>JAGPOW010003447.1:34264528-34342020 GCA_030014935.1 Caiman crocodilus | reverse complement strand
GCCAATCATCTTCAAAGGCTGAATGATCCATCCAGGTGAATCTTCCTACCAGCCAAAGCCCCATGGTTTAACTATCACTTGAACCAGCTCTTCCCCAAATTCACTTCCATGCATACTACAGCGAGGCTTCACTTCTTTCTGGAGACTCGAGATGTATCGTGCGCGTGGACGGGGGTGAGAAGGATTATAGTTCAATGCACTCGGTGCATTCCTCGTCTGTTGTACTGCAGCATCTGCACCTGTTGTAAACTCTGGCTGTCTCAAAAACAGCGAACCTAGAGTCGAAGAGGATCCAGTGACTTATATTTTATTTAATTCAACCTGCTCTCTTGCTTGTACAAGTCTTTATGGGTCTTAGCTAATAGACTTACCGACATTATATATGCATCTACTGATACTCCTTCAAATTTGATTCAAATTTGAATTTGAAATTCAAATTACTGTACCAAAGCTTAGCTACTACCCGTGGTAGCAAGAACTAGCTAAATCGAGTAACTTTCCTTCTAATTCAACCAGAACCATCTCGTGGAGACAGATGACCTGTGGGGAACCAAGTGTCAATTTAAAACACAGCAAAAGCACTGAGAGGTTTCTCCCGCGGCACTCAGGTGCGGGTCCAGAACTGCCCGTTTTGAAGTCCCCCGGCTGTTGGCTAAGCCTCACATCGAACAGCAAAGCAGCCGAGGCTCCCATTCAGCTCCCAGGCTTAAAGTATTTGGGATGTCCTTGCACACTGTAGCAGCTGGCCCAATATACTCACCGTCTCCAGGTGACAGCCCAACACCCCTGAGAGTGATGTCTAGCTCACCCCCACTCGAGGACAGCCTCATGCTGCTATGCAAGGTTACCTGCTTTTTACCTGGCTGCTATTGAAAACACAGTTCAGGTACCGCATATGACTGCACAGTCGTGTCCAATCCGTCCTGTTAGCTCAATGCCTACCAAAGGACACTGTTCAAGCCTTTCTCCAGGGTCTCCAGGCACAGAGAGCCCAGCTTTTGGCATACCCTGAAGGGGAGCAGAGAGGCTACAGGGCCCAGCATCACAGGAAGAGCTCCTTGTTTATGCCCTCTAACAACTGGAACAAATTTATGAGTCCATAAGGCCCGTCTAACAGAGTTTTCAGTTCAGTGAATTCCAGAAATCTATAATATAATTCACAGCACATGATACACAAAGCAAATGAGTTTACATAGATTATTTATTTTTCCATTTAAAATACCAATCTTATAAATAATCCATGTGAACGCTCTTAGCTGGTGTATTGGTATACAGCGAATTATACTGCAGACGGAGCACCTGCAGTAAATAAAGCCTGTTTTCTTAAAAGGGCACTGGAAGCCATTCAATAGCAGCCACACAGTCTATTGCTTAAATGAATGTAACCTGAAGGTGCTTTAATAATGGAATACAGCTTTTCGGTTCAGTGGGTTGCTTTGTTTTTAAAAATAAAGTTGTCCACGTATGCTGTAGTCATACGTGACCCTGCAGAAACTACATCGCAATGCCCTGGCAGCTCCCGAACTGCCTGCGAAGCAAGGATAAGCAAACCTCAAGAAATGCTGAGGCTCCATTTGGATCAATGTGGAAACTTTCAGACCTTGGGAAGTCGGCACATGAGCGGGAATGTCACAGGAGGCAGCTCTCCCACCGAATGACCGGCACTGCCTGCTTCCAGTGAGGCCCGAAGCACGAGAGGCATAGCTTTCATCATGGTATATTTAGGCTCTTTTGTCTTCTGACTTAAAATAAGCAATCTGTACCTCCCAGGGTCTAAACAATGGCACTCTGATGCCAGGGTGATAGGCGCAGGATGCAAATCGGAGTGAACCCGACAGAGGTAGGGCTCGCTGGGTATGTCCAAGGGCGAGAAATTATTTGGACATGGATAAAACAGTCACTCTAGTTTTTCAGTAGTTCCTATGGTGAAACCTCAAGACAACTGCTCTCTCAGGAAGTCTTCTACTCTCGTGGCAGGAACTTGCAGCACAATCTCATCTGCCTTGGCTTCATAAACTCCCACGTGCTGCATGGAGCTGTATAAGGAGCTGGGCTTTTGGTTGTAGCCATGCTGACTTCCCATGCCTGAAGAAGGTGATTGCACCCCCAAAAGCTTGCTAAGAACTTGTTTCCAACTATTCAGATGGTATAAAAAAAGATATTGCATCTACTCAAAGACCCTTGCTTGCATATATGGGCCCACTTGTTACTGCCCCCAGCCCATGCAGCTCTTTGTGAAAGACGAACGGTGCCAAAACCAAACAATGAGCTCCGAAACCACTGCTCAAAGACGCAGTGGGACCATCACGGGATGGTGCAGGTGGCTGACTGGCCAGTGCTCCTGTCAGAAGGATATTTGAGAGATGTATAGGGACGACCAGCATTGTGGGAAACAGCACAGCAAAGTCCAGTCCAGAATTTCAGACCATCACGAAGAAAAAGCACTAACTAGCAAAGCCCAACTGAGCAGCAGGCAGGGAAAGAGAGCGGGTCCAGCCCTCACCTTGCTTAATTCATTCGGAATAATTCATCAGTAAGTACTCCTAACCTATGACGGTCACAGGTAAATCCCAGACTAGAGTTTTCTGCCTCACTCCAGCAGCACCCCAGAGATTTATCTGTTTATCAGTCACTAATTAAATCTTCCAAAGTGATTACTTTGTTGAAATTAGTTTGCATCTTTTTGGATGCAGATTTACCTCTAGAGTATCACACTGTTTTCTGCATTCTTTATTAAAGAGGTACGTGGGTCTGCGGAATAAGTGTATTTTAACTCTTTCTTGCTGCGTGGGTGTACTGACACTATCAAGTTTTCCCAACTTACAGTGCTGCCTGTGAACTGATTCATGCTGGTGACTAGTACAACTCGCTGCTGGAAATTTGCTGACCCGAAGACCATCAATTGCTTCCCCGATAGCAAGAAGCCAGGTCATGGTTTTCATTCTAGACTGTAGAAGAGCTCCCTTCTCATTGAGATGTCCCTGCATGCTGTGAGATGGCTCCCCAGCTCCTGCAACATCCTCCTGTCCCTTTGGCCTGGCCTTCACCGGATACGGGGAGGGGAAAGTTGCGTTCTTACCTTGACTGGACTGGCACAGTGTGAAATCCTGGAGAAGATGGCACAGTTCACAGGAACCGGGAGGTTGAGGCATATTCTAAGCCCCTCTGCCACCTTCATTTCCTACCATTAACTCATGTGACAATGACAAATGGCCTGGTCTTCACTAGAACTTTATTCCCCATTAACTAATGAACTCTTTCCCCTTGTGAAAACATCCCCTTTGAAGGTCCTGCAGTGGCAGCTGGGGAGCTGTCTGATAAGAGGCACTAGAAGTAGGTCTGGTTTTAAGCGTGGGATGTCCAGGGAGACAACCACCACGAGAAAGCTGATGGGGAAGCAGCTGCTGTCTCTCACTCCCCCAAACTAGCAGTAAGGTTTAGAAACAAAAGTTCTTCTTACCTGTGAGAAGATGAAGAAGGAAGAAACAGGAAAGGGACGTGTGTGTGCACATGCATGTGTGCGTGCATGCACAAGTGGGTTTCCTGGGCTTCACACTGAAGGAAGGGACAAAGTGAGGGGAAAACTGGACTGAAGTCCTAATGCTCAGGAGAGCTTCCTGGGGCAGCGGGGACTGCTGTGAGGGAGATTAATACCGACGGTCAGCCAGCAAGCCAGGGCCAGAGGGGTCTGAACTGCCATGTGGACGCACACCCTGTTTTTTGCAAGCCCCAATAGGCTTGCACTACCCCAGTTCCACCAGCTCCTTCGAGGTTTGCACAGCTGGCATAAGCCAGGGATTTGACTTGTGCATGCAAGATGAATGACTCGACTGCCCTCTTCCAAATTCTGTTTTGATGTAACTGTCTTGACCCTTGAATTGTAGAGGAAAAATAGCCCCATCCTCCCCCTTTTTTTTCCTGCTACATTTATTGATGGTGCTCCGAGGGAAAAGGTGGACGAGTCCACCCATGGGAAGGCATTTTCACTTTGACCAGTACAAACTGCACCACAGTCCCATTACAGAAACCTTCTGGGGTTGGATGGCCACTCCCCAGGTATATTTAAAGCACTTACATCACATCAGCAGAGCCTTGCACAAACCTTAATCCATTTGCACGGAGACAGGCAGCCAGCAGCACCCCCATTTTATGGGCATGGGAACTCAGGCAGAAATGTTCGCCAGGTGACACCACACAGTGAGTTACAGTGTCAGGATCTGAGCTCAGTAAACACCTGAATTACAAATGCGCTGCTCAGATCGCAGTCCAGGCTTTTCTGCCAGCACAGACCATTTGGATTAGATCAGAGTGAGGATCCCATCTGGAGTGCTGCAGACAGCACTGCTAACTCCTCCGTCTACCGAAAGAGCACTAAAAACGGGAGGAGGCCAGATATAAGCAAGCATCATAAAGGGTCAGTTATGATCTGAGTATGGATGGGCATTCAGACCCCCAAAATGTGTTGGAAACGGGAAGCAAGGGAGCGCACCGCAAACCAGAATTGAACCCCAAGAGGGCAAAGAAAGAGCCTGGCTCCTAGGCTCAGCCCCACTCCATCATGGCTTCACGTCTTTATTTTCCTCCCTAAGTTGCCCTGAAGAAATCAGGAATGTTGTCGCCTCCCCCAAGCCCTGCTCCTTTTAATCAAGTTTCTTTCCCATTGTGCGGGCCACCTTCATTTTTTATTTATTGCACTTCACCGCCATTATTATTTCTGCTGCAAACAGTTGTTAGCCGACTGCTGCAATCTCACCTCTCCCCTGACCTGCTGGTAGGAACTGATGGACAGTAGTCCTCATTATTTTACAGTCACCCTTCATTTGGAGCAGTTGCATTGCCGGTGAAGCAGTGGAGCGGTGGGGGAGGTAGCGAAGGGATTTCTCTGTCTGTGTGTGAATCTCTGCTTAATGCATCCAGACTGTAAGGAGCTGCTGCCAATCGACAATGATTTTCTTCCACACCAAGTAAAACAAAAACAAAAAAAGTGCCTATTTCACAGTGGCAGTAAGTAGGCAGAGCTACAGCATGCCCATAATCTCCCCTCCAGAATCTCTACCTGAACGCATTAAATCCAGTCAATTTAATTCATTGCTGCTGTGACTCCACCATCCTCCACGATTTTATTCCTGGGATGCACCTGGCGCAAGAGGGTGCATTTTCAAATGCACCTCAAGCTGGTTGTTATGAGGTCTGTTTTACGCACCCGCAGCTTTACTCGCATGGCACCTCGCGTTTTCATCCAGGCAAAAGTCTGGATGGAAAAAGTCTACAAAGCATGGGTCTTGAGCTCACCAGGAGAACAAATGAGGTGGTTGAAGCCTGGGAGTGACAGACCACGCTCGCACGGTTGGCGTGGGATCGGATGAACTCCCTGTTATCAGAGGAGGAGGATGAAAATCTGGCCCAGTGCCTTTCGAAGAAGGAACCAATTCCCAGTCCTAATGGCACTGAAGAGAATCCCATTCAGAAACCTCTGGGCAAAAGCCTGGCATTCATCACACAGGGCCAGAGGGTGCAAAATCCAAGAGAAATGGAGAAGGATCTTTAGGGCTCCAGACAGGAAGATGATGTGAAACGAGGAGATGTCGCTTGGAGCGTGCTGAAACCACAGGACATAGCGTTCCTCTAAACAAGCAATCTGCCCAGTAAAATGTGACATGGATTTTCCTTTCACATTGCAAGATTTTTTGGGCAAATCACCTGCACCCCTGGACATGGCCAGCTCAAGGGATAAGAGCAGTGCAAGAGCATTCAGGAACCAAAGCAAGAAGCCGAGGAACACAGCTGTACTGTTCAGAGGACCACAGTGCGACACCCGTTAGAGACGAGGCCCCTTCCCCTAGATCACAGCAAAACACCTCGTGCACACGTCCCACGGCCCAATTCAACGGCACACTTAGGTTATTAAATATACATTTCTGTGCCGCAGCAGAAATGCATGCAAATAGAAGCGCGAAAGCCCTGTGGATGCCTGATGCTCTGAGCATCAAGGTCTCGTACCAAGTAGGTTTCCACTCTCCTGTATTTATTTTTCACAGGTACAAATCAACAATAGCAAGCAGATGGCTGCTTTTAGCATAAAATAAGCACTTACGGACAGTTTTACTTGGGGGGGGGGAAAAAAGAGAGACTCCAATGGGCCATCTGTTTCCTAATTTTAAAGTAAAGGGCACAGAGGGCTTTCAGACGCTAGCAACTCCATCCATTGTATAGCATATTTCCATTATTATTAAACTGCCAGCCTCAGTAAAATTCCTCCCCATCATTGTGATTTGCTACATTCCTCTACAATGCCTGTGAATCATAAGCGATTATCCCGCGTGTCACTGCAGAACTTCAAGAGCAATTTTTCTCCACCAAACCAAAACAATATTGCTTGCAGATTGGCACCTCATAGAGCCTAGCTTGGCTCTCTGCATCGTCCCAAACACAGAGGACTGAGCAACTATGGGGAGATGGTTGGAGACTTGAAATGAGCGGATTACACAGTTGATAATCCACAGATAATACCCCTCATTTGGTCCAGTCCTATCTCACTCCCAACCAGCACTGCCAACTCTCTAGCAGTTTATGGACAGACCATAAAAAGCAAGCCAAAAACACCTGTCCATGGAGTCTATTAAAAAAATTGAGCCGTCGGTAAAAACCCTAAGCAAACAGAGCTTGACTGAAGCTTTGTCTCTGAACAAGGCTGGATGATGAAGGACAGACAGAGCAGTGAAGCACCATCTGACATCTGAGAGGAAGCACAGCACCCTGCAGGAAGCCTCTGCCACCAACCATGTGCGGCTGGTTCAGGATTGCTGCCTACAACACTGATTGCCTCACAGGCAGCCAGTAGTTTTTCTTTAGTGGGGTTTGTGCCAGGACAGAGGGGGCACAGCCAGCAGGGGCAAACCTGTGGGGTAGACTAGGGGTGCAGCACAGTGTGGGATGCAATAAGGGGCATTAGGGCATGGAGGTGAGTAAGGGACCCATACGGTAGGGACAAGCAAGCAGAATTGCCAACTCAAATTGGTTTTTTTAGTGAAAACCTTTTACTGGCAACCAAACCTTTTATTACGATTAGTGTTAAACCCATTTTGAACCAGGTCCCTGTTTGGGGCCTGGCAGAAGGGTTACATTTCCATTATGTAAAATGCATGTCAGTAAAAAAAGTTTGGTCATCAGTAAAGACTTTGCAGATTGTCAGTAAAAAAAAATTGTCTCGGCAATCTTGCTCCGTGCGTCAACACACAAGAAAATGCTCCATTCAGGGATCTTCACTGCAGCAGAGAGAGCAAGCAGTAGACTTTCCCTGGGAGTAACTATGGCTGTCTGTCTGGAGCCGTAGCACTCCATTTCCCCTGTGAGGTTCATGAAGTGTGTGACACAATGCCATTTCTCTTTGAACTTCTCAGTCTCACGATGCAAGTCACACATCTGCATGTGTGAGAGGGAATTTCCCCTCACTTACTTGAGCCTTCACTTTCAGACTTCTGATTTTCTTTACAAAGGATATGAGTATCTTCAAGCAGAACAGGGGCCAGGACGAGTAAACTGGTCTGTATCACCGGGGATAAATACAAGATACCTACTGAAGCATGTGGCCCACGTAATATTTTAGCCAAGTTTTTAAACATGCATCTTCCTCTTCTGGGTGCAAGCTATACCCATAACATCTGGACAGCTGCAGGTTGGGAACTTGTGTTTGTAATGACCCCATTAAGGGTACAAGTCAGATACCTGCACTCAGAAAAACTCTATTTGTATGACAAATCAAGCAATCTAGGGGTGCAAATTTGTGAGCACAGTAAAGAAGCCAGGACTCAGCCCTTTGGAACATGAATCCCCTTGTCTACAAATATACCACAAATTAAATGAAACAGAACAAATTCCTATTGTAACAGTGCTAAAAAGAATGGGAGAGGTTAACCAGACAAGCTTTCCCAATGATCTGGCCACATTTAAAAGAAAGGCTGCTGCAAGAAGAAAATGGTCTGGTGCTTGAAATTTTAAAACACAAATGGACAAGACAGAGCCCGTTTGCTGAGCATGGAGTTGAGTATCCTAATGACTCTTCTGTCCCTTTTACTATTTTTGGTGGATAGTTTTGTTTGCCCAAACGTTATTTCTCCAGTCCCCACAGCTGTCCCTATTTGTTCCTGCAGTGAAGTCCTAATCCTATGTTTTCGATAGCACAGCTTGTTGGCATGGAAATGATTGTGATGCCAACACGACAGCACTGCAGGATTAAGTGGAATAATGGCGGTGTGAGTATGGAAATCCTCCATGGACAAGAGAGTGATTCAGGCAATCACGGCCCTGAACAATCAATTATCTCGGATCTACTGACCCTGAAATACATAACACTCTCCCACGGCAAAACCCACCTTGAGCAGCCACTCCAGAGCTCAACAAAAAAGGTGTCGCTTACTGGAGGTGGATAAGGTGGAGCATCACAGTCCTTGAAAGGCCAGACATGGAGGCTCTCTCATCTCCAGCTGTGTGCTCTCAAATAAGTTAGCTTGTAATTCATCACCAGGGATCCTGGTTTTGTCTGATAAAAAAAATCCCCACTTTTCAGGTTAAAAAAAACTAACCCCAAATCCATGTTTTTCTGTGATCAAAATGAAATACCTCTAATACATACACCCCCCCACACGTGTATATGTGTGTATATATGTATATATATGTATGTATATATATATGTGTATGTGTGTATATGTGTGTGTGTGGATATATGTATGTATATATATTTATGTATGTGTGTGGGGTGGGTTCAATGATCATTCCAAGATCATTGATCTTGGAAAAATGTGGGTTTTGGGTTACTTTTTTTAACCCAAAAATTGGGGATTTTTTTTTATTAGCGAACACCAGGATTCCTGTTAATCACTAGACAAAATGCTACTAGTGAGGCCACGTGGTAACGGATTTGCAGGCATGCACAAGCTGTTAGACCTCTGGGGCTGATTTGAAGTGGTCTCCGGTGACTAGACTGTCCCCTGCTAATTGGTGCTACCTGTACAGGTATCGCTGCCCATTCAAGAGGCTCACACAAGAGCACCTGATGGACCTGTACTTGAAAAACGAACATGCTTTACCATGCTCACTCTTCCCTGCTGCATGTTTTTCTCACCGTTGTTTAAAGGGACTCTCACACAAATATTGGCAGGAAGCTCATTTTAAGCAGACCCGGCGCTATAAAGGCATGTCTACAAACTGGACTTGTGCTGCTTTAATGGCACTGGTATAATAAAAGCAGTAGGATGCCTTTCATGCGGATGCAGATGTATTAATACAACGTGGATTTATACCAACACGGTTATTTCTATACAGGAAAGAGAATAAGCTGCGCTGGCGTAAGGCACGTCCACACACTAGGGCAGGGACAGGCAATTATTTTGGGTGGAGGGCCACTTACTGATTTTTAGCAAGCCATCAAGGGCGGCATGACAGGCAGCCAGGGGCAGATAAATATTAATTTTCTAAATTTTTTAGGGGCCCTGTGGGCTGGATAGAATGGCCCATGGGCCGCATTTTGCAAACCCTTGCACTAGGGGCTGTGCCTGTGTAGTTATTTTGGTAAAAAAAATGACATGCCCCACAACTGAGGTGGATGAACTGGCTCAAAACTTAGCTGTAGGTCCGGGCTAAGTATAAACTGAAAAGTCTTAGCCTCTTACCCCTTCTTTACAACCTCAGTGTAAGCAACACCACTGCAATTGCATTTAAGAAGATAACCCAGCTACCAAAAAAACTGCAAAGAGCTAATGACGACTGATCGGGAATGACAGAACCAGCATTCAGCGACTGCTTTCAGCACAGGAAGAGAGAATATTTTCAAGTGTCTTATGGGATAAAATAAAGAAAAAAAGAAATAACAGGATGAAAGTAGCAATCAAAACACATGATAATGTTGCTTTAAATAATTTAATAGGAATGCTATCAAACGTAGCCAGGAAAATATGAGGTGCTAATTTATTGTGCGTCTGAATGCACGTGGTGGATGTGAAATTTGTGAAAATCTGACAGCAGGTATCAAACATAATGATTTGAAAGACAGAGATTCCCTTGTTTAACTCTCCACAGTCCCATTATCACCACCAATCTGACAAGAAGATCAGAAAGGAAGACAACGGTGACCTAAAGGGCCTTTTTACCTCCTGTCAAGGTAAATGTGCCTCAGAGAACCTATCAAAACATTGCATTTATCTTTAATCGTCAAAAAAAACCCCTCTCTGACAAGTGGGGGAAAAAAAGGAAAATCAACCAAGTCATTTTTCCTCTTCTCTGGTGAAGGAACCAATTGTCCATAGATTATTTAAGTTAACTGACAGATAGTTTTATCAAAGCCTTGTCTCCAGGAAAAAAAGAATAATGCAACTTTAAATGCCTCTAACTGCAAGAAGGTCATAAAGATTTATGGTTTTCCCTCTTGTAAATACCATTCTTTATAACTAGTCCCCAAGAGACGTCGAGGATGCTCCATAACCTTTCAATGGATTCATTGTGGATGCCTAAAAGAAATCATGAGCACTGTTAGAAATCTAGTTTATTCATTCAGCCAGGAGTGCCATACCAGGGAGGTAAATGTGATATGTTTTATTAGACCAACTAAATAGTGGGGAAAATCATTGTTTGCAAGCTTTCGGGCATAAACACCCTTCTTCAGGCAGACTCTCCCTATGCCCGAAGAAGGGTGCTTGTACCCAAAAGCTTGCAAAGAACAGTTTTTTCCAATTATTTAGTTGATCTGATAAAAGATATCACATTGACCCAAAGAACCTTGTCTGCCTGTGTCCTCAGACTAATACAGCTACAACCAACACCCCCCATAGCAGGAAGCTGACCTCAGCCACGTGTCTCTCTCCCACCCACCCTGTGCCCAATTCCCCGTCCCTACCCCTGCAAGGTTGTGTTAATGAAGGTGCTGCTATGCTGGTTCATCTTCACAAGTGATGCTGGACTCTAAACAGAAGTAGTGGAAGGTCTTTTGAGCCAAATGCAGCACCATGGCTTTGAGGATGTGGCACAGAAGCAAGGTGTTTGCCTTGGGCTCTGCAGGATTACTGCGGGAGAAGCTTTCACCTTGAGCAAAACAAACCAAACAACAACCCTTCAAACATTTTACCCGAAATAAGGAATTGGTGGGGAAGAGGAGAGAGGCAGTCACATCTGCAAGGAACTCATTGGCAGGTTTTGCAATGCTAGTGCCACTACGGTTCCCATTACTAAGGCAAAGCGAGTGACCCAGCGTTAGAGGTAAGAATTACAGAGGAAAAGCGGGGCTGGGAGGGACCTCGCAAGGTCATCTAGTCCAACCCCCTGCTCAAAGCAGGACCATCCCAGGTCGATTATCCTGCCAGATATATTAGCAGGAGCTTGCTCAGCTGAGACAAGAAGCCCGCCTCAAACACAACACGCTGACTGGAGGATGCAGAAGAAATAACTATGAAACCACGGATGGTGCACAGAGCAAATGAGATAGCCCACTGCCTGCCTATCTCCACACACTGATCATGATTGCAGACAGTGCACACCATCCCATCCTGTCCTTTCCAACGATAAATCTTATTCAAGCCATAGTATTATGCTGCTCTCATTTATCACCTCTCTAGAAAGGGAATGGCACTGTTACAAACTATTCACATATGCATATGCAGGCAATATGAGACCAAATTTATCCCTAAACATGATAAGGTAGTAGATTGACTCTGGTGCATGGATTTATTACCCCACTGTTTCTTATTCTTATTGCAGTCTTATTAAGCGACATTCATTGTGATTCCTCCAGGCAGACAATAATATCATGAGCTACATACTAAGGAGCAGCAGACCAACAAGGACATGGGACGTGTGTCAACACAACGTGCAGGCGGCACAGTGAGGAGACTAGACTGAGATCACCATTGAGGGCAAAGTGTAAAATTCAGGGATTTATGACCTGGCCCAAAGAGCAGCTGCTTGCTCGTACATCTGAGCCACGTGCGCACGCAGCCACAAAATGCATGCATCGGGGCCACTGAGCCAACTGAAAAAGAACTACCACCCGCACAGCCGTCCAAATTACTGCAGGACGTGTTCTTATTACTCACTTAGAAATGTGCTCAGGGGAGATGGAGTCTCATTAGTTGTCTGCAGTTTAACCTGTATTTAAAGCTAACAAATGGATTGCTGGGTACAAGTCTAGTTCTAGATTAACTCCAGCCTGCAAAGGACAGCCCAAGGGCTGATTTCACCACTTGGCACAACGCTACCGGTGCATCTGACCCTATCGCGGCTGTATTCTGCCCTCTGGAGCATCCCTACAGCGCGAGGAATCATCCCTCGGCTGGTGTTGAGCTGACAGAGTATACTGGGCTATTCCACCATGCCAGCTTGCTGGTAGCATTGAAAAGGAAACCAAGCACGGCTGAGGGACACACAATCAGGATGCTCCTCCTTAGCTGTGCTGTCAGGCTCTTCAGCTGGGTGCTGGCAGCCTGCATCCAAGCCGCTCTGAATCAGAGCAGCAGGACCAACCGGTGCACAGAGCAATGCAAAGGTGACCCATCAGCCTGCCCCGTACCACCTCTGCCCGATCTGCACAGCTCAGGACCCAGCCCACTCTCACTCTCCAGTGGTTCAGACTCTCAGTTTCTGGATGCGGCAGAGAGGAGATGACTCTTCATCATCAGAACAGATCAGGCTGGCACCATAGATGTACTGAAAGCAGAAATAAGAGAGATCCACCAATACGGACTTGGATCCCAGATCCTCCAAAGTTCAAGAAGTGCTGGTGTCGGATAAGGGCTTGTTACGGGTTTCTATGCAGTGGGGGCGATTCGCGACGTTCCCAAGACAGATGCAGATGGCTCGGCTGCTTAAGGGGGCTCAGCTCCGGCATTCCGCTTTCCAGCCCATTGCTAAACTTATCGTAACATGAAATCCCACCCGTAAGCATCCATCTGTTATTTCCAGTCGCCCGGCACGGAACGGAATATTTAAGGGGTGATTTATGAGTCTATTTATTTTACATCGCTCAGAACAGAGAGCAAGCACATAGCTAAATATTTTAAACTAACTATTCAACAGTTCCCGGGTGCCTGCCAACAGCTGTATCCTCCTCACCCACGTACAGGAGGCTCCAGATTTTTCAGGGAGAAAGCAAGGTTTTAAATAATCGTATTTACAGTTATTTCTTCCTGCAGGGAGCGGATCTGCCCCTTAGAGAACAAACCAACATACAAAACCTGCCTTATGCATAATGTTACAAAGGGCCAAAAAGTCATCTTTAAAAGAAAAGAAGAAGAAAAGAATGTATACATTGCACAAATAAAAAATAATTAAAAAGGTCAAAGGTGTTTGCGGCTTGCCCAGCTGTAAATACCATCTGCAAGAAGGGATACCCAGGGGATTGGGGGATACCACTGACCTTTTGCTACACACGGCAAGGCCGAAGGATATTACAAAGGTGTCTGAGCATGAACAAGAAAGCTCACGTGCTCATCCACCTGCCCATTTGCGCATGCTTGTTTATTATTTCCATTGATCCCTCTGCCACAGGGCGAGGGAAAATCCCCAGTGCTGTTAATGATCTGCTTCATGCACTGAATAAGTCAATCTAGATCAGGGCAGCAATGACGAATGGAGTCGTTGCTGAAGGAGTCCTGCTCCCCTTCTCAGGAAATGCAGGAGGGACTCTCCTCTGCCTTTCATGCAAACTGAAAGCTGTCCCACCCCGAGCCCAGATGACACAGGAAAAAACTCCCTGCCTGATTCATGCCTGCAGGGAATGCAGCAGAGCTCCTGCACGTCCGCTTTCTGGATTTGCCAATGATGCAGACTTCTTGCAGGCTTTGTAATAACTGAGATGCAGCCAATGCTTCTTCCTTGAAGGCTGCTGAGCTACTTCTTATTTCTGCCTTCCAATAATGGAGTGCGCTGCAAAATTAGCACGGCGCCTACGGTTTGGTGTTCCTCTGACCGACAGAAAAGGTCAGGGTAAAATAGACGTATCGAGCCAGACCGACTCTGGACAATGCTGAGAAGTGCCGCTGAAACACCTATAAATACAGATGCATATTTGTACTTATCTGGTATACTTCGTGGAAAGAGTGAGATAAAGAACTATTGAGGCAGAGGGTGAAAGAACGAGTGTCTAGAAAAGCAAAAAAGTGATGCTCCTATTGGAGAAAAGTATAGATTTCCAACTGGTTTTGGTAAAAAGAGGTTACAAGATAGGGCTTCTACACTTGTGAAGGTTTCTGGAGTTGCGCACCCTCCCTGGCATAAAAGGCTCTGGGCATACATTACACATGAACCGGCTGAAGTGATCAGAAACTAGTTTAAACCTGTAACAGGACATAAGTTCAGTGCAGATAAAGCAGTTTCAAAATGGCTGAAACTGGTTTAAGATAAACCTGGTTGAATGTAGTAGCAGACTTAGCTGATTTAAGTCCAACCAGTTTATGCAATGCCTGCCCCAGGCTCTGATGAGATTGTGCTGTGGAAGGCTTTGCCTTTATGCTAGAGACTGTGTTTTAGCATCCTTTTAGTTCCCCTAACACCTACTGCCGGGACATTCATGCCTCCTGGTGTACCGAAGAGCTGCGTGTGCAGAGCTCGGTGCCCTTCTGGCATGACCACTCATCATGCTCAAACCCATGGCTGTAGTCTGACCACCTCCCTGCTTAGACCGGGTCTCAAAAAGGACTTCCAATCCTGTGCAGTGTTCTGGATTAACCGCTTTAAATGTTTAGTTTATACCCAGAAAGATTAGTGCGGAGTCTCCCCTGGTCCTACGCTGCCACCTTTTAATGCTGCAGCCACACAAGCTCCAGCATTACAACTAGGTAAGTAAACAGAGCAAATCACAATTCCCAAAGACAAAGTTTGCTGAAGATCAAAAGCAGATACTTGTGCAGTATGAAAGCAGTCAGGGAACGCCAGGCTTCGACTCATTGCCCCGCAGACACGGAAAGCTGCGGCGCAGGCTGTCGGGGCTGAAAGAACCGCGGTAACTAATCCTTTCTGGTTTAAGCAAGCAAAGGTCTGCTGCCCTCTGCCCCGTAAAACAGCATTGGCATCAGTCAAGGGGATCAACAGTGCTGCCCGTGGGATCATTTCAAATCACGGCCAGTAACACGAGCCACAAAGAGATCCCTGTGGCTTTAGATTTCCTTGCAGCACAAAGTGGCAGATGGCCACATTGGGGTTGCTGGTCTGCCCTGGGGTCACTATTATGCAAGTCAAGGACAGGTGACAGAAGAAACATCGTTTCTGACTCTTAAATTAAAAAAAAATCAGTCTCCCCTCCTCCTCCTCCAAGCCCCCAAAAGCAAAAACCCCACAAACCACCTCAACACCAACTGAGTTAAGGAGTTATGACATATCCCAGGACCACCCTGGAGTCGTCCGGTTGCGTCAGATTTGCATGATGCCATCAACGTATTCTGAATCTGACTCAGGACAGGCAAAACTGAAAGGTCTTAAATTTCCAGAGCCACTAGTAATTTTGAGGGCAGCTTGAGAGGCTTCCAAGAGACCTAATGTTCAGAAACCCGTGCATCTTTGTACTGATCATCTCAAAATGATCGATCAGACCTGGAGGCTGCTGTCCCCACTCCCCCAAAATATATGGGGTTGACAATCTGTCATCCAGGAACAGAGAAGCAGACATATGATGAAGATCTAATTTATATTCTTTCTTCTCCGTTTCCTAGAACCTGAGAGTGAAAAGAAGAAACCACATTGAAATGTACTGGACAGAAGGCTTTGCAGAGCTAAATTACTCTGAAGTACCTCCGTGCTAAGCACTGGTATGGCATACAGATGTCCACTGACATCCAGGAAATGCACATACTGGTGCTAAGGGTTTTGCAGGGACATGGAACCAAAAATGCATGGATGGCCACAACAAGAAGGGCTCGTGTGCTGCAGAAGACTGACAAAAGCTTTATAAAAAGACACAGACCGTGGCTCCAGGGCCAACTCGCCAAGTTTCTGAAGGTCGCATTAACTTTGCATAAAAAGCTGCATCCCACTCCCCTCTGTTTGGCTCTGGACAAAGTGCAGTACATGAGACGTAGTCTTCACACCGTCACGAGACAGAAGAGCACCTCTCCCTGGGCTCCATGTCATCTGGACCACAACAGCGAGAAAGGAGGAAAGCGTGGTAGGAAGCTGCGATCCCATTTGAATGCAGGATGTAAGCACTGAACTTGCAAGCTGGGTCTGGGATGCATTCCCAGGTTAATCACATGGAGAGGACTTTACCAGAGGCTGCACATCCTCATAGTCATTCTTTCCAAAGTGCATCACAGCAAAAAGCAGCTGGCTCTTTCTGAAGGTAAATGACCCCACAGAGAACGGGTCATGAAATGTGGCATGCATTTGAGTTTTTCCCTTCCCATGGGCCTGAAAATTGCCCATCAAATATTCCATGTTTTCAAAGTCTTCATTTTTCCTGCATTGCAGAAGATAGAAAGTGGATGCCCTACCCTGGGAGCTGTTTGGTTGCGTCTCTCTCTCTCCGTCTCTCTCTGGCTTTGACCAGAATTTTTACACTGGGGCTAAGAAACCTTCCCCAGTGCAAGTCTATGCTCCCAAGACAAGTCCTGCTTTCAACAGATTAAAGCTCTTTTGTCAGCAATACCATGGACAAATGCCAGACCAGCTCCCATTCTCATAAAGCAGCAGCTGCTGGTCAAAAGGGGCAGCAGAGTTCATACAGTAATACGCTTACACAAGACCTTCAGTCCCAGGACCTCAAAGTGCTTATTGCTTCTCAGACACGTGAACGTTTCGTGTCTCTGGGAAGGAAGCATTAGTATTCTGGTTTTACGGGGGGTTAAACCGAAGGGTGGAGGTGAAGCGGCTTACCCACGGTCACGACGCAGGTTAGCAGTGGATCCGAGAGTCTTGATTTTTAAAAGCCATGAAGATTGACTCACAGGCATTGCAGACTGGTTAGAAGCCAGAGAGACCTGCTGCAAAGAGTGTTTCCAGGTATTGTTACCATCTCATCCTCCATCTCCCCCACCGCCGGCCTGTCTCGGACAATGGCACCTTTGCCTCTGCAGCTCACGTGGAAGGGATGGATTTCTTTCCCCACCCCTGCGTAGCAAAGTGGGCCAGCCAGCTTTATCTCGTGTCTTATTGCTGCTCCTGGTTTTGGATCCAAAGGGTTGGAGGAAAGACCGATATTACTATCCTGAAGCATGAAAAGGTCAGAGAGGCCTGCAGTTCATCCTGATATAAGCAATGACTTGAAAAACCGCAGCCTCAAAGATTTAGCCGGTTTGCTGACCTTTTAGCTGATGCTGTAAATGATTCCACTCCAGGGAATCTGTCCCTCAGGAGAGGCTGTGTCCATATTTTGAACTAAAATAAACTGTGGCTTTAACTACTCTGCTGGCCCAACATTTACACAAAACCACTGATAGACACAGACAGAATATTAAAGCAAAAACCAAAGCCAGAGGCTTTGAATTTTTAAAGGGAGCACGCTCTGAGGCATATAAGAAACAGAGAAGAAGAGGTCCATGCCCATATATATTTTAGACAAGGAAATAAAAATGCAATGAGCCTTCCTCCTCATCGATTCAAGCCTGGCCTGGTGCGGTAGTGTTTGGAAAGCTGCTGCCATGGGCCGCCAGATGCAAAGTAAGCAGGTGAAGTCTCCACGTGGATAGATGTCCATGCCGCTTAAATGGTAACTCATCAGTCCAAGCAGCAACAGTGCCATTGCAAGGTCAAAGCATTGCAAGTGCCTGTTACTCCCTCCCTCTGCTTTTTTTCACCTGGGGTACGTTGCAGGGTTTTCTTTCCATCAAATGCTTTGTGGTTGTGGTGTGCATGCGGGGCTGGAGGGGACTAGGATCCCTTGGACATGTAGTGCATTGCAAATGCAGGGGGCTGGATGTTACAGCCTGGGGGGGCCCTCCCCTTTCCAGTCCACATCCCTATTTAGGGGCCAGATACCAAATTGTAAAGCAGACGGAGGAGTGAGCGGCCCTTTCACCCTTTTCAACTACCCCTCCAAGTTGTGCCAGAATCATAAAGAAGTCAGATTGGAAGAGATGTCCAAACCCCTGCCTCAGGCAGGATCAGCCCTATCCAAACCATCCTATACAATCCATAATCTAAACTCTTAGTAAAACCACCATCAACCCTGACACAGCACAAGACATCACAGCCGCACCTGCTGCAGGTAAAGCAGGAGGACCACGGCAGCCAACATCCAGAGTCTGCAAAAGTAGTTAATATACTCTCAAGAGATCCCAGGTAGAGACCGTGCCCCCCACTACAGAGGAAAGCAAACCCCCCACCCCAAGTCCATACCAATTTGACTCTGGGGTCAAATTCCTGCCTGACCCCAAATGTGGCAACTGGTCTGATCCTGAGCAGAGGCAAGACCCTCTATGCAGGAGGTCAGGAGCTATGGGGGATGTGTTCACCAATTCATAGGATTGATGAATCATCGAAAATGAGGGTTTAAGGGACCTCAAGAGGTCACATCTAGTCCAGCCCCCTGCTCCAAGCAGGACCAACCCCAAATCCATCATCCCAGCCAACGCTTTGTCTAGCCGGGTCTTTAAAACCTCCAAGGATGGAGAGTCCACCACCTCTCTGGGTAACCTGCTCCATGGGAAAGTTTTTCCTAATATTCAACCCCAACTTCCCTTGCTACAGCATGAGCCCATTGCTCCTTCTGCCATCTGCCCCCACTGAGACCAGCCCAGCTCCATCCCCTTTGGAAACATCCGTTAACACCCTTTGTCACAGATTGCCTGTTGTGTTGTGTGTGTGAATCAAAGCCTCCATCACGGTCCCACCACCACCTTCCACTGTGCACCAACATCCCTCTCCGACACGGCGCTCTCATGGCCTTCAGCCTGTCCCTCACCCCTGGCTCAGGAAGAGGGTGGGTGAGTCCACATCTTCCCCACAGCGACAGAGACCAGTGCAGCAGCCAAACCTCTGGGTCGGCCCACAGCTCCGTGATGAGCTCGTAACTCATTCATTTTGGCCCGAGATTGGCAGGATGCAGAAGCCAGGGATTAGGAGTAAGAGCAAGAAACCTTTCTCTTTTCCTAAGTGGCCTAGCAAATCCAGTTGATTGCTTTCTTTCTATTCCACTTTTTAAGCACTTAAATCTAAGAGAGAGGAAGAAAGACAACAGCAGAGCAATTACCAGCTCTACTGTCAGGAAAAGATGGGCCAGCGGGAACAGAGCTTATTGAAGGATAAGGACTTAAATCGGGTCTTGAAATGCCCCGTGTCCACCATGGGACTCACCTCTGCTGTAGCCCATGCTGAGCAGACTCACTTTGAAGGGATTCATTGGGGAAACTGAGAGACAAGCTGGGATTCGAAGGCGGCAGTAGAAGCCGCTGGGGATCAAGGGTCAGACAGCTCTTGGGTGCAAGGTCTGAGTTGGACAGGGGTGCGGGTGCATGACACTTGTACCAAACACCTGCCCAAACAGCCAGCCCCTCGCTTTCCTGAACACTGAATTCACATGGACATTTAAATCTCAGCTTTAAAAAGGGGCAGTAAAACGTAGCTCCTCCCCATGCAGCGCGAGGAAATGGGATCAGTACTCCTGTGACACATTGACGGCTTTTGAGAAATTTATACTGCAAAATTTTAGCAGCATCTGCCTTGCTGCACTGAATGTATGTGGTCTCAGCTAAGCAGTCCTGGGTCTGACAGGCACTTGGATGGGAGACCACCTTGGGGTCCCAGGCACCATAGATCAAAACCTAGCAGCTGTGGTCCTATACTTGGCAAACACTAGACTACAGAAAGCCAGTGAGTGACAAATCTCTCATTTGGTCCTGTAGCAAGAATGGAAGGAAGAAATGACACTGGTAGCAGCTCTTCATATAGATGCATTGCGTCTTCACTGGAGCTCTGCCCCACTGCAGTGACACTCGTGTAGACACCCCTGGCTCTTCTCCCCATCGTGAAGAGCTGCAGGATGGACCTGTCAAGGCTCTGGTTCCTGAGCCTTTGCTGAAAGGAAAGGCATAAAGCATTGCATCACAGGGATCTTGCCGCATCCAGCTTTTGCTTTTGCAGTCCAAGTTACATCGTAGACAAAATTTGAGACAGGGACTTAAAATGCACGGTGCTTTTCCTCATCTGCTCTACATGCAACATCTCCTGCCCCCTCCATTGTCATTAAGGAATATTGCTAGCTCTGGGGGATTCGCAGGCCCTCAGGTGGAGTGCTGACTTTAGCAAATGTCCTTTTGCTGATGCTGCATCCTGTCCATGGCCCCCTTCCTGCACCAGATCTCAGAGAGGATGGGAGAAGAGAAAAAAGCATTGCTGACTGTTCTTCCTCGGATCGTAACCTGATATCACAAAGCAGCAATGCAAGGGCTTTCAGTCCAAGCACTCGTTACCCCGCTGCTTAATGACCACGGCACATCGAGGACCCCTGCTGCGGCATGATTTGCAGAGAGCCCACATGAATTCATAATAATGGGACAATGAGCAAGAAAACCTGCATTGCCCAAACACTTTATCAGGCCGGTGTCTCATGAACAGGGCCAGCTCATGTTCAGAAGTCAGCAAGTTGCATATTCACTCAGATGTACAGCACATCCATGCAATTACTTTGGTTTTCAATTGAAACCCTGGGATTTGTTTCCTGGGTGGATTTTTCTTGTTTCTTATTTCCCAAAGAAATTGCAGGGCACGTCTACTGGTGTCAAACCAAGCAGCAGCTTATATGAGATCACCTGGAGAAAAGAGCTAACTTCTACTTGTGGCCATATATGCATATCTTCCCGTGATAAAACACAAAGGTGGTTTTTTGCCCCTCCTCTGATTCAAATATTAGCACTGGAATGAAAAATAGGTTCTCCAGATGTCTGGAACCTGGTTAATCAACCCACTTGGGAAGGTCACGGCACATTCAAAACCAGTCTATAATTTGCAACTCTTCCCTGCCTTCTACCCAACAAATGAGCAAGACGAGCTTTCTCATATGATGTTTCCAAGAGTTGTAAGTATGGGCTAAATACAGACAGTCAAAAAGCCCAAGGCTGAATTGATTCAGTCTTTGCAGGTTAGTCTAAACTGCAGAGATTAAATTGAAATACAAGCGAACAGACATTTGCCTTTGATTCAGGAAATGCAGCCACACGCCTACAGTGGCTCAAGCCAGAAGCTGGGGATGCTAAAGCATGGCTCTTTGGCACAGAGCCAGCATGGGTTGTGTGTTCACTTCCTCTTCCTGCTGTCCCCGAGTCTCTGGGATTTGCAGCCCAGAATCACAGCTGCAGGACTCTGCGGGGTTACTCATCACTTCCTGTTCCTGCTTTCAGATGCCTCTGGGATTTGTAGTTCACAGTTGCAGTCAGCAGTAAGTTTGAGCAGGGGAAGGGTTATTTAACCCCCAGACCCCAGCCAGATTTTGCTGGGGGGGGGGCAGTCCCCCCTGAAGACTGGGGTGCATCCCCAGCTGGGCTTGTCCTCTCCCCCTTGTCAGCCAGCTGTCACTGCTCCAGCTAGGGAACAGAGGTGTGAGGCCCCAATCCTTCTCTGCTGGAGCAGACAGCACAGCCCAGCCCAGGGCTGCAAAGCATGCTGGGAAGCTGGAGGACTGTGATTTAACTTGAACCAGGAAGGGGTCTGGGACAAAGTTTCATAAACCAGTATGGCCCAAATCAGTTAAGTCTGATGCTACATTCAACCAGGTTTAACTTAAACCAGTTTCAGCCATTTTGAAACTGGTTTTTGTGCACTGAGCTTCTTTTCTGTTGCCGATTTAAACCAGTTTCTGATGACTTAAACTGGCTTATGTGTAACTTCTGTCCCTAGTCATGGTGCGAGTGCTCACCTAGTCAAAGGAACTTCGTTGTCATCATTACTTAGCGGCAGTAATAGTATTACTTCAGTAGCTAACAAATCCTGCCGAGATCAGGGCCCTGCTGTGTTAGGGGCTGTCCATTCACAGATTGCAAGAAGTTTACTACAGAAGGAAGTTACTACATGAGATGTGCTGCGACTCGGCTCCCCCAGTCATTGTCATCCCCAGCTCTGGTTTTGCTCAGCACCTATTGCAGGCAGCCAATGTGGGAGAGTAGGTAGTATGTCCCTTCCCTACCACGGAGTAAAGTACAGGGTGAAATCCTCTGTAGTAAATGTGTCCTGTGCCTGCACTCTAATCAACTGCAATGTTAATACTTCATTACTACTGCTTTCATGAATAGTAATGCTGAGGTCTGAATAAGAAATGCTGCCCAGGGTATTTCCATATGCATTCATTTTCTTGCAAAAACCTTTTCATGTTGGATGTGTAAAAGTTGCATGCTTGTGAATCTGGGTGGGGGGAGCAGTGCATATGAAGCAGCTCCTTTAAACATGAGGCCCTCTTTTCATTAACTAGATGCTGAACCACCTGCTGACATTTATCTAGCACGAGTCTCTAGAGTAAAATAATACACCAGAATGTAGATTGCTCGAGCCCAGACAGTTTATCTACAAGAGCCCAGTAGTTTCACAGTGCGATGGCTGATGCCACGGACAGACCGGCCAGCAGCTCACCGGGGAGGGACCTGTGGAAGGAAGCACTGCTTCCCAAGCCAAGTAATATGACCAGGCTTCACAACACCTCAGTGCTTTATGGTACCTCCTGCCGTGCTCTTACTGACAGGCCAGAGAACAACAGAACATAATGTTCCCTCCTCGGCACCTTGCAGATGAGTGACTGGCACACTGGAGCCCCAGATCTTGCCAACAGGGCATCATGCATCAGGGCCAAGCAACTGTGGTGCCAAGGTACTTCTGAGCCCTCTTGGAAACAGGGAAAGCAAAATACATCTCACGTGGAGCCTCCTACTCCACAAAAGACCCTGAAACATTTTGGCATAAAAGAGCTGTGGCAGGGGGTGCCCAGACTGGGAGATGATGGGGCTAAACCTGACAAAATGCTCTGAAGCAAAAATGTTTCTCCAGGCAAGTTCCTCTGCAGCCCCAGACAGTAGGTAAGCCTGTACGGTAAGCCGGCAGGAGGGCCTTGGGGTATTCCCCAAGAGAAGGAGCTGCTTTTGTGTGAACAGAGAAGGTTACAATTGCTGCCTGCATTGCCCAAAACACCTGATCACTTAAAGCAGGGCCTGTTCATGTTCAGAAATACAGCGCATCCATGCAGTTACTCTTGTTTTCAATTGAAACTCTGGGATTTGTTTCCCAGGTGGACTTTTCTTGTTTCTTATTTCCCCACAAGAAGTTGCAGGACACAGTCTGTCTCCATAGCCAGTTCACCACCCTCTGTCTGCAGAGTGAATCCGGTTTATAGATCTGATGCACTTAGTGAGCAGAATGTGGACAAAACCCTAGCAACTTCAGCCTTTCTGTACTGCAGTTCTCTCTTTCCTTCTCTCTTTCGCTCTGGGATTACAGGGTTTAGGAGGAGGCTACCAAGACAGAGGCAATATTAAGGCTGCAGAATGCATCCCCTTTTCCAGAGAGCAGCCAATTGACTGAGCCGCCTCCACCAATTCATCAGTACAGAGTGGTTCAAATTACCTGTCCTCTCCCTTCGTCTGCCAGCTGGAGTCAAGTGTTCTGGGTAAAATGCCAGTAGTCAAAAGGTTAATAGCAACAGGGCTGCAATTCAGGCTCTTCCAGATACATGAAGGTATAGCACAAGGGGAAGAAGATTTGGTAATGACTGCATGGCACTCTTCTTAACCAGTCCCTCCGGTCATCACCTGCAACAGGTACTTATCAAATCCCCTGTTTGGCAGACCCATCAGAGAAAGGATGGAGGGGGAAAACACCTGAAACCCAAGCGGCCAGGCAAAACCAGCACGTCTGTACTGGCATGCAGCAGCTTGGAATAACCTGCAGCCCCACGGAAACAATTAACTGATGCTGCTTGTCCTGAACAGGCATCTCTGGCACAAAAAGGGACAGTTCCCTACCTGGTACCAGCTCACGTAAACCAAGTCAGGTCCACAGACAGCGATTGTCCATACGTGCTTTGCTAAAGGGTGGAGGAGAGAATCATACAGATTGTTAGCTCTTTTTGGTACAGGGACTGGTTGTGTCAATGTTTGCATGGTGCTACAAGGACCCGTCCCGACTGGTTCTGGATTGGGACTGTAAGGGAAACCATTTATAAAGGGAGCCCTATTTGAGAACAGATTTCAAGAAAGAAATTGTCTTAATGCCCAATAAGAATGTCTTAATGCCCCATAAGAGGTGTCTCCAAGCCTATTACAGAGCAATGGGTTGGGTAATAGTAGCATAATACGTTCAAGGTAGCACAGAATGTATCTTTGACGTCAGAGAAATTCCATAAAAGAGATCCCTCAATCCCTAAAAATTCCCCCCAAGATTTCCCTCAATCCCTACAATTCCCTAAAAGAGATCCCCCCAATCCCTAAAAGAGAAGGTAGAACTATCCCCAGTGTAGTTGCTGGTAAACTTCCCATTAATTTATATAGTGCGTGATCTGGCATCCACCAACAGAAAGTAAAAACTAAGCAGGCTTTCAAGCTGGGTCTCAGTATAAACTATCAGGCAAGTAAACCCCAGGGGTCAGGAAACTATGGGGATCTGGGAGGACTGGTCATTTTATTAGAGTTCATTAGTATTTTTCTTTATAAAATTTTATGGAGATTCTGAAAATTCCTACAGAATTTTCATTCTATATTTTTGCTTTCCAAAATAGGCCGGTCTTGCCCTCCCACTGCATTTTACATGCATCTTTCCGCGTGCAAAGTCAGCAATTATCTAAAAACAAAATAAGAATTTGATAAACTTGCACGACTAAGAGAACGGATCAAAAATTACACAGCAAACAATGGGAAAAAGAAAGAAAAAAATCTAAAATAAGAACCAAGAGGCTATATTTAAAATAAAAAGTAAGTCTTTAGAAACAGCCAGAAACTTTAGTAAGTAAAATAATATTATATAATACTAAATAATATTTTTATTTAGTAAAACAAAATAAAATACCTTTAAAACAGCCACATTTTAATAAAAAATATTTACAACCAAAAATTCCAAGCAGTTCTTCTGCCTTGGCAAGAGTTTGTAAGGTGAGTAGTACAAGTATGATCCATTATTAACAGCAACGTACTTAAATGTGGACTAGTCCCACTGACTTCAGGCTATGATACCTGTTCTTCAAAAGTGTATCAAGATCTTTTCCCATCTGTTTCTTGGACTTGAAAGCAGCAGCAAAAATGTTGTATATGTATATGCATATGTATAATGTTATTTTTACTTACAAATACTCATTTGGGGGTTTTAACTATATATCCATATATACAGTATTATAAAATATATATAATATATATTATAAATATATATAATATTATACGGTTGTAGTCATAAGGCATCTACTTTGCTGCTTCACTGACTTCAAAACCTCTCCTGTACCCTAAATCCTTTCTATTGTCTCCACCTCTAGATGTAAAAGGAGAGGTTCTCATTTCCCTACAGACAGCTAATTCTGAACTGATATTGAGTTTAAAAACGTATTTTTCATCTTTAGCATTAACCTTTAGGTAACACCAGAACAGTGCTTTGGTATGTAAGCAATTTTTAACACTTGGGGAACATGAATACACATCGAGTGATATGTCTGAAGACAAGTTCTGAGCTATGTTGTTGTAATTACTATTGTTGGATGATTGCAACACAGTCAAATGCCTGTTTTCTTTCCCCCAGACCCTTTTACTTTTTAAAATTCCAGTATACTACCTAGGGAACTTCTAAATGCATTATTTATCACGGCTACATTCAACTAAAAACGAGGACATGTAATTCATTTATATTTCATTTCATTAAGGGGAACGTTATAAGTATGACTCAGTAAATGACAAGTTTAATAGCATTTAGCTTTTTCTGGCACAATGAATTAGCTAGAATTGAAATTATCTGAAGGTGCAAGTAAACGAGCAACTTTTTCTAATTGAGGGGGATTTGTAGTGTGGGAAAGACGTGAGCCGGACAAAGTAAAGAGAACTAGGAAGAAGAACCAGGGATTAAGAGCATAAAATCTATTTGACTATTGATGGGTAGGCTGCTTTAATTACAAATGAGTTTTTGTTTGCTTAACTTGAAGAGTCTAGTGAAACCCGATGGTGCAGAAAGTCCACCAAAGTCAGGCTGCAGTGTTGCCACGGATGGATGTCTATCGTAACAGCGGTCTTTCCTCCACCTCACTACGTCAGAGGGAATGGTCCAGAGGTTGAAAGCTCTCCTTGGACCTCTGCTACAGATCTGTCGGGTGGCCTTGGGTTGCCTCAGCTTCCTCATTGGTGAAATGAGGACACCTGCACCCACCTGCACCTTGAAGGGTAACTAATCTGTTAGTATCGCTGCAGTGCTTGGCACATAGCTCCTTCTACCAGGCTTTTGCCTTCCTACCAACCATCCATGAAGCTGGTCTGATCCTGAGCCAAAGAAGTCACAGCCATGCACAAGTGCCACTTGAGTCAATGAATGAAAACTTGCAAGAAGCAGCCTTGTAAGGCTGCCTGAAACCTTAGACTCACTCTGAACTCAGTGGGAGGGATGGAAGGCCATATTATTCCCGGTCAGGCCCGTCAAGAACAAGACCATCGAAAAAAGCCATCAAGAACACACTATTTCATTAAGAACAAGTTATTTCACACGCTTATACGCACACAAGGACAGACCCAGTACCTCCGGTGAAAAGAACATAAATAATATATAAGGAGTGACCCCCATCCAAGTCATCGCTCAAGAGCTACATGCCCACAGCAGCCCAGACTGGGGCTTTCCCTGGGAGCTATGCATGCAAAGCTTCTAATATTCATGCAGGGATTGCCTTGTCGCAGCGCAGGTATTTAATTTAATTTCAGGATTCGGTGTTCTCATTAAAGAGGGAGAGGAAAGCCCCAATTGTTCTTTCATCTGTGTATCAAAATGCTATCACTTCCATAATTTCCACCCCAAATAGCAAATGTGTCATTCCCTGGACCCCACTAAAAATTCTGACCTCCAGCTCCTGGCTGCAAATTAAATCTGTGCATGAAACCTTGCCATGAGAAATCATTTCCTCAGCAGCCTCCCTCCTTCCTTTTTTCCTTTCTAAGCCCCCACAGACCACAATGCTTCTCCATGCAGCTACAGGGCAGGGAGAAGTTTATCAATGTCATGCCGTGTTCCCGAAAGAGGTTCAAAAGCACTGTGGAGTCATCAGAAGTAGAGCTGGCTTCTTCAAGGAGTCTAAGCTACTGCCAACCCAAGGCACGAGGGATGAAATTGGGGCCTGTGCTTGGAAACTTGGTGTGTCAATACATCACTGTGTCCTGCCTCTTCTTGTCGTTCTTTCAAAACCCTGGAATACAGGGCGCTTCTCCGAATAGGCTGCTATCTAAAGATATATATGTATATATGTGATATATATCTATCTAAAGATTAGAGGGATATATCCACCTGTCTGGGCCATAAGTGAAATCCACTGGTGTTAGGAAAAGGACCTATCAGTTTAAATATGTATCATATGAATAGTTCAAAGCACTCCGGTGGATATTTTCCCCCTGCCACTGGTAAAGTGATATTGGGAGGAAATTCTTCTCTACCAATTTTTACCTAATGCAAGGCAAAAAGCCTTGCAGCTGAGGACTCTTACAAATAACCTGCTTTGAAGTCACACCAGGGGCTGCAAGGGATTTTTTTTGTCTTTAGAGCACCAAAGAGAAGATGTGCCCCAGCTGCATATAATAACATCGCCAGTCACTGCAAGCTAGCATCCTGAGAGAGACAGAGGGAGGAAAGAAGTGGCACTCAGAGACTATGTCTAGACCAGTGGTTGGAGTCAGAAACCCTGTGCAGAAGCCTGATCCCTCGCTGCGTTGCACCTCCTGGAGTCACGTACAGCAGTGCTGAGTGGGTATGAAATGCTGCCGAATCACACTGGTGGCATTTGAAACCCACCTGGCACAGGTGGAAATGATGAATCCAGGAGCAAAACAGTGGGAAACAAGGACCTTGGAGCATCGCTTAGAGGCACGAAGAATTCACTGCAAAGGAAAAAAGGTTTAAACCTTCCAGCCCCCAATTCAGAGCAAGGTAGTTGTTGTGTCCATGGAAGAACAGAGCGTCAGAAGTTAATAAGTTTTCAATTTGTGAAAATCCATGCTATTGGAGCAATCCTCTGTGGGGCTACTTTATTTACTTCTTTCCTGGCAAAGGCCAATTACTGAGATGCTCCATGAGTGATGCTCCCGGGCATCCCTGGTGACAGCCAGCTCTGCTAGGGAAAGAAGAGGCTTTTCCGGCTTTTGTGGACGGATCCATTTTATCCTTCAGCACCTGTCTATGTTAAAAAAAAAAACACTGAATGCCCTGGGAGGAACGGTACTTAGGCAAGCTTCCCATGGCAGGAAACTCCCACCGATCTATTGTGCAGGAAGATTTTATTAACAACACGACTGTCAGCAGCGTTCCATTTGGCTAGTTCGTGTCCTGCAAGACAGTTCATACTCAGATACAGCGCTCCAGATTTCCAAGAGGTTCCTGCTAGAGGGGACATGGCTTGATTAAAGTCACTCTGTGCCTCAGCAGTTCATCTCCTGAAGTCCCCAGTGGCTCCTAGTGCCCGCAACTACCTGGATTCTCATTTTGGCTTTAGCAGCTGTATTGCAAGGTTGGTTAGAAAAATGACTTGGAAAATATCAAGTACCTTCAACAACCTTATTCTTCTCTGAGCCGTTGTCTCCTCCCACCCCCTGTAGCTATTCCTTCCAAATAGATCTGTTCAGAAACAAAACTGAGTCTCTGCAAAGCAACAAAGCTGCACTGGTGCACACACCTTGCAACTGCTAGGCCAAAACCTTCACTGCCATAACTCCTCTGCAAGCAGTTTTAGTGGGAGGAACATTAGGGTTGCATTAAAAAATGATATGAGGAAAGACTAAGAGATCTGGGACCGTTCAGCCTGGGGAAGAGAGGACTGAGGGGGGCCTTGGTGGCCGTCTATAAGTGTGGAAGGGGTGAATATCAGGAGCTGGGAGAAAAACTGCTCACTAGGGCGGCCCAGGGGAGGACAAGGAGCAATGGCCATTAACTGTTGGAGGATGGTTTCAGGTTGGGTGCAAGGAAGAACTTCTTCATGGTAAGGTTGACCATAATCTGGACTAGACTTCCCACGGAGGTGGTACAGGCCCCAAGTTTGGAAATCTTCAAGAGGAGACTGGATAGACGCCTTGCTGGGAGCATTTGATCTTAGCCGTATTCCTGCCCGGAGCAGGGGGTTAGACTCGATGATCTTTTGAGCCCTTAATGTCTATGATTAGCACATGTTCCAACTGACCAAGCCTGGTTCTCTCTCTCGGTTGGCAGTCTGGCAGCAATCTGCACCCCAGTGCTTCAGAGCAGAGAAGAAAGCATCCCAGCGAGTAGCTGGAAATGCACACATCTGCAGGAACACAGACAATGGGATCTGTGAAGGGCTGTCTCCTCAGGACCAAGCACCCTAAAACAACCGTGGCTGCAATGAGGGCACTAAAGGCAGTTTTTGCTTTGCAGACCCCACTGATTACAAGCAACAGTTGTTCCAGCTCACAGCAAACAGCAGAAGTGTGTCTATCTTGCCCTACAAGGAGACATGAAAGAAAGGAAGGAGCTTTTGGTCTTCCACTCATGGTCCCTTTTCTTGCAGATTGCCTTTCTTATCACTCCACCACCTGGCAGAGTCAGAGTGAAAAAATGCACACCGCATCTGGGCTGCCTCCTGTGCACTTATACTTCAGAAGAAGAATGGTGCTTGGGAGGAAGACAACATTGGATTTATTCCCAGCTGTCATTTTTTATCCCCTTTTTACTTTCAATAGTCCTGTCATATATACTTTTTCTTTGTGTCTGTAAACACAAGAAGAGCCGCGCGCTAATAGGGACTGACAAGAGACACGGGTGAGGAAAACAAGAAGGGCATGGCGAACTCCAACGTACCTTGCAGGTTTGGAAATAAATCATGTTGGAAACCAAAGATTTGGTTTTCAGATATGGGAGTGGGAGCTTACTCCAGGCCCTGGGGACTCAGACAGTAATGAAGTTTTTCCTCGTGTCCAGCCTAAAACGGTCTTCCAAGAGTTTGTGACGGTTGGATCTTGTCATCCCCTGGGGTGCCCCGGTGAACAGCTGTCCCCCCAGTTCCCGATGCACACCCTTTATATACTTATAGGCTGCCACCAAGTCACCCCTGAGCCTTTGGTTCTCCCGGCTCCCGAGAGTCCCACGCCGCTCAGCCTCTCCTGCCCTCTAATCATTCGCGTGGCTCTCCTCTGGACTCTGATACAGACAAAATCCCCCTCCCAGGACAAAGGACTAGCTGGTGGTTCATGCTGTGCCCTCTGGAAATAATATGTATTTTCAAGAAATTCAAGGAATGCAGTGCTAGAAGGAGATGGCAGAGCAACAGCCCAGACTGACTTAAAACGAACACCAGCAATGCAAGCATGTCCAGTCTGCCATCCCGGTAAGACTACTCGAGCCCGTTTTACTGAGGTTGCCTGTCGCTCGGTGCTGACAGAGCAGTCGGCATCCCAAATTCGAGACGGGGAAGAAGTGAGAAGGGAGGTGACTTGCACAAGGTCATACAGGTCAGGCGGTGGCAGAGCCAAGCACAGCACTCGGGACTGCTAATCGCCAACCACCGCTCTACCCACCGGACCACCGAGCCCTTCCGCACAGCTAGCAACAGCGGGTTGGATGCTACTGGTATCCGCTACCTAGAAACTAGACTGAATGCAGCTGCTAAACAACTAATAGGACTTTTGTTCTCTAACCAAGGTTGGACTGAAGCAGCACTGGAAGGTTAAATGCTTCATACCCCGTTACCAGTGATAAGTCAGGCAATTTAAAGCTTCAATCATTTTTGAAAGTTGAAATCTGTATTTTCTCCACAAAAGACAAAATCCACTTATTTCAGGGGAAAGAAGCTACGTCTTGGTGCTCAATTATTACCCCGTTCTTTTTACTTTATTTGAAGTTGCAAGTGTTTGGAATGGCTGGAAGTAATGGGGAACACTCGGGTGATTTAGAACTGGAATCCTGTGAGTGCTTTAATATTTATGTTTCAGTGTTCGGCGCGCGGGCTGACGGGAAAACCATTAACAATTCTACATGCGCCTTATTAGAAAGGCTGCACACATCCACGCTCAGACAGAGCATAGCCTGATAAAAAGGCTTAATACATAAATGCTTGTTTGTGTTTAGAAAGTTCCTGGAGCCTAGCCAAACATTCAATGTGCTGAGGAAATACTGAGAGACAAGGGCCTGATTTTAAAGCCGTCCTCGTCTGCAGGTCTGTATTATCCTGAGTGACATTTTGTCCAAATTCAGTAATAACACGAGCTCCTGCCTGCTATTGAAAGCAAAGGCAGATTTTAATACTGGATGGCAATGCTTGTACTTCTAGGGGTTTCCAGAACTGGGGAAACTGGTCCCTTTATGAAAATTTTGATTTCCACATGTCTAAATGAATGGTTTTTCACAGAAATGACAACAGGATTTCCCAGACCGTGGATCCAGACTCCTACTCTTCTTTGCCACCGGCTAGGGCTTGCACAGAGCTGTTTGCCAGCAGATCTCAAAGCACTTGAAGGAGGAGGTCACCAGCCTCGTTCCACTTTATAAGAGCAAAGCAAAGCAGAGAGCGATGCTGGGCAGACTTGTGCAAGATTTGTGCAAGCTTGTGCATGACTGTTCAGACTTGTGCAAGCTTCTCCAGTAAGCCAGGGCTAGGGCAAGGACTCAGGTGTCCAGGCCCCCAGCTACTGCTCCATCCACTCAGGCACAATGCAGCCTCCCAGAAATGCCCTGTCCTGTCCCAGAAAAGCACCTATGCTTGTGGTTAACTACACACCTGTTTCTCTCCTACGGACTTCAGCTCCCAATTAAAGTTAAGGACATGTTTAGCTGCACTGATAGAAACAACAGCTCAGCTAACCAGTCTTACTGAAAAGAGTGACTTTATTATCATATGCTTGCATATCTGTCCCCTTTATCCAAGGATTTGGGAACATGTGGGCGTGAAGTCCAAAAAGGTGAATCCTAAAAAAAGCCATGCTTGGAGAGAAGCCTTGGGCTTGACTCTCTTCTCCCTTGCTAATAAGCCCATGGAGGATGCAGGGCAGCAACATCACCTGTTCACAGTCTCATGTATTATTAAACCCATCTATCATGTTAACACCCTCCCCAAGCAGCGATGTGTGCAAAGCTGTGCCTAGCTGAGGCACTGTCTACTGCCAATAGCCACTGCCAGCACCCGGGGTTAAATCTCTGGATTTGCTGACAATGAGATCTCTCTTAATGTTGCCCTGTGCCCCCACAGCACTCTGGCCTCCATCACGCGCGCGAGTGTCCGAAGAAGCAGAGACAACTCTGCATTACCTCTTTTCAAGCCAGACAGGACTCAGTTTCAGCATTTAGCTGCATTTAGCCGCAAGCCCTGAACCAGAGGCAGCCCAGAGACAAGTCACCATGAAGGGAGAGCTGGCGAGACGGTGCCTTTGGCTGCTTTCATCCCCCAGCACTGCTTCCCAGGGGCAATAGGGCCACAGCCTTGTCTCCTCTTGTACTGCCAGCAGCTCCCACCCTGCCAGAGGGGCAGGGGTATGCTGTCCTTGTGCTTTCTGGACCTCAGGTAATTATGATGTCCGCCCATGAGCAGGATTGCAAGAGGGTGAGAGGTCTCTTGTCTGCCTCTCTGCTTGTGCAAGTGCAAGCAGAGCGCTCAAAACCCAACCCACGGCATGACAGGCAGATAGAGGGGTCATGCGTAGCTGCCCCCAGTGCTTTTGGTACCACTTGTTAGATTGTCCCTATTAAGCTACAGAAGGTATTTCAGGCCCTTTTCCATACTCATTAAAATCTTTGTCACAAGAATGACCTGTCACCGCCAGCTTAATTTTCTGTACGATCCAGATTTCATGTCTTCTCGTTCATGAGACCAAGGACAGAACATGAAGAGGAAATTGGACCAAATTAACCTGTTCTCATGACAATCCACAACGACGACGAAAGTGGGAAATGGCAGGGAATTAAACTACTCTTGACAAAATCTGTAATGACCTCTGAGAATGACTGTAAAGTAACCTGCCTGGTAACAGGTTCCAGGTTCAAGGATAGTCTATGCACACTCTCAAGGATTTCTAGGAAGCAGACAGCACATCGGTGAAAAGAATCAAAGGAAAGAGAGAAAGCATTTATTAACAGCATAACTAGCAAAGCAACAGAGTGATTTGATTAAATTAAAAAAGAAAGGGTAGAGTGAGTTAGGGACAAAGTCCTAAATGAAACAGAAGAACAGCTTTAATCTGGTTTATTCACAGCCACAAGGAAAGATTACTTGGAGAAGTTGTACAACAGGGCTGCTTCTGCTCGTTTCAAACTTAAGATAACCTTTAAAAAGAAAAAAAAAACAAGCAAAGCAAACTGATTTCAGATAAAATAGCCTTAATTAGTCAGTCCTGAAAATAAATAGATAGCATCAATCAAAGTCAGTGCAGAATTAGGAAGAAGGGCAGTCTCAGATAGGGTCAATCTCTTGAGTAAGAGGATGTCCAAACTCAAAGCATTTCCCCTGAATAAAGATCAGACGCTCCGTGCTGCATTCTCCTGTCAAGAGATGACCATGCAGCCGCCAGAGCTATCACCTTGCCAAGGAGAAAAGCAAAAGCACAATCCTATTATTGCCCGTGCAATTATGTCAGTGTGGTTGATTCCTGGCTATTAAGCGGCCTCATTCAGAATCAGCATTTTGAAAAAAAACAGCATCAGTCTTCATCATGCTAAACAAGAAATTAAAAGAAAGTCCCTAAATTGGAGAGAGAGCCTGAAATGCAGCCTTTGCATTAATATCGTATGTAGCTGAAACCTCAACCACAATAAGCTGCCTCAGTAATGGAGCAATAGCCCTGATCACAGGAACGTACCCACGGTTCATGCTTTGGGGACCATGTGAATATGGGTTACTCCCCAAGAGAAAATGAAATAGTGATGTGAATCAGCACTTAGCCACTGGTATAGAGCATACCTCCTTAATCTACTCAGTCTTTCTCAAGAGAGAGAAGACAGCCCTCTGCCTAATACATTTCCACTACACAAAAGTGTTGGCCACAGCTTACTGCCTGAAGGTCTGGAGTCAGAGATCTCCATCAGCTTCAGCAAGACCAGAATTCAGCCCAAGACAAAACAGCCCTTGCTTGTAGGTGTTCGCAACAAGATTTAGTATTTGGGCACCCAGCACAAGGGATTTATGTTCAGAAACCAACCCAGCTGGGAAGCCACGTTATCTGTTATCATCACAGGAGGCGCCCGCAGCACAAAGAGATCAAACGATCCCACCAGAGTCACAAAGGCATCTAACCCAAATCCTGGTCTTGGATTTAAGCACAAGACTTCCTTCCTATCTAATCCTCACTTAAAGGAGATTGCTACGGTTCTGCAACGTGCAGAATTCCCTGTGGGATTCCCAGAAAGAAGAAAACCCTCCGCACCCCTCCAAACCGAACCTCCCGTGTGATGTGGAGGCAGCCAGTCACCAAGAGAAAAGACTCTAGAGCCATGCAGAGTGATCCAAATTCTGGTTTCAGCAACAGGGACAATGCTCCCTCATTGACTTCACTGGAAGGTGCACCCAGCAATGTAACACACGGCGTCTGGACTAATCGTCTTCTCTTCCTTCGGTGATATCTCAGTTAGAAGCAACTCCCTACATGGGATGTTAGTACCCCATCTAGGAGTGGAACAAATAAGAGGTCTAGCTTGATCTGCAATTATACCAGGTGAAACAGGGGATACCTTGATTGCCTTTGTGCCACTTCCCTGTTCTTTATGATTCTTTCAATAAAACTGGTTTGGAGGCAAAGAAGTGAACTGTCACAGAGATATGGGAGAGCTGAGTTCTGGAAAGCCCTTGGGTCTCTGTGTTGCCATGCCAGGATAAAGCTTCAGACCAAAAAAAGTCCAACTGTAGTAAGATAAAGGAAAGGGCCGGGCACAAAATGCAGTTAAGACTTGGAAGTGGTTTAACATAACAGAAGCCAACTTCAGTATCTGCTGCCATCCACTACCCAATTTGTTAAAGCTGATTTTGCTAAGAGTGCAAGGGAGAAAAGCCCTGTAATTTAAATAGACCTTTCTGACTGTCAGTTAGATTGATTACAGTTTTCTGCAAACAATACATTTTTAAATAGTTCTTTATAGAGTTTATTTTACTCCCAACATTTCCCTCTATTATAAAAATCTCCAAGTAAATGCAATCACATTTCTATTCACTGTCTCTCAGAAGTCTTCCTCCCCTCTTTTTCTCCAGCCACCTGTTAGCTCTTCCTCTTCTAAATTTAAGCCCCACAGCTTTGTTCTGTAACCTTTCCCTTCTGGCCTTCTGCCCTCATTATCCTAATTCTGTTGCTGCCACACTGAAACTGCAGGCTTTTTTTTCAGCCAGTCAATCAAAGTTTGCATATGGAAGCCATTTCTTTTTATCAAATGGATTTGTCCTCATCCCACCTACGATGTCTTGCCTTGCACTGGAAATGGACAATATGCCCCACGATCTATCCTGAGTCTGGTTTTCTACTACCTTATAACTTGTGTGGTCATCTAAACTAGTGAAAATAAGTGTAAATGCACTGCTATTTTGATTGGCTGGTATTTTACATCCACATTGCACTTGTATAAATGACTGCATGAAGTGCAAGATCTTGATGGATCAGGTCCCCATGCTGAATTCTACCACACTAAATCCATATTGCAAAAGTATATATATGTATTACTAGCATACAGGGATCTAACAGAAGAGTCAAATGCATGTCACAGTAAATGATTCTTCCACGCTGTTCAGCACCAGGCAGGACCCATCTGGAGTACCATGTTCAATGCCCTTCACACTTCAAGAAACGTGGAAAAATTAGACAGAACCCAGAGGAAAGCATTAAAAAGGGATTAGCTAGAAAACATGGCATACGAGAGGAGAAGACTGAAATGGGACAAGCCTCCAGGTATAGAAAGGGTTGTTATGAAGTGGATGGCAGTCAACTGTTCTCTGTGTCCATAGGAAAAGAATGAGCTTAAACTTCAATAAGAGAGATTTACCTTAGATATTAGCAAGAATTTTCTGTATGTGACAGTGGTTAAGCTGCAGAACAGATTATCAAGACCTTTTGTAACATCTCCATCACTTGAAGTACATAAGTGCAAATTGGACAAATTTGCTTGGAATGGTTTAGGCCCACCTTCAGCAAGGGGTTGGACCAAATAGTTTCATAGTAAATAGGGCTGGAAAGGATCTGATCACCAAGTCCAACCCCTGCTGTGGCAGGAAAGAGTACTGGGGTCAAATGACCCCAGCAAGGTGTTCATCCAGCCTTTTGTAAAGCCCCCCAGGGTAGGAGCCAGCACCGCTTCTCTTGGAAGCTGGTTCCAGGTCCTAGCTGCCCTGACAGTGAAGTTGCGCCTCCTGATGTCTAGTCTGAATCTACCCTCTGCCAGCTTGTGACCATTATTTCTAGTCACTCCTGGGAGTGCTGGGGGGAACAGGGTCTCCCCAGTACCTACTAGTCCCCCCTGACTAGTTTGTAACAGGTCACCAGATCCCCCTCAGCCTTCTCTTGTGGAGGCAGAACAGGTTCAGGTCCCGTCGCCTCTCCTCGTAGGGCCTGCCCTGCTGCCCCCTGACCATGCGGGTGACCTCCTCTGGCCCCTCTCCGTACTGTCCACGTCCCTCCTGACGTGCGGTGCCCAGACCTGGACGCAGTGCTCCAGCTGTGGCCTGACCAGTGCCACACAGAGGGGGAGGATCACCTCCTTGGACCTGCTCGAGATGCATCTGTGGATGCACGACAAGGTGTGGTTGGCCTTCCTGACCGCGTCCCCACGCTGTCGGCCCATGTTCATTGTGGCATCAATAATGACTCCAAGATCCTGTTCTGCCTCTGCGCTGATGAGAAGGGAGTCCCCAGCCTGTAGGTGTGCTGTTGGCTCTTCCCCCCCAGGTGCAGCACCTTGCACTTGTCAGTGTTGAACCCATCCTGTTCTCATCTGCCCACCCTGTAATGTGTCTAGGTCCGATTGCAGCCTGTCCCTCCCTTCTAGCGTGCCCACTTCCCCCCACAGCTTAGTGTCATCTGTAAATTTGAACAAGGTGCTTTTCACCCCCTCGTCCATGTCACTGATGAAGATGTTGAACAGCGCGGGCCCGAGAACCGAGCCCTGGGGGACCCCACTGCCCACATCCCTCCATCCCATTGCCCACATGACCCCCTGAGGGTCTCCCAGCCTTATTTATCTATAGTAAACTTTGAAATTTGTTAGCAAAGGAAACAGGGCTCGAGCTAAGAAAGTCCTGTCCAGGCTTCTGTTAGCTCAGGCAGAAGGCATTTCCTTTTTGGCTGTCTTGCAACTCACGAACTCAGGATCCCTGCTCTGTTGTTGGCCATAACGGGATGCAGCACACGTGCTTTGCAAGTTCAGTTTCTGGTAAAAGACTCTAGTAGCTCATGATATCTGCACCAATATCTGACTGCTAGTTGGCAGACACTAAAAAAAACCCTTTTGGAAGAAGAGCAGATTAGATGCTAAGTGTATTGTACAGGGAAAAGAAGGAAAGATTGCTTTCAAATAATGGAGTCATGAAAAAATGGCTTTGAGTCAAGAATAGGGCAGTTCTAATGGGAGAGCTTTGTCAGCTGTCATTTCTGAACTAGAATAAAAACAGAGTAAATTCATGCCACTAAAAAACAAATATGTTACTCCAAATCCTTCATTTTATTTGTCATATTCTCCCCACAGCATCTCTATCCATTGCATGCTGGATGTACTGGGGCTTCCTAGTCAGAAGGTAGACCAGGAATGAATATTATTATTTCATTGTTGATCCTGGATATAGCTTATCTGCAGACAGAGAGAAACAACTGTTTGAAAGAAGGAGACGGAAACATAATGGAGAAATAATCCGCTGTCTTTAGGGAGGAAGAACAGTCTTATGGCTTGTGCAGAGGCCTAGGACTCAGGAGACATCAGAGCTCAATTTCCTGTGTAACCTGCGGCATACCATTAATTCTTTGCATTTCAGTTCCCCATGCATACAATAGGACTTCCTCTGCCTGTCTCCTCTATTTAGCACATAAGCCATTTGGGACAAGGCTGTCTCTTACCATTGTGTGCGTCTCTCAACCATTTGGCTCCCATCTTGGTACCTCCATTAGTGATAACTTGGCTAGTCGCACAAGATGCCAGGAGGAAACACTGAACACAAGCAAGTCGAGTAACTATGTTCTTCTTCCTCATCTTTCCCAACCATAAGGGCAGCTGCAGCGAGATCTGAAAGCCAAGGGCCATGCAACCCTCATAAGCAAGTGAGATGAGCTGCTCTCTCCACCCTTCGTGAAACACCATTTAAAATTAAGGTACCCAGGTTGCAGCCGTAGTGGTCTAGAGGCAAAAGGCATCAGAACTCGTAAGTTCTGATGCCATTTAAAAGTGAAGAAATGCATCATTTTCTACCCAGGTGAAGGGCTTTTGCTTGGAAATTCCGAGTGTGTTTTAGTATAGGTTGTAATTTCACATTACAACCTATACTCGTGATAAAAAAGCGGGACAATTCAAATTTTACAGATTCACACAAGTTTAGGGCTGGAAGGGACCTTGTGAGATCATCGGGTCCAGCTCCCCTGCTCTGGGCAGGAAAGACTGTTGGGGTCAAATAACCCCAGCAAGGCATGCATCCACTATCCTTTAGTAGATCTCCAGGGTATTTGAAGAATTCAAATTCTTTAAATTTGAACTTGAACATGTGATTTTGGAGGGGTTGACAAGTACAAGTATTGACACAGGTGGGTTTTGCTCGGGGTGTTTTGTCTCACTCGAAGGCAAAGAGACCGGCTCAATATGGACTGCCTGGTCTGTGAGCAGCACAGCTCTGACAGTGTCTCCCTTGCAGAATAGCTAAATACAGTTTTCATATTTGAATTAAAGCATTAAAAAGCTGGAACCCTGCTATTTCACCTAGATAGTAACACAGGAATACAGCACTGGAAGGAGTCTCATGAGCCACTGAGTCCAGCCCTCTCCAATCACAGTTATATTGACTGTGGTGGAAGCAAACCAAACCCTATCTCGGTGTGCAGCTCAGTATTGACTGAGAACACAGGAGTACGGATGATACTCCAAGCTCGATGAACCGCTGCGTTGAAGAAAAGCAAATGCAGGGTAAAACTGTCGAAACACAGCAGGGAATGAGGTCCACTCCAGTATAAAGTGATACTCAATCCTATTTTCCTGGAACTGGTGTCTCACTTGCTCGTTTAGTTTTAACACTGATGCCCCAGGGTCTTGAAAGCTTATTGGGGGGGTATCTGAAATGTCCTATTTCTCTCTCCCTCCCCGTTTCAATTACGACCTTCATGCTTCTTTACAACTGCAGAGTGCCTGTATCCGCACTCTCATCGCAGGGCTCCAAGCCCCAGCCGGCCGTGCCTTGTCAAGAGACAACACTGCAACGTAAATCCAAAAGTCGGACACTTCAAAACCTCTGCCCCGGCCTCTGTGGAAGAGGGTGAGCAGAGTCCCCTGTCACCCACCTCCTCTGTCCCTGAGTTTGCTAGAGCCCTAGTCAAGGGGGGAGTGAAGAAACAGGAGGGCACAGGAAGGGAGAGGCAGAGTTCAGCAGATCAAAGAAAGGACATGCGGACCACAGGAATACTCTGGGCAGACTACTACGACCTCAAGAAATTTAGGAAGCAGCACTGATACAGTCAATGGACCGCTATCCCCTCTTGGTTCCCTTTTCACCTGCTCAGGGAGCCTAGGAGATGACCACGTCAGCTGGCCTCGTTGCAGGTAGGAAGACACGATTTACTTTCCCATATCACCTCTGGAAGCAGGTAGAAGACTTCTGTTGCCGGCATCCTCCCTAGCAGGAGGACTTATATTGATTTTGAAAATATGGTCCTCTCACTGTGGGGGCATGCAAGGGAAGATATTTTTAACATGCCAAAGTAGCTGGCATAATACCAGCCATAAGTTTAATTTTGTTCTCAATCCTGCTTGAAGCCAAAATGAGTCATCTTCCCCATGAAATATGAATCTGCACACAACACTAGCTGTTAATTACCTTTCCTGTCTCCACTAAAGAGAGAAGTGACAACTTCAACCTTTCTTTGGGTGAATATTGTGCACGCTCACTCTCACCCCCCACCAGCAGATCTGTTGCTGTAACTCAAGTGGCACTTGAGGTTTTCATTCTAGCTTCTCAATAGCAGTCACAGCCGATGATGTGAAAAGGAGAAGCCAGTTTAAGGAGACTCAAGCCATTCTTAATTACAGAAAAAAGCAAAAACAAAAACAAAAGCAGGCCTCACTCCTACCCTCTTTTTATCCACCCAAGCAAATCATTCTGGTTGCTAATACGGTCACCATAGCTGAGCTACTGCCATTTGCACAGTCAGGTGTCATAGCCGATGTCAGCGAGTTAAACAGGATGCCATTTATACCATGCATGTTGTTATCTATTGGATGCATGCCCAACCTACTATTCTGGAATAAAGTCAGGCCCAGGCACACAACCCCAGCTCCACAAAATCCTCGATCAGTGCTCACAGCCCAGCCACCTGGGAAAACCAGCTCTGTCTCCATCCTGCTGACTTCCCCGCCAGTCAGCGGCTGCGCATTCACCCTTGCCAGACTTGTTCCCTTGCCCTCTGCTGAGGCCATCACCATATCATCCCATGCTATGCTGTCCCTTTTCCCCAGGGCCAGGTGAGTCAGCCAAAGCAAGCATCCAGGTTACAGCATTGCCAACCCCAAATATTCAAAAAAGCATGTCAGGGGCTTCCCCTACACAGCACGAAATTGGCTTAAAATCATGACATTTTAAAAATATGATGTATTGTGGGACTACTTCTTTTATCTTCTGGTTCTTGAACTTTCAGAAAGCAGTGAGGTCGTTGCTTTCTCTGCAGCTAGGAGAGCTAGACACTTACTTTGTCCAATTAAAAACTTAGATCTTCATGTAATCACCCATCTCTAAGAGTCAGGACTTCATGTTATCACCCATCGCTAGAAGTCAGTGCTTTAAGTGAAATATATAATACCGTGAGACTCATGGGAGCATCATGAGAGCTAGCAACACTGAGGCAGCAGAGAAAGATTTGGTAGAAATTCAACCTTGTGCAGAAAAAGCAGAACATCTATCCAATGTACAAGCTGTAGACATGGCCTAAGAACTCAAAGTGTTGTATAAGCTTTGCACTGGGCCTGTGAATGGGGGAAAACTTTCATCCATTTAGGGAGCAGTACCAAAGCCACCCAATAGAAAGAGAATTATTCCAGGCATGGTTATTTGGATGAATGCAGGTTTCATTACTGAGGAACATGTACACCCTGAAAGGGCTTTGGTAACATCCCGTGTAACGCCTTGAGTTGGCCACATATAGATTACCGAGCTGGAAAATTATTTTGGACCTAAAGTATCTGCACTTCAATTTTATGGGTAATTAAACCTAATGTGCTGCCATTCAGAAAGCAATTAAGACCAATATATAGACTGCAGCGTCCCCACTCACCAAGGGATGGGGAGGAAGGAGTAATGGGATTCATAGTGCAGACTGTCTCTTTGAACTTCCCTTGCAACTCTAGGTCCCTTCATCAACGGGAGCCCAGCCAGGCAGAATGGGGGGATATCTGCTTGGCTGCCATTTCCATGTGGAACCAACAGGACAAGTTTGGAGAGGTCATGGTGCAGTTTGGAGACCAGCCTGGCCTTTTACGCTGCATCTGGGTGTCACAAATGCTAGACAAGGTTGTGTGAAAATGTCAAATCCACAAACACAAGTAATATACACCGACCGTAAAAACCCACTGACCAACATCCATGCCTAATCAAGGCACTTGAATCAATAGTTAAGTACCAATGTGCAATATAAAGAAAGCAAAAGGCACTGAAATATACGGCATAACCTTCAAGAAAATCATTATAAAAATCTTAGGCGTTACTTTCAAACACCAGTCAAGAGCTGTTTCGCTCAGACCCCCCAACTAGGATATCTAGGAGAGTAATACTGGAGTCAGGAGCCAGATCTCATACCCAAACTAGGCGAGGACTGAACTATCCACGTGGAGATATTGCACCAAGCCACTTCTCATATTGCCATCACAATAAAAGCACCTTTTCAGCTGCAGAAGCTGACCTCTTGGTTGGTACCTTTCATTTTTTTAATTTCCTCTCCTTTAGCTGTTATTCTTATACTATGATTATTTGAATGCATCAAGTTGCCACTTATTTCAAGACTGAACAGCTTAGAGATAAGCCTCAGCTGGGGAGTTGCGAATGCTTTCTGCATCTCTAAGTGCCACATACTATGCGACTACAACACAGCAGTTTGTGCTGGCAGTGAGATGCTCAAAGAGCAAGTTTCCAGAAGAAATACTTCTCCTTTGGAGTCAAAAGCAAGCTTGCTGAGCACATAAACATGAGTTCCCAAGACTTTCACCACCAGAGGATCAAGGAAACGTTTACTGCCAAAAAACCCCTCCAAAAACTAGCCAAACTGGAAAGCCACCCTTATACCTACCCATATTTGCCCACTTTAATAAGTTTCTGGTCCAGAAGCAATCTAAACACACTACGTACAGAAGAATGGGAGACTCAGTATCCTGCATATCTGCCAACTCCACACATTTCTTTTCCTCCACTGAACAGAAATCATATTGTGACTCCAGGAACCACCTTCTCAATGAGTGTAAAAGTCAATACAATCCATTGACTTCAATGGAGCTATCCCATTTCACACAGTTGGGGACCTGGACTGCGAAATGCAGTAATGAAGCAAGAAAGGCTCTGGCACAAACAGTGAAAGGATTAATCTAATCAGTGTACAGCTCACATCTCTGTGAGCAAAAATAATGGGCTTGTTCCTCTCCCCTGCCTATATTCACCTCCTCCTTTCTCGCTGACAATTACAAAATCATTGCAGCCCAAGCTGCTTCAGGGCACAGAGTTACTGCATCTTAATGGTGGTGTATGCAAAACGCCACTGCTATTTTCTGGGGGCTTCTCAATGGTTTAAAACTTTCCAAGGTGCCATGCTCTGAATTGGCAGCCCTCAGCTGCATTGGCTGGTGCCTTTTACTCTCCAGCCCACTGCAAACAAAAGCAGCAATGCATCAGGATTTCTGATGGACCAAGCCTTCCACAGCACGTAGGCATGCTAGCACTGCTGGGATGTGTTAGGAACTGCCTAATCCATTGATTGCTACAGGTCTCCTTGCAGCTTCATGAAACACCAGTCTCAGGAAGCTAGAGCTGAATTCTCTCCCTTGGCTCTAGTGCCTCAATTGACTGGGAGTCATTAGGGCTGGTGCTAATAATCAATAAACAGCTCCTATTCTTTAGCTCACAGGTGAGGAATAAGGGGGAGCAGGAGCTTCTGGACTTTTGCTAGCAGGGGGATAAGAGGACGGAAGACCCTTACGGCTGACCAGCTGTTTAGAGGCACTTGCATCAAGCTCTAGCTCTCGTTCCCTAATGCCACCTGAATGTTGCATCCTAAAATGACAGCAACAGCCATTCCCAGTAGCATGGAAATGCATGGTCTGCTGCCAGCATGTAAGTACATCTCTGGCTCACTCTGCAGAACCTGCAAACAAGTCGTCCGGGCTGCGTAACCCCAAGAGGCCTGGCACTTACCATGTACCATAGTCAGGGGATGTATGGATTTGGCTCGATGGTAGATTCACCCTGGAATCTATGGCGGAGAGCAAGTGGCTCAGTGGGGCTCCTTGAGGAGACCCTCTCATAATAAAGGACTGGTTGCTGTCCTTTGCTATGCCATGTCACAGCATGAGCTTTGAGGGATCTGAGATAAGGAAATCATCTCTCAGGTGAAAGCAATAGAGAAGTCTGCAGTGGCCATCGTGGGATACACTGACATGGTTAATCAATTGCCTTCTGCTTGTGTTTTGCTAGCCTAATTTGATCAGCTAACACAGAAGGCTCAGTGGGGAGGAGAAATGCTTTAAAAAAAAAAAGGGGGGAAAAAAAAGAAAGCAAAAGGGGCAGAAGCTACACAGACCACAGTCACTATTTCTCTAAGGCTTGGGAAGATAAAGATAGATATGGTCCATTAGTGCATCAGGTCTTTCCTTCTCTCTACTCTGCTTCATACCTATGCCTGAGCACTAATGACATCCACCCAGGCTATTAATGTATTCTGGACACACATCCAGAAGATACAGAGCTGAGATGTTAAAACTTTTGGACAGCTTTAAGCTTCATAAGGGCATGCTCACAAATGCTGGGAATGACTAGTTGTAGACTGACAATTCAAGGCTGCAATAGTTGCTCGGGGCTTTGCCCTTAGAGGGTGGAGAAGGTAGCAGCCTTCTCCCTCGAGATGGTGAAGCACCAGCGTCACCTGGCTGAGCAACCTCTGGAAAAGTCCAATTGAGTAACTAATACCTTGAGTGACGGTAGCAAAATAAGACAGCATTAGAAGCAAAGCTATGGAGCCAGAAGGATTTTCGTTCTCAGGACGGTTGTTTGCTGTCTGCATACAGGAGACTTGATAAAATGGGTGAAATGTAATAACCACAGCTCTCCCCGGAGCCAGCAGCAGAGTGCTGCACCATGGGATCCCTGATGTGGAGGGTGGGTGGGCAGAGCTCGCCAACCCTAGAAACTCCCTTAATAACAGTCAAGAGAAATCTCCTGCTCGGATGCTCGGGCCGCATCTCAGGTGGCAAGTCCTGGCTCTCAAGGCCTATGTTTCACTCCCTCCATATGCAAGCAGGGACATTCGTTTGCTAGGCACAGCCAGCAGGCAGGGCAGGACGGATGGGAATGACTGAACTCGGTAGCTCTGGCATGTCGTAATTCCTGCAGCATTCATCTCCTTATTAATCAATCTCTCATAACCTAGTTTGTGCCGAGAAGCTCTCGAGGCTCCTTTTCTGATGACTAGGACTGGGAAATTCTCACTGTCGCTGTCACATATGGTTCTGACGGCACCATCTGGGTGATGTGCCCTGTTGTAACTGTCACATTTGCTTTCAGAGCCTGCCATTTCTGCCATCATCCAATTTTTAGCTGAACAGAGAGGTCTGCTTTTGGTGAGAGAAATTGTTGGCTCGTTCCCTCAACAGGGGCAGGGGAGGTGGGTCTGCAGATGAAAAGTAAAAAGAGAGGGGAGAATAAAAGGAGAGAGAAAAGCAAAAGCCCTCATATCACTTGGGTTACCAGTATGTAAAATTAGTTTCGTATTTACATCCTTCCCTCCCACCACAAGTTCTTGCTAGGAAAAAAGGAAGGAAAGGTTATTCTTCTTTTGGCCCTAACTGGAGGAGCATGCACACTTTGACCCTCTCATCCACTCAAAACAACTGTCTCATATCTTTAATGAGAGACACGTCTCCCAAAGTCAGGAGGTGCAGATGCTTTGAATTTGTACTTTTTTACCAGGGTCTGAGGAGGCCTATCCTTGCTTGAAAAGATATAACGAGCTTGACATCCACCTTGAAGCTCCAGGAAAAGATTTGCTCCTCACTGTATCAGTGGGTGATGCCATGCTAGAAGAGCTTATGGCAACAGCCCCTGCTAAGCAGCTGCATGCTTGGGCAAGCTCCGGGCAGGGGACTGGAAGTATTGGAAGTGGGAAGGAGAGTCAGGAGATGGACAGCTGGATCCAACGGAGGTCAGCCCTGCTGACTGGACAGTCAATATCCTGCAGCAGCTCTTTGCGAGGAACTCGGAGAGATTCCCGTTGAAGAGACTGCCCGACTGCATTCGCACCTGGGACCAGGAGAGTTAGCCTGAGCTACGTCACCTCCTCCTTCCCCTCATCCCTCTGAGGTCGAGGCTGGACAGGGCAACGTAGAGAAACTTCTCAAACTGCTGCTGTGTCAAGTACAACATCACACCCGTGCCTGACACTCTCCGCATGGCTCATATTTTCTGCATTTCTCGTTCCTCGTTGCTATGCGTGTTTCCCTGTAGCGTGTAGCCTGGAGCCCAGCGGTGCCCTGAGGGATATCCCGATGCAATCCCCTGGCCTTAATGACTGTGGCTAAACTACCTCCTGCATTTCAGCCACTGGCCTACCCATGACCCCCAAGCAGATGAGGGAGGCTACAGAGCAGGCTTGAAAGCTGGAAGCTAAACCCAGCCATGTGTGAATAGGCTGGGCAGGATGGGCCTGAACAGCTGGACAGAGCCCTAAAATGATTGCTCCACTCCAGTGAACATCTTTAAGCTTTCGTTGCAGTCCCCATTAGTAGGAAAGCTCCCATCCTCCGGAGGGTCTGGGGAGGAAGACTGCTTTTTCAAGAAGCAAACATATCACCTCCTCTCCCCGACACGCACGCCTTCCCCCCCTTGATAGCCCCTAAAAGCAAGAGGTGACAAATGCTGGCTTGCCTTGCAAAAGGCCCTGGGGACTCATTCTGCTGACAGCTCTGCCAGGTGACATCATGATGTGATGACGGGTTTGAAGAATTAAACCATGCCCAAAAACCACGGGGGCACTTTTGCAATGATGCATAGACGGGCAACGCAGTGGCTCGCGAGATGCCACATCCCCACATTTTCTCGTTTGACAAGAAATGGATTTTGCTGGTTACTGAGTCTTCAGTGTGACAGAAGACAGGGACTTGGCGGCACTGCAACACTTTCCTTTGACTCTGATGTGTTACCAGAGGTATGGGGAGGGGTGTGGGCACCCAGGGAGCTTGGCACATCAGTTGTGGGCCTGTCCCTATAACACAAGGTGCCCAGAATCCAGGGAGCGAAGGTGGATGCCTCCAAAAGGAACAGGATGAGGATGGCAAGCCTTGGCCAGTGAACTTCTTAAAGGTGGAAGGACAGAAGAACCTGCCTACTGATACCTGGCTCTTCCTAGCTCCCTCCAACACAGCCAGCGGGTTAACGTTATAGTCCATCCTGAAACACCTCGCATTCCTTCGCGCCACCCTCATGGCTTGACGCCAGCGTCCCGCAAGCACGTTTCCAGCCTTCGAGCACCGAAGCGGCGTTGTGAACGGCTGCCTCCTCGCTCCCAGCCCCAGCCGCTGTAAATCATACACCCGAGCAGTGCTTGGGAGAAGGTATCTAAATCACAAAATAAAACAGGTCAGAGTTGCAATTACGATCAGTGAAGCAGGCATCAGTATGTTGTGCATAATTAAAATGACTGTAGGACTTCTCTATAAATATCAGCCAGAAAAGTGTCTCTTTCTGTGTGGGCATAAAAATGAGATGCAGGCAGCCGTCTGCTTCTGGTGTGACACCATGACCTTGGAACAACTTTGCCTCCACGCCTCAGCAATTCCCCTCTTGTCCAGACCTTTGATTGTGGCCTTTGTGCCATTAGCTACAACCAGGTCTTTGCAGCAATATACAACATCCAGTAAAGATCCAGAGACATGGAAAGTCCACTGGCGCTTTCTAAAAACTGCAGCCAAACCAGTTCTGTTTTGCTCCTTTAAAACTCCCAGCCTGGCTTTGATACAGAATCTACTCGAGATGACAGATGGATACCACACAAAGCTTGTCTAACACACGTCTTTAAATATTTTATTTACTGCCCATCAATCTTCTGGATCAGTGCGGCACTCTCAACGTCTTCAGCAGCAACAGAGCAAATTCTTTTATAGTGTTTGCTTTGGCTGCTTCCTGGAAAATAAAATATATTTGCACTCCTTCAGACAATGCAAGGATGGTGGAAATGGAATTGTCTACCAGGCGCCTTCTTTTAATCCCACCTTTGACTTAACACTATTCTAACAGTTGCAGAATTATTTACTTCAAATGCCTCGGCTGGGAGTAGCTGAATAATCACACCGAGCCACTCCACATCACCCTTTGTTCTTGCTAGACAATGCGATTCCACCGAGTCTACCAGAGGACCTGTGCCCACGGGGGATTTATAAATCCAGGCGTTTCTGCGAGTCGTTCACCTCTCGAGATGACAGGCAGGCATCTGACTTGCATTTCAAAACAGGAAACAGGCTAAGCACATAATTACTTTGGGGAATCATTTAAAACATGTGCAAAGAGTAGTATGAGAGTTAGTCACCCAATTCTGACTTTAAAGGGAGCTGCGCAGCTAAGACTCCTTCTACACTGGCCCTTTGGCCGTTTAACAACTGCTATTACCGGAGTTAAATTACATGAGAAGTCATGGCAGCTGGAATCACGCTGCCACCCTTTTATTTTTGCTTTGTAACTGTATTGCACAGGTTCATTTCAAGACAGGAGTTCACTGCAGCATTGCTACACATGGGTGAGTATGTAATGCAGGTTACAGAAGCTAAACATGTATTAGCAAGGTGAAAACATCGTTCCAAAGCCTGGGTTAAAGCAGCGGTGGCCAAGATTTTTGGCAGACGTGTCACAAATTAGCCTTGCACCTTCTCTAGCGTCTTTCTGATCCCCTTCCCTTACCTGACCTACTGCTCTGCTATCTGCTCCTGTGCCCTGTGCTCTCTTGCTTGGTCTGCTTCCTGCCCCATCTGCCACTGTGCTGCCTGTCCCCTCCTTGCTCTGTCCTGTACCACGCGCACGGCTGCCTGTGATACTTGCAGTACGCTTGCCACAGGTTGGCCAACCCTAGGTTAAAGGCTAGTGGCACATTATTTAGGTACAAAGCATGGGACCCATACGCTGAGCACGTGGGCTGTTGAGGTGGCCAGTTAAAGCCCCCTGGTATTGTTCCTGCTGCCCAGCTCTAGATGGGGGAAGCAAGGGCCCACAGAGAGGCAGGAGGCCTCTGAGCACAGGCTGGAGAGAGGCAGCACATGTCCTCTGCTCAACAACCTGTACATTTAGTTCCTCTGGGCCCTGCCTGCCAGGATCCTTATTTGCAGACTAGCAGGATTTGTAGTTAAATATGCCACAGCTGGAAAATGTCCTAAAGGTCTCCTGGTGCCTGTAGGTTGTCCAGCCCCACAGAGCTGCCAGGCTGATACCCCCAAGATTCATCCCAACGTACGTGCATGGTGCTATCACTTTCCAGAGACATTTTGCAAGCAGGTTTCTTGCACAAATGTTTGCAGAGAACAAATAAAAAGGAGCCTTGGGTCCCACAGTAAACATATGCTTGCCTATGACTTTCTGTAGTGGTTGCCCAGACCTAGCAAGGGCACAAGTTGACTGTCTTGACAAGGAAGGCCCTGGCTCAAAGCACAGAAGCATAGGCATAACTTTAATCATGTCATTAAATCACACTGACTTCATGTGACATGGCTGGAAATAGGCTAGGGATCTACTTAAATCAGTGCCGAGAGTTTTGTCTGCATGGGGGAGTTTGTGGGGTATGAATTTACTGGTGTACCACCTCCTGCACACTGACCTCCCATAGGGACACTTAGCATGTAGCAGAAATGCCACTGCAGATAATGCTTTAGATAATGCGCATTAAGTCTAGTAATCTCCAGGTGCTTGTACATGAGTGTGGAGGCTGCTCCAATGCACTGTAATTACAACATGTTGAAACAGACTCATTAATCAAGTCTGATGGAGCGTGGCAATTACCATGCTCCAGCAACCACCTACATCTTGTGTATCAGTGTCCCGATGCTCAGTGCCGTAGCAAGGGGGAGGCGAGCGGGGCAACTGCGCTGGGTGCCGAAGCGAAGGGGCACCACCAGGTACTGCACAGCTGGGGTGGGGCATGGGATGGAGCCACGAGTGGCTCATTTTGGGGGGGAATATGGGGAGGGCAGCTCCCATCGCGGCATGCACTCCCAAGCAGGCATGATGGGGAGGGTGTGCCCCCTGGATCTGTGCACGGGGTGAGGGTGGGACACTGCTGCAGGCTTTGCACCGAGTGCCAAACTTCCTTGCCATGGCACTGGCCATGCTTTAAAATGGTGGTGGGAGCACTTGAACTAAATCTCATTGAACCAGCTTTAGTTCAAGTACTCCTGCCGCCATTTGAAGCGCAGGGATGCTGATACACGAGACGCTGCAGCGCTTTAATTAGAGTGGCTCTTGGAGCCACTCTGAAGTGCTGCCCCCTCAGCCCTGGACCATGTGGAAAAGTGCCCTCCATTGTGAGGTAGTAGGAAAATGCATAGCGGCCTATTTTAATGCGCATTAACAAACCAGCACTTTGTGTGATGCTTCAATGTGCGTTAAAATAGGCTAGTGCGCATTAAAGCGCATGTGTAGATGTGCCCTTGCTCTGCTTTGAAAGTGGAATGGAACGCTTCACATTTCCTGGACACTAAGGGTGTCCCATGTACGGCTGAATGTGCAATAGCTAGTCTGCTACGAATTCACACCTTCGCGAACTGTCCAGTGACTCCCCCGTGCGAAAAAGCCCTAAATGACAGGGCAAATAATGATAACATGAGGCTCCATATTAATTAAACATCCATGTATTGTTTTACTGTCCCATATGCCCTCCCTCGTATGTCCGTCTATCTGTATCTACCTCTTGTCTCCTGTCTTATACTTAGATTTTAATGTCTGCTGAAAAGCATCCATCATAAACCAATACCAGCACTCAGAACCAGAAGAGAGTCCCTGCCCCAAGGAGCTAACAAACCATCTTAAAAAAACACTCTTTATTTCTTTCCAAGTACCAATATATCCGCACGCCACAAATACATCCGCTCAATCCTCTTTGGAGCTCATTCACCCAACCATCAGTATGGCTTCATCACAAAGTGTTCATTCAGAATCAACCAGCGATTCACATCTGAAAAGCTAGGACAGGCTATGTTAGAAAACTTAATAAGTGAATAATGTCCCTATTAAGAGGCAACATTATATAAGAACTATGTATAATATCAGTAGGATAAAGCGATAGTCTGGTAATAGGCGACATATATGGCAATTCTTCATTCATAGACAAAAATAAAAAAAGATGCTTTGATTGTCTGAATCACTCATTTCCCATTCAATTAGTTGATTACTCTCTTTTTCTCCAGCATAATAGTGCAAAAAATGCATTGATCTAGCAGTAATCATATGGGACTTCCCATTATTTGGCCATTAATTATTCAGCGTGTTTCTCCCGAGGCGAGTATTTCTTGTGCAGAAGGCAAAACTAAGGTTCATCTACTTGTCATAAATAATAATAAATAAAAGAAAGAGCAATGCTTCATTTTTGACAATGCAGTGGACATATCTGCTAGATGCAGAGATGGTCAAAAAAACCCAAAAAACAAAACGAGCAAGGGGCAAATCAATATGAATAAAAAGGCTAAGGAACCATACTGAAAACATTCTAGTGCCATCAGATAAATCAATGAGATGCCCGTCAATGAAATATGGTGTTCAATCCTGGCCATCCCACCTCAAAAAGGATAAGAGGCATACAAAGGGTCAGATACTAAGGAGAAAATAAAAGTATGAAAAATGATTAAGTTATCAAGGGCTTTATGTTCCCTGCTGTCAAGGTAGAGAGATCTACTTTGGGACTGTCACATTGATATTCACAACTGAACTGCTTGGATTCAAATATTCATAATAAAGCATTAAATCCACGCCAGCCGCCAGGATTTGTTTGCCAGAATTATATAACGTAAGAAAAGAATGAATTCAAGAAGATTGTGATCTGTCTGTGTACCGTTCACAAGCTGGATGCAGCCAAACATGTTGAATAAATGAATCAGTATAAATTATTTCACTATCTGAAATGTTACTCTTCTGAACAATTTTCAACAAGCTATTAAATCATGAATAACAAACACAATCCAGTATAGTGCATCCAAGAAAAAAAAAGGAAGCAGATGTTAGACTTATTTTCTCTACAGCTATGGACTTATAGGTTTTATACCTTGTGGGATATAAAGAATAGTAGTGCAGCTAAAATGGTCATCCACCAAAAGCAAAGTGTACAAAGCAGTAAAAACCAGGAGTGTATAACACATGATTTATTGATATGGTATGGTCAGGTCACCATTATTTTTTTCACTAAGGTGTTACACTGCTAAACCATCTGCTGGGAATTCTTGCTAATAAATTCCCTTTTTTATGTTCTATCTTCAGCACCGGTATAAAGAGGATGTTATAAGACTCGAGCAGTTTCTGGAAACGCCAAGTGCAACTGGTCAGCCTTAGCAGAAAGGAGCACAACAGTACCTCGAAAATGCAAATGGCTTGGCAGACACCAAATTTAACTAAATAATTGGATATTTATGGGAATCAAAAGGCACCAAGGTGTGCTTACTGGTCATCAGAAAACTAGGAAACCTAGGTTCCTAGGTTTGCTAGGAAAACCAAACCTTGGGGGAGAGAGAAAGCTTCCTTGCTGAGCAGGTCCCGGGAAACCCAGCTGCCCTGAGCAGCAAAGACAGGACCTTGGTTAACTGGAGCGTGGGTCGTTTGGTGCTGCAGTCTGTTGACAAAAGGGTTCCCACCCCATCAAGTTTAGGTCAAGGAGATGAGTAGCAGTATATCCTATAGCTTGATTTGCAGTAGGAGGACTAAGGAAAACATTTGTTCTTTAAACAAGCAGAGTGTGCCCTCTCACCCCTTATTTTTCTTAGTTTTCAATTAAGCATCTGAGCAGGCTTTTCTCATGCTCTCTCCCACTCTGTATAGGAGAAGCAGACAGACAGCTTTACCCGAATGTGCGCACAGCAGTGAAAAGCCACACATGGGGGGAACAAAGACCTAATAACTTAGGTGACAGCGCAGTAACTATGGCAACTTACACCGACTCGGGAGAAAATTTGCTACCTGAATGATGCGGGTAGCAAATTCACTCCCGAGCAGTTACTGCGCAGTAATGCACATGTAGATGCCTTACTGCTCAGTAACCCTGTTTGTGTGGACTGACATGGGAGTAACTTTACTCCCAAGTCGATGCATGCACAGGGTTACTGCGCTGTAACACCTAGATATGTAGACACCCGTCTAAAAGCCTCTTACTGTGCAGTAAGTTACTACACAGTAAATGCCAGTGTAGACACACCACTGCGGCCCATGCCACCATAATCTAGTGCTCTGCTAAAGAAAATGGAAGAAATACTCTTAAATCACTCTCTCCACAAGGTTTTATTTCCAGCCATGGCCCTGATGTAGTTAGCTCAGCAGGCTGGCTTTCCAGGAGTGCTCTCTGCATTTTATCAGGTCAGCTGTCTCCTGTTACCCAAACTCAGAGACACACAAGACCTGTCTACAAATACATTCCACTGTCAAAGCCTGTTAACTCCCCATCTGCCATTTTCCATTCCTCACCCTTGGTGACAGAAGGCAAACTCAGTTCAAGGCAAGTAACATAAAAAAAAGCTCATTTCCTTTGAACTTATTTACAAGTTTTACCATTAAACTTGCCCACATTATGCAAGCAGCTTGCAATCTTCCCTAATTCTCTGACTTTAATTATATAATTGAACAACCCAAAAACTCATTTTTTCCAGGAAACATTAAACATTACCATCTTAATGAAATTCTTAATGAAACGGTCCACTCTGCATGCAAATGACTGGCAGCGGATTTGCCGTTTGCTTATCACACTGCTAAGCAAAAGGACAAATGCCCTTTTTTTGTCAGTCACCGGGAGTGACAGTCCTTCTTGCTAACACTCCTCTTTAGGTGGATAACGCAGCCAGCACTGTGGCCAGGATGAAAACAGAGGACATAATTAGGGAAGGTCAAGAGGTGTGAATGAGATAGGAACTGACCCATCGTCAATGCACTCGTCTCGGTGCTCGGTGAAGCTCTGATTCAGCAGAACGCTAAAGCATGCACGCGGCCCTAGTGAGGTCAAATGCTTTGCTAGGTCGGGGCTTGAATGACTTTGTGTGTCCAGGTTTCATCAAGGACCCGAAAACATGGTAGCAGGCACCCTTCACACCAGCCTCAGAATGGTTTCTGCTCCACCAAACACCATCCATGCATGGGCCAGCCTGTGCCAACACACAACGAAAGGCTGGTCTCTACGCCTAGGAGCTTCCCATCTAAGGAGAAGATGGGGACCAATGGATGGCTACAGACTGATGGGCAAACCCAGGAAGAAACACAGTATGACAGCCAGGGATCCTGGCACCTTGGAAAGCCCCCAGGGTCAGGGAGAATTTTACTCTTTGCAGGAGGATCACTAAATAGAGTTTGTGGATTTGTATGCAGAGTCTCCCAAGCGTGCCAGGAAGCATGAGGGAAAGCATGAAGGGGCTTGCTGGGAAACTGAGCAAGTGACCAGTGGAGACTGACAACACATGCTGGGAGCTGACGTCTCAATGCGGAGTGAAGCCAAGAGGTCGGGTCGGGGGAGACCAGGAAGGGCCTGTGAGCAAGGACAAGTAGTGTATGTTTGATGTGAAGGATGGAGTCGCTAGATCTCGTCTAAGCTGCCATCCCAGCCAAGTACTGGGAAGCAGAAAGGCTGCCCTTGAGGAGAGGATAACATCTGACAGTTATAAAGGCATTTTTCATCGTCACAAGTCCTAAAGCACTTGATTTAAATGACTTGGATAAAATCATTTGGAGAATCAATGAAACAAACTACAGAAGCCAGTGAAAACCTGTACTTACCTTGCAAATGTCTCCTTCTGCCCACCCATGCACCAAACCCAGTCTTGGCTCTTTAATACATCAATTCATTGCTAGAAAAGCTTCTCATCTCCCAATATTTTTTTGTGGTCTATCTTATCCAGTATCATACTTTGCAACCTTTCAACAACTAGAGTGGACCTTTGAGACATTGCAGGAAATCATTAGGGCGTAGGGCTTATTCCACATCTGATTCCTTGGGATGAATTATGGTTCTAGGCTAGGAGTGCTGTTCTCCAAACACAAACCTCATGTTTTGTTCTTGGTCTTGTTTTCTCTTGTGGATGCCTTTAGTTAATTGATTTCTTATGTTGTATTAAGCTCTCCCCAGATAGAGAAATTCTGCCATAAGTCTCCCAGGTGCAACAATTCCTTAGCTTTGCTCCGTGCCCCCTAGTTCTCATATTTGATACCAGCTCAGAGAACGAAGGAACAGCTTTGATTTTTATTCCAATCAGAAATGCACATAGCTCCAAGAAGCAACCCTGGAGTCTCTGTTTTTACAGAGAACGCAGGCCTCATTTCTACTCCTCAGCTTGTGACATTAAATCAGCCTGCTTTCCCCTCTTCTACCACTACCACTTTCTTGCTAGAGGAAAGGAGTCAATGCTCTGTGCAGCGTCTGCAATGTTTGCATTACATTCTCTGTAATTCACAGCCCAGAATCGCGAAGCTCCAGTTATCCACCCCAACATTAACTTAATTGGTCTGATTTTTAAAGTGTATTTAAGTGGCCCAATGACTCTGACCCACAGATCCTTCCCCAACTCATCACTACTTCACCACTGTATGGTAAACCGGTCTCAAACCTTTTCCTCGTCGACGTTCTGCTCTGCAACTGTTCAACTTCAGACTATGACCTTGTCACATCCGAAACTAGTCTAAGCTGGACTGGGTGCATTTACATGAGATGAATTAATGCACATTAGCTTAATTTAATGCGCATTATGGGCACGTCTACATGTGTGCACCCTTCATGTGCATCAAAAATGGTGAAATTAGGCTAATTGGGCCTAAATTTGATTGCACCTGCTGGCAGGTGCATGGCTTTCTGGGGGCCTGGGCAGGAGATGCCCGCTGGGGTCAGCAAGTCCAGCACCATGGGCAGCAAGAGCATGGGGCACTGGTCATTGCTGGGGCAGTGGGGTGCTATGCATTGCTGGCAGGGGCTGGGCAGGAGCAGCCATGGTGCAGGGAGGCAGCTGGCACGTGCTGCCCCTGCGCTGGGCACATGGCTCCTGGTCAGGGAAGGGGATGTCCAGGATCAGAGCTTCCAAGATGGCTGCCAAGTGCTGGCAGCCATGTGGCCAGAGGCTGGAGCTCCCCCTCAGTGGCCACAGGGGCACACGGCAGGACTGGAGGGACTTGGGACTAACTCCAGCAGGGAGTAACTTGAGTCCCAAGTCTCTGCACGTGTAGACACCTGCCAAAAGTCTCTTAATGCGCATTACCTTGATAGCATTACATTTGGCCCCGCTTATTTGCACGTGTAGATGTGCCAACTGGGTCAGGTTTGGTAATTACATTCTGCCTACCTCAGTTTCTCCTCTGAGTTCAAATGAAAACCTCACTTCCTGTCTGAGACTGGGCAAACAGCAGGCGTTTTGGTTCAATGACCGAATGAATGATTGTGAGGGAAGAGGAAGAGAGTTCCAGCTGAAATCTTTGTTTCATTGTCAGGTTACTTACCTCTTTTGTTTAACCTTTTTCTCCTTTCAATTTAGGTCGATTTTTTTTAAAGCAGCAAAATGCCATTTTTATAACAGAAAAAATCAAAGCGTTCCGTTTTAAAACCACTTAAATGAAACATTTTGGTATTTACAAAATGAACTATTTCTCCTTGAAAGAGTCACGCTGAAATGTTTCAATATCTTCTCAACCCTCTTCCCCAATGAATGAGCCCTTAGTGCTCCAGAAGACCCCCTGAAACCAATGCATCTCCTTGCTAACTAATCAGTAGGACTGAGGGGATGAGAATCTGGCCTTTGGAGCATAATCTGACTTACCATTCAAAGCCAAAAGAAATCGACTATAATGGGAGTTCGATCAGGCCTACAGTTTGCAGGAGCACTTTCAGAAAGTGCCTTTCATCCAGAACACTCCACACAAAAGGTGCATCATTATCCTCTATAACCCCAAGACCTTCTAACTGATCTGATGTGTGCTTGTCGCCATGTGATTCATTTCACTCTCTTGGTGTATTCGCTAGACATGTATTTTTGTCCTTGGCATCAGGGTTCTCTTTGTCCTTGGCACCACTTCTGTACCTTGCAATCCTTCGCAGTGGTTTTTATAAGCCACTCAATTATGCCATATTTTGTGTGCTTTCCGAGTCATTCTGAACCAAGCTGCTCCCAGCTATGTATTAAACGCTACGCTATTTTATCCCCTTGCCTCCTTCCTACTCACAGAATGCAGATCTGATTTTCACGGCTGCTTGTTGCTCTCCACTGATGCTGGATCGAATCCTCCTACTCATCTGGATCTGGTCTCCAAGCCGGCTCTTTGCACACCTAAGAGGGAAGGTACTAATCTGTTAAACTTGGGGTATTAAGGACTTCCAAGCTATAGTTTTAGATTATTATGCCTAGTAAAGTGTTGCAATCGTGACATCTGGTGCTTTAATCAGTTGCTTTCTTTACTGTACAGTGGTAAACCAGTTTGAGAAAAAGATGGCAAATGTGTTATGGCGACACAAAAGTGCTAGGAAGCATGCGTACAACCAGGCCCCGAGTCAGACATGTGCCACTACCCATTTTAGTAAATACACAACTTGAGTTCTTTCTTCTATTCATTTTCCCCTCTTTTAGTATCTGTTTTATTCCATTTTTCCCCTCTGTTTATTCTTCTACGCGGCTCACTCTCTGCTCCGCATTTTCACTTGATTCTTTCATTGAATTTCCCGCTGCCCTCTATTCTTCTCCTAAGCAGCACAACCCAATCCTACTAGTATTATAACTGACTTTCTGAACCAACAGTGTTCCAGTGTACTTGGAACTGAAATGCAACATGTTCACTCATTGCTCCCCTCCAACAACTTGCTCCGTTCATCAGAGGAAAAGGCATAACGGAGAGCCCTGATGCACTAGTTCTACGCTTTCCTTTCCTTTGGGTCTTACCAGGATTAGTTATATGCTGTAATAAGGAATCAGGAATTCAATAACAGGGCCCTGTAAAGTCATATGGGCCATTCAAGTCCAGTACATGGCCCAGACACCAAATACAGAGGCCTTAAAAACATGGACAGACAAGATTCTCTGGGTAAATGTGATATCTTTTATTGGACCAACTAAATAGTTGGAAAAATTGTTCTTTGCAAGCTTTCAGGTACAAACACCCTTTTTCAGGCAGAGGGAACGTTTGTGTCTAAGGAAACAGAGGCAGGGATGGGCAAGATAAACAGTTTGGAAAGCATCTCTACAATGGCTGATCAGCCCTGGCTATGCTGGCGGCACCAGCCTACCTATCGCATATGCCTGAAGAAGAGTGTTTGTACCCAAAAGCTTGCAAAGAACAATTGTTCCAACTATTTAGCTGATCTAATGAAAGATATCGCATCTACCTAAAGAAACTTGTCTGTCTGTGTCCTTAGACCAACATGGCTACATCCAACAACTTTAAAACCATGGGGATACAAACCTGCAAGGTTGATTTTTCTGCACACAGAGACATAAATACGGCAGTTTGGACTGGCGATGTCCCAACAGCTTTTAAATCCTCATGCTGGTAGAAGACCAACTAGCACAGGGGTCTCTAAGTGCAGGAAGCAGGGGAAAAAATCGTCTTCCAGGATTTGGATCTACTCCACAGCAGGGACTCCAGCCCACAAAAGTGAGTCAGGGACCAATGACAGTCCTCTGGTCCCACCTCACTCCCAGTCCCTCCCTACCCCGTCCACACGGCTCTCAGAGCAGTGCACAGGGGGAGAACAGTGTCAATATGTAGGAAAACCTGGTCGACACCCGTCCTGACCGAGCAGCTCTACTGTCGAGGGTGGGGTAAGAGACAGAGCCTCTGGTATCTAAGGGCATTTGTACACATCGTGTTTGTTGCCCTTTCTTGCACTCCGACGGCATGACTGTTTGCACAAGCGGGTTTTGCAGATGCTTTAAAAGTCTTTTTGGTGCATTAAAGTAAAACTCCTCAGATGCAGTTTAGTTTGGCTCGCTGTAAATTAAAGCATCACGTCTGTGGAGTTGTTACATGCAAACGCAGCAAAGAGAGCAAGTCGTTTTGGCTAAGAGAGATGCCCAGTCTCAGGTAGGCACCAGAACAGCAGCTGACTGTCCCCAAAGAGAAAAGTCACTGTGAAAAAAAAGTTTCCTCTTCCCCACTTGCATCTCATTTACACAGCTGAGATTCTTTGGATGACATGGGAGGCAAGAGTATTATTTCAACTAATGAGAACATAATGTTTTATTGTTGGCTTCCACAGCCACTTAAATCCAACCCAATCTAATTAATTCTGGAAAACAAACTGTGACTTGCCAAACAAACTCCACAACAGCCTGTCAGCCCGGAAAACCATACAAGTTAACATTAGCCTGGCAAAGAAACCGAGAGGATGAGGAGGTGGAAAGGATGGGGCTACCTAGACCTGGATTTGCAAAACTCCACCACTCTTGTGCACTTGTTTTCACGAAGGTTCAAACCCAGCTCTTTCATAGGCCTCTCTTATATGAGACAGAAGATAATTTAATTTGCTAACAGCAGTAATAAGTTATTACTTACTAGTGAACCAGTCACTGGAGTGGGGAGGCAACACATCTTGACTAGTGATCTATATATATGGAAACATGTACTGGGTTTCGCACATACCCGATTATCCTGCCTCTAAGCTCTTATGCAAACAGAGATACCAGGACACATAAATAAATACAGGTGTAAATCAGGGTTTGCAAACCTGGAACAAATGGGCACGGCATGTCTTCTCCTCTCACAAGCAAGGTTTTATACTCCTATTCCTCCTCCCCATGTAAAGAAGCAAACCCCCAATTGCAACCCTCCACTGCACCTCATTCACACATCAGCAACTTTTCTGGGAGACAAAGTTACTGGAATTCAAAGAGCTTTGCTAAAGGGGCAATGCCAGGGTCAAAAATCATATTGAAGAAACAAATGCCCTTTTTTCATGAATTATCACATCTCAATGAGAAAAAGAAGCCTTCTTGAATAACCGGTGTGCTTTTCAGGACACAAGAAGTGGTGTGCTCAAGCATCTCAGAAAAGCCACCCTGACAACGTAAGAAATCTCTCCTCAACAGCCAAGCAGCACAGCAGACAGATGCAGAAGTTTGCCGTGGGATGTGTTGCAGTACGTGGGTTTCTGCTTTGCCTCGCACCATGTGGAGCCTCCAACACCTGCGCAAAGCAGGTGTGAAACGTGATCAAATTAGCATGGAAGCGATTTCTGCGCGCGTCCTGACAGCATGTCAGAAGCTGCCACAACACCAGTACAAGAACAAAGGCAAGAAGCACCACATCTGATTGATAAAACAGAAAAGGTTTGCTTCTGAAGCCTAACTTAATGTGACTCGATTTTTCTGTCACCCTCAGCGTGGACAAAGCCAAACTGGTCGGCTTGGCCGTTCGCAGACAGTTGCTATTTCGCTTCACCTGCAGGTTCTCCCGTCGCACTACGTAACACTCGAATAGCACAAGAGTTTGCTTGCTTGAAATGTTTCTTTTCTTCTTTTTGTTTCTCCCTTGCCTGTGCCCTATCTTCATCATCATCAACCCTGGTGTCAGCAATGACCTGAGACTGGCATCTGATAGCCAAGACCAAACCAGCTGAGCGCGTTTCAAAGGCATGTTTAACACATGCACAAGGGGAAGTTCGTGAATCTAAAGATGGTGTGCAAATGTTAATACGCAACAATCTGCATATGCAGTAAAAATACATTGCACTGTTTACATAAATGTCCGGCTTTAACCTGACAAGGGCGCGGACCAGAACCAGCTTTTGAAGTACGATCGTTGCCCGGTTCCTAGCTGCTTCTGGCATCTTCCTGGGCTGGTCGCCAGGTAACTTTGAAGGCTCCTTGAGGCTCTACCTATGGTTTCTCCTTGTCGAGGGTGGTGGGGAGGGCTGTAGTTCGGTTGTTAGTCACTGAGGCTGACAGCCCGTCGATCCACACGGCTGCTAGGGGGAATCTGGCAGCTCTTGCCTTTGGCTGCAGGAACCTCACCCGAAGCTGGTACCCTTGCCCCTTCAGTGCCTGCCCCTACTTGCAAGAGCATTTTCCAGTGGCAGCCCAGCTGTAGCTCCCAGGCTCCAGCCAGAGGCAGGGTGGGAGATGACCTTCTAGGCTAGGTCTTTGCATCCTCACATCTGGAGTTTCTAAAGGTCCTAACCAAAAAGACTTCATTTGTTGCACCTGCAGCTGAGGAGACGCAAGTTAGAGCATCCCCCTCACATCAGGTGGGTGGTTGGGAGCATGCAGCAGATGGGATGCTAGGGTGGGACTCAGAAGACCTGGACTCTGCCTCAGTCCTGATTCCCTGACACTGGGCAGGGCTCTGTGTCTCGGTTTTCCCTCTTGCTGCTTTTCTGCCTAGCTGGGAAGCTCTTGCGGGCAAGGGCTGGATTTATACAGTGCTAAGCTCGAAAGGGACCTGGCAAGTTCCCCTGCGATACAACCTGCACGCAAAACATGCTCTTAAGAAGCAAGACGCGGGTACGCATGCACGCACACAGTGCAGCAGCCACGAGCTTGGAAATGATGGGCTAAATGTGCGGCTTGGGGCTAGGAGGAACATCTGATTTGAGTGCAGGCATCATTTAACGTCCTTTTTTAATTGAGTTTGCAAACTGCAGGCAGGAAAACAGAGGACAGTGCTTGAGATTTCTGTCTGGATTCATATTTAAATAAACCCAAGGGACATTCCCTGAGGACTGTAATGCAGATCAGCTGTGGGAGTGCAAGCGTCAACAGTTTCAGAGTCCAGTTGTTGGCCTGCAGAGAGAAAAGAAGGCCAGATGCAGGTATTTCACTGGGATAAGTGATCAGACAGGTCGATCCCAGTAACAGAACAGAAGTTTGGTGCACCAGACTGGTTTTAAAATGGTGGAACCTGGTCTAAGATGCGCGACCCCCACCCAAGGCCAAATGCTCACTCCTGATCTAAACCATGCTGCTTACAGAAAACCATGTACCTTTGTGATCGATGCCACCACAGGCTTTTTGAATGTCTGTACCTATCCCAAGTAATAAAAACTGAAGTGGAGCAGGGACTTGATCCTACAAATCTTGCTCCCGTTCTGTGTACCTGAGTAAGAAACATTTCCAGGCTTAGGCACAGAGATAAAACATCCCATTTCAGGAATCGGAAGAGAGCCTACCATCTCAGTATCAAACAGAAGCTGGGCACAGGAGAAAAACCCCAAGTGTTGCGGAGCTACACAGTGCTCAGCACCGCCTTGGAGAAGTTAAAAAATAAAAGCAAGTGAAAACAGCAGTGGCCCACACCGAATCCCTCACCAGGGAACAGAGCTACTAATCTGGCACCGGGTTTGCTTGGTACAGATGGATTGTTCACTAATAAAACACACGGTGTTTGTTCAGCATCATAGTCGTCCCACAGCAGACGACTGTTTCGTCAAAAGGGGATGGGTAGGAAGTGTGGAGCCATGAAGTTCGGCAGGGATCGCAAGGTGGGGTGATGCAAAATTAATAAGCAGGGGAAGAAAGTTGATGAGACAGAAAAGGTAACTGCCGCTGGAGCAGACCCCTCCTCAGGAACGCCGCCTGTCAAGGGGGAGGCAGCAGTCAGATCACAAACAACACCCAGACAACCCTTCAAATAGAGATGCCTGCAGGGGACAGCTTTCGCTTCCCTGCCATCACCAAGCCAACTTCCCAAAACGTGGCATCCAGATGTGCAGCCAGGCCTTTCACATCTGTCTTGTGTAAACATTTTCACTTCAACCAAATTAAAAAGCCACAGTTGCTTAAAGTGTTTGCAATTCCCCCTCTCTTCCTTCACTTCCAAGGCCAACCCCATTCTCCCCTTGCTTGAGGAGCCACCTCTCTAATTTGCCTGGTACCAAAATTTGCTTATTTTTTGCTGTACAAACCAACGAGCCTGATCCAAACTGACACAACTTTGTTAACTTCAGTCAGAGCAATGCTCTTCTATTCCAGCTAAGATCTGGTCACAGGACTTTTCTGCTTGGACAAAGCTTGGGCTAAAGCAGGATCAGGGCAGGGCATGATATGTTTGAAAGGCTTCCACTAAATCCACAGGTGCTGCAGAAAGTGGTGTCAGCAATTCAGTAGGTAGCGGGGCTTTTTTTTCCCATCTAAGGAAAAGGCCATACTCATTAGCTGAAGAGATTTGCAAAGTTTGATGGATTGGCTGCATATAAGTCTGGTCCAGCAACCCGGTTCCCTCAATCCATCCCTACAGATGGATTCATTCATACACACCCCAAGATCCGGCCTGAGGGCAGGCAAGAGATTCAGATGTGAAGCTGACACCAAATTTGGAGTCGGTTTTCATTGTGCCAATACCTGACAGGTTTGCAGACCCAAATGCAGGAAATACTGCAAGATCTACTGTACAAGCAACATTTCAGAAACGTATGAATCATAGAAAGGGAAATCCTTCCCTTACCGGATTAGAGCATGGCTGAAATGCAAGCCACAGGGGAGGGTTTGACTAGACAGCCCGGTCAGATCACTCTTGAAGTTTGATGAGGCTGAGAATCCAGGCTCTGGCCCATGTCTACATGGGAGTTTGAACAAGCTTATTAAGAGGAAAGTCAGACCAAACTACTGTGAAAACTAAGAGGAATTGCTAATATGCATTTTCCATCTCTCACCCAATAAGAGAGAGAAGTGCTGCTGTGTCTGCTTCTTAATTACAGAACCTACAAAGCATCTGTGGATCTCCTTGGACGGAGCATCACAGAATACGGTACGGCCTAGTCCTGCCGCTCTTATTTAAATTGAGCCCCTGGGACTGCTTGCATAATAAGATACAGCATAAGGAGAACCAGGGGCCGGGGGCTGAATCTGGCACATGATTTTTATGCAGAGAAGCGGTCCTCCTAAACCAACCTCTGCCAACAAAGGGCTGGATCTGTCCGCTGCTGAAGTCAGTGGAAGATTTGCTATTGTTTCCTGCTGGGCCAAAGTGTGATGGAGAAGTTGGCAGGTTTGGGAGCATGCGCTGGAAAATGCACGGCATTGACTGACTTATTCTTCCTTTAAAAAAACATTACTCTTGAACAATTTGCCATGACCCATGTTCTGGCCCTTTTTGTTTATTTAGTATCCCATCCCTATGACTCCGAGCAAGAGCAGCACTCCTCTAATAGCTCTCATCCCTCCCCTTTCCCCCCCGCCCCAATTGCTAGTAATGTCTTCTGAGTTAACTAATTAAATTCAAGTCATTTAATTGAAACATGTTAAGTGCAGTAGCTGCTTCCATTACAGATGGAGGAGAAATAAAACAATGTGTATTATGATTGTCTGGATTGTTTGTTAGTATTTATTTATTTATTGACTACCTTGATTTAAAAAGCAGCGCTTGGAGCAAAATTACGTAGAAATTAGAATAATCTCTATAACTGTGAAAGAGAAGATATTCCTTTTGTACAACAACAGTTCTGTAAATTTTGTTTAGCTTGCGTGGGATACAGTTAATTACAGTAATTTATCAAACTGGCACAAGGTAGTATGCACACACAAAGAGTTTTTCCTGCAGTCAGAATCCTTAGTTTTATATGAGACCGGGTTGTGCTAATTGAATTTTCACTTGGGTAGATAAAATCTTTAACAACTCTGGAATAACTAAATGCTCTTTGTTCAATGGTGTGGATCAGAATGATTTACAGCACCTCTCACATAATCATGCTAATTTTGCTTTCGTATGATTAATTAAAACAATATGTTCTTTCTTCGTAAAATAGAATTAGTGCACCCGAGGAGACAGGTTTTATTGCAAACTTCTCTTTCTGGTAATAAAAGCAATGTTCATGCACCATCTTTTTTTGGCAAAGAGAAGTAAACATGCTTAAGTGGGCAAGAACACAGCTTGGGGGTCAAATTCTTCTGTGGTGTAATCTCAGGGAACTTGGTGCTACTGCCCCAAAGAAAATTTAGCCTGTAGGATTTGGAGTGGGGGCAGGTGTAGGTGCTGGGGGGTACCTGGGTACCCTGTTTCTAGAGCTTTTTCAGTTGTTTGCCAGGAAACCTCAGACTCATAAGTATTCAGATTTGAGGCCACAGTCTAAATTCAGCTCAGGTTTGTTGAAAGGTTTCCAGATCCAGCTGCCTTTACACAGTCAGGTTCTCTGGCGTGAGACCCCTTTGACAGGACCACACAATATCAGTGGCATCTTAAATAGCCCAGGAAGGACTCCTTTGGTAGTGTAGGGCAAACGTATAGTTGTTCCTACATCAACCCCCTTCTCAGCTCTCACTACAGAGTGTCTGGGGAATGGCAACAGTGCAATGCAGAGCTGGCTTCCCAAAGCAGTCCAAGTGCAGCGACTCAGGCCTCCGATCAGGTTAATTCACACTAACAAGAAGCAGCATAAATTAGCTCCGTGCAAACGTGATAGATGGTTACCAGCAGCAGTTAAACTGGTTTCAGGCTAGCGCAGACCTCTCCATCCTGCACTGCAGCAGGGGTACCATTAGCTGCCACACTCACTGAAGCTAAGTCGCATCTTCCCAGGTCCGGCCACTCCAAGTAATCGGCTGCCCAACAGCAGCTGAACAGTGCGGGGAGGATGAAAGTTGCGGACTCCAACGCGAAAGACAAAAGTAACCTCCTCCTTTGCTGCTCTTCAGAGCTGCAAGAGCGACAGCCACTTGTTTCTTCAGTGCATTTTATCGCTGCTTGGTGCCTACGTAGCCTCCGATCAGAGAGTCTGCAGCACACATATATACACATGATGCCTTTTTACAGACTCCTAATGGAGATGGATAACGCTGGACCTACTTCAGCCTTGATCTGGCCAGATGCGTGATGAAACAGCACCTGATGCCCGGGCATTGCCCAGAGGGTGGATAAGAGGATCAAAACCACACTCGACGTATTTTCCCGGGGCTCTTGTCCTGAGCTTAGAAGCAGCTTTGGATTTCTGAAGGGTCTCTGCTTAGATAATCAGGGGAACAGGAAAGCTGTGACTACTTTATAACCATTCCTTCTTGCCTTCCTCCAATTTCAGTTACTGGGGCTTGACTTGATTGTGTAGGGGCTCTCCCGGAGTTAAACACTGATGGAATGCGACTCGATAATGAAGCACGTTCCAGGAGAGCGCTGGAGCGGTTTCCATGCGGGACAGCTTGGGAGAGGTGAGAGCTCTTTCAGTTGGCAGAGAAGCTAAGAGGGAATCTCGGAGGAATCCTTAATCGCACCAGAGGGGTAATTCTGCAGCATGGTGCATGAGGATTTAGCTGCAGCACTATCATTAGCAGTAATCGCAATCATGCAGATGGCTAAATCCCCTGCAGACCTCTCTGAATATTTGCTTTCTAAGCACTCCCTTGTGCCTCCTTTCACTTCAAGCCTGGATGGAGGTGACAGACAGCAGAGGTTACCTACTCAGAGTTTCAAATAACACTGAGGTCATGGTGTTCCAGCTCTGCCTCTCGGTCTGTGGAGCAAGTCCAAGACCCGCATCTAACCTGTGCACAAAAAAAGCCTGTGCTTCCCCCGTGGGGAAGAGCTCATGGTTTTTACTTAACATGATACAATAAGAGCCAAGCAAAGACGGTTTACTTTGTAAAATCACTGAAAAGTCATAATCAGCTCTCGATGCAGTGAGCAAATTTACCAAAAATACAGAGCGTTCCCTCAAACGGAAACGGTGCGCGTCAAGAAATCTGAGTGAATGCTTTCAAGGCAGATTCATGTAAGGGATATAAAATCAAGTGGAATCCACTTCTCTACAGAAAACTGACACCAGGCTTAGGCACACTTTGAGGCAGGCAATGGCACCCCTACCACAGCGTGGGTGGATGCTTAGAAAATGTAGACTGTGCTGATGCTACCGTGTTACTGAGCAACCTCTGTGAAAAGCTCACAGACAGGCATCCTGGAAGAAAAGCAGTAAATCAAGCAAGGCTCAAAGTCATTTATGCCAATGTAACTATTCTTGAAACCCAGCTGTCAAGCAGCAGCATCACACTGGTAGGTAAAATCAGACAGAAGAGCTCATATATCCGGGGATCACCATATTAGCCAACAGAGACCGCAAAAGGAAGTGACATATCAAGGATAGGAAAGGCATGTGCAGAATTTGCTAAACTTAGCAATGTATGGAAGTGAAGGATGCATAGCATCAGACCTAAAGGGGATAGTTTCAGCTCATCTCAGAGCTCACCTATAGATCCAAGAGCTAGAAACCTAACAAAACATTAATAAACTAGATGCCTTTGAAACCAAGTGCCTACAGAAATACTGGGTATTTGATGGAACAACTCCATCTCTAGTTAAGATCTCTGAGAAATCCCCAAACCAGCTGTTCGTCTCCACTAGAATCGGGAGGCAGCACAAGACATCTCTGAAGTCTGCACTCCAGATGCAAACAAACACGCTCCCATAGGAAACCAGCATGTGGAGAGCCGTGCGGTGCGAGGAAACAAGGGGATCCCTGAGAAACCCCTTTAACAGGAACCTGATGTCAACACGACAGAGCGGACGGGAGCAAAAGGCAGAGGAGTGGAACAGACGAGTTTCTGCCTGGCTGCTCCAACGTGAGCCTAGGGAGGACGAATGACAATACTAAACCCACTTCGGATTTCTAAAAATAAACCAGGCTAAAATCGCAATAAAATAAAGTGGAAGCTTTATGCATGCACATTTCAGTAAAGAGTGGAAGAGTTCCTAAGGGTGACTCTGCCGGGCTGTTTATACGCCCCGTGACTACATAACTAACTAATGAACCCAAGTTCAGTGGAATTGGAGCAGAACTCCATAGTGCTCAAGTGAGTTTGAAATTAGTCTAAACAAGTTTGGCCTTCCCATATTATAATGAATGGGAAAAAAAAATATTGGCATTGATCTGGTATAATTAGACAGCATGCCCGCCGTGGTCTTGACATTTGTACTTTCTGCTGCTGCTGGCATACGATATCATAACTCTGCAGCCAGCTGGCGCCACCACCTGGGATCCATGAAATGAAGATTTTAAAACTATACTTTGAGCGACGCTGCAAGCACATATTTTAGAAGCTGAGATGTATTTCCTTTCTGTGGACTTTCATACCTCTCCAAGGGGAGAAAAGTAGTGACGGCTTTCTTTCATTAGAACTATACATGGGATATTATATGGTTCTGCCATAGAGTTTTGACAACCACGCACTTAAATTTCCAAGGCCTTGAACCTGCACAGCACTTAAGCACGTGCTTACCTTTAAATTGCTTAGTCAATGGATGTCAGTGGAATAACAGACATGCTTAAAGGGAAGCTGCTAACACCTTCCTCTCCAGAAGCGCTTGGAAGGGCACATTAGGTTTCAGAGACCAAGATGCAAGTCCATCATTGAGTCCATCTTCAAGTCGTGGAAGTCAGGGTTAAACGGGAAGCCCAAGTTCTTGGGCAAGATGAATACAGAGTTAGCAGAAGGATGCACATCCTTGCCTGTGCAAGTGAGCCCAGGAATTGCCTGTGAGGAAAGCAAGAATCCCAAACACAGCCTTCTTCTTTGTGGAGATAGATTTTGGAGGTTTTTTACGTGGGAGGCATGTGGTTGACACCAAAAGCTAGCACTTAGGTTATTGGCTGTGATAAGAATGGAGGAGAAACCAGGGTCTGCTAAATCTCAGTCCTTAGCTGCCAGGCAAGGCTTAGCCTAGCTAAAGATGATGCGATTCTGCGTGAGAAGGACTGTAGCAGACAGCACCGATCCTGGAGCACAGCGGAGCAAGGAGAAGGCTCATTTGTGCACGGGTCCCTTCTCAGGAACAAACTCCTGCAAGAGAGTAGACCCTTCACAAGCCCCAGAGCTGCCGGTCCAGGTGGTCGGGGCACTTTTGCAACCGGTGGTCTGCAAGATAAATGCAGAGCAGGGCACATGGTTAAAAAAGCGAAATCCAGACCACAACAAGCTACTCGGCCGCACGCACAATTCGACGCCTGGGGACACCATAAAAGAAAGAACAAACCAGACATTACAGGTATCTTAATGCACTCTTGAGAGGCACGTAGGTACTGGTGTGTGGAGGGGAATACAAAGAACTGCACAGAATGGAAACGTATCAGCTGCTTTTTGATGAAGATCTGTTTAGATTTTGCACGTAGACAATGCAAAGTGCAACCCCCCCCAGGCTCCGGATCCAGTGATCCAAAGTATTTCACATGCCACACGTCACCAACTCCTCTCATGTTCGGCATTTCTGCTTCTGTAAAATTAATTTGATGGCTGAATTAAACTCATAATTGCCTAATTTCTACAAACGGCCTCCTGGTGCACTCAACTTAGAACTGGCTTCTCTTGGGAGGTGCGGGGAGATCCAGCTATATTATTTATGGAATCCGGGCTAATTTAATTAATTTTTGATGGAAAGTGCTCAATTTCCCAGACAGTTGCTGTCTGTTCCTCCCACAGACGGGACCACACGTAGTTACTGATTTCTCTTAGTCTTCCCTTGTGATGTATGAGAAGATAAAGCCTACATCAGTCAAGTCACCTTCAGAAGAAGACCTTTTATCCCTGGGAGCAATTGGCAGTTCTGGAGTACTCTGGTTCCCTTATTTTTGTTGCGGGGAACACGTTCCTGTTGCAATAGAGCTCCTGGAGGCACTCCAGCGTTCAGCTTTTCAACCTGTCCCTGCAAAGCCAAATGTAAATATTGCCCCTCCGGGGATGTTCCAGCCAGCATGTTCAGTTCAGAAATCAGGCCAAGGTTTTCTCCCTAAATGCACAACCCAAAGTATCTGAAAACTCCCCCAGACCATAAAGATGCAGGAATTTACATGTAGTTATCTGCTGTGGGGATGGTGCAGGGCGAAGCGCTGGGTTTTCTCTAGGAAACCTGCCAAGGCAAGCCTATTCTGTACTGGTGCAGAAAGAGCACGAGCACACTTGTGACTAAGGCATCAGGAGCGCTGGGTTCAACGTCTGCTCTGCCACGGAATGTGTGCCCCGGTGCAAATCCCCTCGCACCAGATTTTCACGAGAGTTCACTGCCCCACATGCTGAATCCCATAGAAAGCCTGGCCCTTGATAGCTCTGTACCTAAAATGCTCACCTGCCAAAGAAATTTTTTTTTTATTATTCCTTGTTTGAAAGCAAGGTGGAAAACATTACCAAATTCTCATCCTCCACAAAGCCCGATGAGCATGCAAAAAGTTTATAAGGAATGAAAGAAGGACATTAAGGCTAATCTCTGAATCTTGAGCCTCCCTCCAAGGTTTAGCCACTAACCTCTAACCACTATCTAGTTTTAATCGTTAAGGGGAACAGCTCAAGTCACCTGAGAGGCAAAAAACCTCATTTCCTGCAGGTCGGATGTATTAGAGCTGTGTCATCTCATCTTGCAGGCGTGGAGGGAATGGGCTAGCCATAAAATATTACAGGAAGACATGAACTCAGGAAACCCACGTGAAACCATCCTTTGGAATATAGTAGAGAGTGGGTGCATCTACACATGTGCTTTAATGTGCATTAGCCTATTCTAACGCACATTAAAGTGTCACAAAAACGTGCACTTTCACTAATGCACATTAAAATAAGCTAATGCACCTTTTTTTTAGTACCTGAATAAGCTAATGCACCTTTTTTTAGTACCTGACAACAGAGGCACTAAATATAACGTGCATTACCGACAGTGCATTGATGAATGTGTAGACGCACGCGCCCAGCATGTGTCATTCTCTAGACCCTCTTGGAGAATGTAATTAAGAAGATAATTTTGTCCCTAATTTAGAATCTCATTGGATGGTTCAAAAATCCACAACAAACGATTAGTTTCTATTAGATTCTGTAGGGTCCATAGTTTCTATAGAAACATGCTCGATTGCTACTGAACTATACAGGCTGCTTCCCTATTCCCGTCTAAAAGACGTTTCCATAGGGGAGTTCTCAGGCGCTGGAACAGCATCAATAGTGTTATACTCCTCAGTCTGGCTCTGGAAATTAAAAGCTGGTCCTTTCCTTTTCAGGACCCAATCCTCAGTGGGTACAATGGCACACAACTCCTTAGGATTAAAAGAACGACACCAGTTTTCATTGGTGGAGGGTCTCGCTCTCCAAACGGGGCTGGCGTATACCTGCTTGTGACAGCAACACAAGGCATAGTGCTATCCAAAGCAAACTACGCCAGGATGAAACTCCAGCAGTAACCGGCACCTTATCCTTTCAGCTCTTTTGAGTTCATGTTTCAGGCTGAAGTGTTCCTTGCAGACATTTATTAATGAAGGCCAGACTGGCCCTATCAAACAAAGGGGGACGCAAGGGAAAGCAGCCCACGCGTGGGTGACAGCCAGTTACAAATTGGTGGAAGCCATCATGGAGCCTTACCCAGCCTCATGAGTAATCCCCTTTGGGATGTGAAGGAGAGCGTGAGCAGAGGAGTTCGGCTCTGCTGCGCTGACATTATACGGTGCCTGGTGCAAGATTAAATGAGAGTCTGGGTACTCCCTCTAGTACCACATACTGTTATTTGTAATACACTTGAACTGCACTTAAAACGAGGACTTGTGAAAGGAATAGACTTCCATAAAAAGAATTAATTTTCTGTGCTCCAGATCAGAGCTGCAGCAGTCAAGTGAGTCCTTTGGAAATGAATAGCTGAAAAGGAATAAACCTATTAAAAGAATAAACTTTTACTACACCAAACGGATAAAATACTGACCTGTCACATGAATGGTTCTGTTAAATGAATACATTTTCTGTTTCCCAAATCAAAGCACATTTCCTGGGGAAATGGATCCTTCTTGAACAAATGCCTCTTTTAGGAATAGACTTGTCTTGTTGGAAGCATAGCTTCACTTTACAATATGGCTATGCACGAAGCACATCCACCAGCGAGAAGAAATTATGGGCGTATTTAGTCAGCAGAAAGAGGATGATCAAAATAGTTAGGCCTTTAACCCTGGAGGAGACTATTCTCCACGCCAGATACACAGGAACTGCAGATCTTAGGTACTGGCAGACATCCCACTCCTAGCTTTGAGGAGATGAAATCCAGACCCAGTACAAGATCAGTGCACCATTTAAGTGACTCTTAAACAGTGCACAGATGTGCTACTGCCTGAAGTTGGAGATTCAACCCTTTGGTGCCTAAAGTTTTCAATGAATTTCACATTGCTCTGTGGTTTCTATAGCAATGGGAATCGTATAACCCAGGCTTTACGCAAGTTACAGAAAGTGCAGGTCCAAAATGTTTTTAAAACTGACCTTTTACCTCCAATTTGAATATCAATGAGTTACCACTTCAGTATTTTGCATTAAGATGAGCTGACCCTGTGGCAAAATGGACTGTTTTGAATGCAGGTCTGCTCTGTATGGCCAACCCAAACGGTTCAAAAATCACAAATCGCAGGTCTCCAGGAATAATGAGACTGGCTTTGCACTCAGGAGACTGGGCTTCTTTCTCTTCCTTCTGAATCGTTCAGTCGCATTTTCAAGCTTTTCTCTCTGCCTGCAAGGGGGAGAGCAGCTTACTTTTTCTTTTCAGACAGAAGCCAAGATGTCCTGGTAATCACGTGTTTGCTTTGATGAAAATGTACACCATTGCAACACCGACCATAAAAATCAAGAGTGAGCAGTACTGCGAGTCCAAGCAATTTGACGAGTACGTGTGGAAGTCATCCTTGTGCAGAGGTCGGATGAGAAGAGCCCGCACTTCTGTTCTTTCAACAGATTGGTTTTGGGAACCGACTGGAGATAACTCAATTCTGCTCTGTGCATACTTTGCAGTGAACAGAACAAAACCTTTCAACTTTACTCCCTAATCGGATTCTCCCCCCCGGCTGCACTTTGACACTTGACAGAAATATTTAAGGACCTGGACCTGAATGAATATATTTTTAACCTGTAGAAAAATGAGAAAGTGACCATGTCAAGAGGTCAAATAGGAGGGATTCTTCTTCAATCCAGTCCCCCACACTAGCACAGCTCTACCGAACTAGCACAATCAGTCTGCACCTAATGAGATGAGAGCTGGTGAAAGCATGGGGAAAAACTGACTTTTGTCTATTGACCTTCACCTCGTCAGTGAAACACACTGGTCACGTTTTGATGGTCATTTACTGTTGTTTTCTACCTGGTGGGATGTGCACAGAATAAAGCAAGGAAGTGCCTTGGACCCCCCGTTTTGTTTAATAGTAACCCTTCCATAAAGTGAGACACCCCAATTCACACATCCATCATACTGTTGCTCACATACATCCCTCCCAGGACACCTCACAGGCCGGTCGCAGCAAGCTGATCTGATGCAGATGACCTGGCAGCGCAGAAAAAAGACTTCTCCTCCTCTGACGTTAGCAAACTAGGCTGGGGTCCCTGAAGGCACAACGTTTTTCACCTGACCTTCTTTAATAAGTTATAGGGAGTGGCATTTTACTTTAAAATTTAATCTCCGATCAGGTAGTTGCCATGCTTTATGCATCAGCAAAAGCAATCTCCTATTTTTCACAATTAATGACTCCAGCACAAGTAGCTTGAAACTATTTCCTCCTCACTAACCTCCTCCTCTCCCTGCTCCCCCTCAGAAAAAAATTTAACTTTGCTGCACGAAAGCAAACACTGTGGCCAAAATCCAACCAAGCCCTTTGAATTTAGGAGGAGCTACAGAATCAAAGAACTTAAAGAATGGTCTACATGCAATTAGCTGGCCCATGCCTTGGCCAGTACATGGTGCATCTTCCAGTGCACTTACAGTTTTCTTGAAACCATTACATTTCCAATCACCGAGGCTCTGCAGCTTTCAGGGTGCCCCGGAGAAGCTCCACTCCCTAGCTTGGGAAAGTGCCGCGTGTAGGGGGTAAAAAAGGGAACAACTGGGCAATTTGGAAAGGGATAGCTAGGAATGAAGTCCGGTTGAAACAACCCCTGAGACTCGAGTTCAGTGCCATCAGGTAACACACACGACGCTGGTGAGCTCGGTAGTTTCAACCTGAATTGGAGGTTGGTCAGCTTTTTCCTCCCTTTGGATTTTCAAAGAAAAAGATCAAGGGGCTGGAATGGGAAAATAGCCATCAGCAGGACCAGCTCCAGGAATATCAGCTACTTGTCAGCTCTGCAAAATAGCCATTAATTTATAGAGGAGAAACGCGCAGGTTCTTTCAGAGCTATATGTCAAAGCCTTCTCACCAGGCTACCTGGCCTTCATATTAGGCACCAAATTGGATTTCTTTGGTTCTGGACAACCTGTGCAAGGGTGATGTACGTAGTGATTTATTGCTTTAAGTGCTTAAAATGCCTCATACTAAATTTGTTGTGACCTTATCACACTATTAAAACCCAAAGTAAATAAGTGTACTGGGTAAAGGTTAACAACACAGCAAATAAAACAAATGCAAACAGAGGAGATGGCCCCTCCAGCTTCGGTTGCTTCTGCTTGGAGTGAGGAACAGCATTGCAGAGCACTACCACACCAAAGGGAAAGAAGATTAAAAAGAAAGCACAGATGAGAAGTGGATTTTAACCACAAGGGACCACACAATGTTCTTGCAACCCGCTAACTCGGGTCAGCGAGTGTGACACGGCGCACTCCGTGCCCAATACACAAAGGAGGCGGGTTTGTTACATCTCCCAGCCTACTTCTTCAGCTTGTGTTTTATCTGCACAGCTTCAGTCCCCAGCGAGTGCATCTGCACTGCACAGATATAGTATAATATATATATATTATATATACTCTGTATAATATATATACAGAGTGCAGAGGTACGGAAGCAAGCTCCAGCCCTGCAAGCTCTATTTTTGAGGCAAAACTCACCCCAGTGCAAAGTGGTCCCTCCCTATGTCATGCACCGACCTCATTCTGCTCCACTGCCCAGGCCCTGGTCACTTCACAGTATCAATACCTCAAATTCCTTATGGGGTGGAGGGGGGAGAGAAGGTGACAACATCAGCATCATTATTGCAGGCTCTTGTGAGTGTGGTTACTGGTATTTATTTGCACTGGGCTAGCACTAGAGAGGCTTCTCTCTGGTCCAGGAGCCTGCTGTGCAAGCTTCTATATGAACACAGAACTAAGACTGTCCCTAATACAAGGACCACCCACCCAATGGCAAACGGTTTTAACTTTTAGCCAGTCCCCCATCCAGTGAGCTGCAACTGGTATGAGATGGAGAAACTGGAGCAGTTAACGCTTTTTGCCATTTCCATGTAGTTTAGTTTTGCAGTGGCATCTGCTGATCGGCTTGCTTAACAGGGCTTCCATTACACACCGGGTTGCACAGCACTTTTTATGAGCGCTCATTCTGATGAAATAAAAACCCCAAATTAAACTTCTTCTTAAACTCCTCCATACTCCCACTTGTAATGAAAGCTTATTGATACTTCCAATGGCAATAAGACGCTTTATAGCACTTCTTTTCTCTTCATTTGATGACCTAAATTTATATTTTTGCCCCTGTGACTTCATAAAAGCTGCAACGATCACCTATACAGCTGTTCAGAGCAAATGGCTCCATTTGCTTAGAGGGTTTTGCCAGTATTAATGCTAATACTTCAGAAAGGGCGAGTTCACCCTACAGCAGGAGTTTCAATAAACTTGCTAAGGAAGTTCTGCTGCCAAAACTTAACGCCCAAGAAACCCAGCGGTCACCCCAGACATAAGTGGGTCTTTCGGATCTGGTGGAAGAGGGGAAAAGGAGGCAGTGGAGGGGCTCTTCTGAAGCTAGGGACAGCGCCAGCTGATTCTGGTCAAAGTGACCTCTGGATTTAAGTGCAGGCATACTACACCCCGGACTCAAATTTATCTAAAATCAAGTGCCTGCGGGCCTCATCAGACCACACATTTATACCACTATGATGAGCCTTTATTCCATTAAAAAAAGAGAGTGCAGGTGCCCTAAACCTTAGCCCAATTTGGTATAGAATTATTCCCCAAAAAGTCAGGGTAAAACAACACTGGTATAAGTTACATCTGTATAGCTGTTGAACATCTTCAGCTTATCCTGGGGTAGCCATTTGTTCAAGGCAAACAGGCTAATATCAGTTCCTCTGCTACTGAGCAGTAGTAAGGTGTTAAAACAGGGCCCACTGAGAGTAGACATCCTGGGATGGCTGCTTATCTGTCCAACCTGGATCCCCATGTAATCTCCACCAATGCACAAAAGCAATTTAAGACAGACCAGTATAGATGCGCTCTGTCCCAGCAAAAAGACATATTGATGATACAATGATAAAAAATGACCCGTCACAAGGGTGTTGAGAATTGCCTGATTGCATTGCATATGAAGCCAAATCTTTCCCTGCTTAAGAGGGCTACAAGGAAGCAAACCCCTGTATTTTTAAATGGGGTTTGACTCATTTCTGAGACTTTATATGATTATAGGAAACCAGAGAGTCCCTTCTCAAGTCAAACTTAGTCCCCATTTCCTTTAGTTTTTTCAGACTTCTGATCCATCAAACAGGACAGCCCAGCAGGCCTGTAAGAATTCAGATATCTCCATACCCCATGCACCCCAAAATTCCCATCCTGCTGTATTTGCTTTATGAACCAGGGGCAGATTGCAGACAAGTGCTTCCCAGGTTTTCCTGAGAGATGCTGCTACCAACCCAGCACTGGGAGGAAGAGAACAACATCATTAAGTCTTAATAACGGGTGCTGTGACATCGTTTCCACAGGTACCACGTGCAGACGTTTCTGGTGTCAGTAAAATGGCACTGCACAGCACTTGGGCAAACCCTCAGAACTCAAATGGTATTTCAGAGCAGTGGATTGCCTTGCATCTCGCTTCAGCTCTTTGGAAGATTGGTCCCCAGAGTGACATTAAACAAGGACAGGTAGCAGAAGCCAATGATTTTTTCAAGGGTGTAAAGATCTAATTGCCAAAAAATTGGCTCTAGGTAGCAAAGACCAAAGAATGAGGAGTTTAGAAAATGTAGTGGGGAAGCAATACCACCTTCTCCAAAAGAGATGGGCCAATTCATCCCTGGAGTAAGCTTAAGTCATCAGATAAGAAGCAAGGCAGCAATGTGAAAGCTATTATCATTACCATTTTCAGTGCACTGGTAAGTACTCATTTCCAGATGGAATATTAAGGAGATTAATTTCTTCTTAAGAAATAGGTCTTGTTTCCTCCAAATGGTTTTTAAAGCAACGAACATGAAATTTCTATGGCCTGAAGACAACAGGGTTATATTAGGGATGAGTGTAGCCCACGGTTTTCCACAAAGGATTTATGGGTCTTTTCAGCCACATTTAGTTTAAGGGCCTTTTTTTGGCAAATGGTTTTTAAAACATGATTGTTCAATAAAAAGGTAAAGCTTGGATCATGCTTCTTTCTATTGTTTCTCACTCTAATTTACAAGGAGCTAAATGAAAGCATAAAGCCTTGCTCACTGGAGGTGGAGAAATCCTTTGAGGAGTGTGAACACATACACACCCACGTTCCTGGACAATGATCCCCAGAAAATGAAAGGATCGTTTAAATCATCTTTTCAAGATGGTACACGTGTGTTTAAATAATCTTTTGAAGATGGTACATGTGCGTCTTGGTGGAGACGAGTTCTGATTATCTGGAGTTGGTCATCTCAAACGTTTCAGTGCTAACCCTGGGAGAGACGGTCAATAGCTCCAAATGGAAAAAGAAGGCAAAAGGGGAATAAAAGAAAAATCACAAAATGATTGAAGTGGCAGAAAACATTACAATCTTGGCTCTTTTTTTAAAATATGCAACTCCACTAATATGGTCTTCGTATTCATGTTGTTGTAACAGACAAATGGGAGTCCATAATATACAGGAAAAAGTAGCCTCTAACTTTCCAGTGAAGTGTACATTTTGGCTACAAACCCCAGTTTTCCCCAAGTTTGAAAATATATCGATCAAGAGTTTTTAGTGCAGCATACCAAGTAGGGTGGTACTACTACTACTACTACT
>JAGPOW010003447.1:34247959-34261795 GCA_030014935.1 Caiman crocodilus | reverse complement strand
TTTTTTTTTTTGTCCACAACACTAAAAGCTGTGTCCTATTTATATGGCCTATACTAAGCAACTGACTAAGAAAGAATAATTAATGAGAGTCATTTTGTCCTTTACTTTGGAGAAGACAAATTGTCACTTCTTTTTGAAGAGTTTTAAATTATGAATGCTAAGAATGTGATCACAGGAAGGAAACAGAGGCATAGTAATGTGCACAGACACTGCTAACCCAAAACTATGTTTTCCTGTCAGGGGACTTTGATGAAAGCTGTACTGTACAATGCGGGACTCCGTTAAGACAAAGACACATATCCATGTCATCTCAGATATATTATGATCATTCAAGAGTGCATATGTGGCAGGACAGCCATATCTGACATCCAGGGGGTTATGAGAATTGAGAAATAGTTATCTGACATGCATTTAATTTCTTCTCTTGCAAAAAATGGGTATGGTCCAGCAAGTACCAGAAGTAAGAAAAAGATTAATATAATCACACACACATTTTATATCTAGAGCTATAGCTAAATAAAAATCACTGCGGGGAGGGAGGTACACACACACACACAATCCAGGAAGGTGCTCCATTTTAACACTGAAATCAACCGAATGACCTCCACTTACCTTTAAATATGTGCATCAACGCACCACCAGCTCCAGGGACTTCTCCAAAAATCACAATTTAAGAATAGGTCAGACCACAGTCAAGACCTATATCCTCACACTACCCCTGGGGCCCAGTTGGCCTGTTTCCAGTCCTGGCAATTTTTCTGCTAGATTCAAGGTGGAGAATTGTGATTTGGGGTTTGTAAGGGCACCTCAGGTCCAAGGGTAGACCGATTACAGGAGGAACTCGGCACATCCTTCCTTTTTCAGATAAGTTTGTGGCTTTTACAGCTGTAGGGAGGAGATTGTAGATATAAACCCTAAAGGCAAACACAGGAGAGAACCGCTCTCCCGTTGATGAGCTCACACGTCGCATGCTGCGCTACCGCACAGTCCTCACCTCCGTTCTTGCTACGGTTTTCCTCCTGCCACACTAAATCCACTCAGAGTCCTCCAGACCTTCCTCTTCCAACCCCATGCCCCATTTCTGCTGGGCCCTGAAACCCCTAGCATAGGTCCAGCATGTACACAGCATGGAGATGGGCAGAAAAAGAGACGAGAATACTGCCTGCTGTGCCCACAGCGACTCTCCCTTCCCCTCTTGCTTTTGCATCCTTCACCCACTCTTACTGTTACTTCCTGGACACAGCTCCCCCAAAACTACCCCCAAGTCCCACCCATGTGAGATACATGACTCTTAATTATATGGCCCTCAATTCTCTTCAGCCGGCTCTCTCAAATCAGCCGAAGCCATTTGCTAAGCCCCTGGCCAAGGACAACCCAAAATAAGAGCTGGATACAAAGCTCTGCTTCTGCAGGCAGATGTTTGCCCCAGTGCTCCTTGTGATTAGAAAGACCCCGCTGTGTTTCATCCACAGCCAGGCTCTCCTAACAAACTTTGCGGCATTGTCTTCTCTTATTTTATTTGTCACAGACACCTGGTGAAGGGAAAACAGCCCTGCACCTCCTATAACATTTTAATAATTCATATTCAATTCCAATTACTGCAAGTTTAATAAACAAGTACTTATTAGAATACAATAATTTCCTATAAGAGCGGGCAGTTTTTAGGAGTGAAATTACAGTAATTACATCTAAGAATACGCATGAATAATACAAATCCCCCCTTCTTGCTTTTATTGTTTGGTTCATTTGCATGAAAGTCTTTGTCAGTGCTTCCCCTGCCCTTGTTTCAGCAAAGACACTGGTTTTAATTGGCCTGAATATTCAATTGGGCTAGATTTGTAATTTGTATGGAAAAAAATAGGGCTATACACAGCAACAAGCTTAGCCTAGACTCCATTAAAAACAACAAGGGAGATCAAAATGAGATTATTCCAAAAGCTCTATTAAACTTATAGGGAAACAGATTTATTGCACATCTACAGAATCTCTCGGGTGCCCAAGGACACTCTGAAGATGTACACAATAATATCTAGCCCTCCTGTATAGACCTATTGTCCATGAAGCAGAACCACGCAAATTTCCAAGTTAATTTCATACCTGAAAGATGACTTGTTCTGCACTGATGGACTGTAGCTGGATACCAGGCTATCTGAAATAGATTTTATTTACAATGCAGTGACACAACACTATCTACCTTTTCTATAGCCCCTCTCAGGCAAATCTCTCTTGGGATGCTTTACAATCCCACACGAAGTTCAATATAGCCCTAAACAAAACAGGAGAGAATATGGGAGCCTGAACAAGAAATCCAGTCATTTTTAAATGTCAGCTACAATAAATACATTTGTGGGGAGTTTGGGATGACATTAACTTTCTATCTCTAGAGATGGAAAAGCTGACTCAAATCGCCAGTGATAAGGACTCTCAACATCCCATCTAACACCCTACCAGACTTGCAGAGACATCCCTGCCATTCAGCACAGGCAAAACCAGAGGACCCTTACTCTGGGTTCAACAGTAGCTGTGCCAAGAAGCCATGTAGCATCCCAAGGAGCTTACTGCAACTCCCAGTCACAGTCTGCCCTCCAGTTTCCCCATCCTCCATGGCAGAAGCAAACTGCAGGTGAGATATGGGACAAGTGGAGCCAAAGCTCCTTCAGCTCCCTATTCCTTCGTGCCTACTTTGCCAAGGTGAATTTGAAGCAGACCCTTAGATACTGCCTATCCATGCATCTACTTGTGATCCAGCCTTATTTGTCTTTGCTTGGTCTTATAAGCCGGGCCTCAATCTGGCCCTCATTTTTATCTATTTCTTGCTTGGGCAAAATGCCCATTGTATCAGCTGGGATTTTGCCAGCATGAAATGTGATCTGTATGCTAATGGTGCTAAGAGGCACCCATGAGATCAAGACCTTGGTACAGGGAATATAAGGTAGCAGCAACTTCTGGGGTCACTCGGTCTAGTCCCTGCCATCTCAGGCATATATAAACCTGGTCAGGAATTTATCAAGCTCCCTTTCAAAAATACATCATCTTTGGCTCCTGCTGCTGTGACGGAAGGGCTCTTTCAGCATCTCGCTCCTCTAATGGTCAGAGGCAGTCTTCACATTTCCTGATCCACGGCCAGCTTATTTCAGTTTGTTCTTGTGCTCACTTTGCCCTTCTGCTTGCATAGCGCTCCCACCGATCTGTACGCTAGGTGCTCTACACAGCTACAGGAAGCGCTAACTCTGTGGATAGTCTGGACAGACATATGGTGGAAGAGGAGACAGAAGGACAGAGAGGGGAAGGGGCTAGCCCAAGGAGATGCAGCAGGTCAGTGAGAGCGCTGAAAAGGTAGTATCCCAATACCTAGCCTGGTGCTTTGTCCTGGAGTTTCCTGCCTCTCTATCAAATGCAGATGGGAAGTTATCAGAACTGGGTCCTATCCATGAGCTCTCAAAACTTGACTGTAATCCCCCAAACCCAAATCCTCTGAGATGTACTGGGTTTCAGGCCCCAACAAACAGTCCCAGGTGATCGGCCTTTGGTATGGAGGATGCCAGTTCTGTCTGAAAATAAAATCAAGCTGAGCCAGGAGGGGTGGAGGCGGCAGCAGGGAGGCGACACGTCTGGACACCTCAGTTTCCGGGAAGAGGTTGGACTCATGCTTAATCACAAATCTGAGCAACAGGAGCGTCTGACTGTAATTAGACTAGTTCACCAGTCCAAATCCAGGAGCACAAAAGGCAAAACACTTACCTGAAGCTTGGCCTAAGAGTCTGGTTGTTTCTGCTCCTGGCAGGAGCATTTTCCTTGACCTTTGTTGTCTAACCTAAAGAGAAATGGTTTGCATAAACGTATCCCATCCTCCACCCCGCTTCACTATAAGAAAACGGGAATCGGACGACACCTAGCAATGTCAGATCCTGCCCTACAGTCCCTTGCTAAGAGAGCATACTATTAACACAAAAGGTATTTGGGGGGGGGAAAAAACAAGGTTAACTATTTCTTAGGGACAGGGCACTCTGGGAACGGTTTGAAGGGCGAGGACAGGGAAGAGAATATTTTCTGCTCTCTCAGCAGGAAAACAGAGAAGCCTGCGTATATCAGACGTGTTCGCCCAGAGGTTGGAACTGACTTTCTGAATAATCCTTCCCCCTCCAGGATTTGTCCCACTGATTGCCCTGAGGCAATCTCATAGAGAACTCCCAGAAGAAGCCTTGAAGTAGCAGTCTCCAAAGGCATTCCCCTCCCACTCTGCACCGCTCTGATGTGCCTTCTTCCAGGCAGCCCGGCTCCCCTTGAGACCGTGCCTGTAACTCCAGCACAATGGAGCGAAACAAAACAAAGGCTAGGATGGAGCGGCAGCGGTAACTGCACTCTCTGCGGCGAGAGGAGAAGGCAGGAGAGCATGGCATTGCCTTTCTAAACCCGTTCAGAACAATAGCACGCTTTCACTCCAACCGCAGAGGTACTGACAACTGTAGTTACGGTTGCCTAAACATCTCCCTTTGAAGTCCCGATTTTCATTTGCTTGCAACTTGCCCAAACTTTGAGAAAACCTCTCAAACTCGGATTCCGAGGCAATGTCGCTTGGCTCGGATGCCTGAACCAACACATTAGCCACTCTCAGCCAGGTAGCATTATTTTGAATAAGAAAAGAGCAGGGCTGGAGTTCATATTTTTTCCCCTCCTATTAGCAATAATACAAAGATGGCTAAGGCTAGAAACCTGAAATTTACTGAAGCAGCTTTCCTCCTGGTGATGCCTTTCAGTGTTCTGGAAAAAAATAATTTAGAAGTCTTGGGGTAGGGAGAGAATCACAGACATGCGCTGAGAGCAAGTCTTGTGGAGCAGGATAGGGGAGGGAAGTAAAAGCAATATTGTTTTAGGGAAGTTTGCATGTAAAGCAGGCTGTGCTGAGCATGCTCAGGGAAGCAGGAAGGATTCAGACTGTAAGAGCCTGCCCCACTGCTTTAGTCCCTTTGCACCAGCTAAAAGGGACCAGTGTGTAAGAGGAGGCTTTGAAAGCCTGAGACTTGACCAGGAAAGACTGCACGTTGCAGAGCACAGCCATAAGGCTACCTCATTTGGACCCCACTGCAAGGGCAGGAATAGGGAGCATGTGGGGGGCAGAACTGGAGGGTTGACAGGGTCATGCTGCAGCTTCCCCCCAGACTTGAAAGCTTAGCATCACTGCAACAGCCCCTAGGTACAGGCATCTCTCTGGCAGCCAATGCAGCCCAAGATCAGGAGTGCAAAGGTAGCTTAAAGCCACCCATAAGCCTCCCTCCCCTTGGTACGGGAGTGATGTGCAATGCACCTCTAAGAGGCCTAGAAGACTGTCACCCAGTCTTGCAAGCGTGCCCCAGGCTATAAAGGTCCTAGGGAGCACACACAGCAGCTAAAACCATAGAACTGTCCGGGATGCAAAGCCCCAGTCCTGTTCCTGTTGAAGCCAGTGCCAAGACTCTCCTTAACTCAGATTCGGATCTTGTACAGACTCCACAGCAAAAGACTCCCAGAGCTTAAAATAATTCCTAGCCAGCTCACAAGCTTCCTGCAAGAATTAATAGTTGTAAGCTCAGCAAGATCCTGATGAAAGACACTACAGAAATGAAAAGCGTAATTTCTCTTGACAAAAGGATACCTTGAAATGCTGAGTCTAGAAGGGGAAGTTTCACCTCCGCATCCTAGGTGAGGAGTAAGATGAATATTGCTACTGCCAGGCAGTGGCTGTGTGGAGGCTGTATGTTTTGAAACTCTACGTGAGATCCTCAGCTCATGTGAATCAGAGGAGCTCTAGCCCCTTTTCTTTACTTGGCCCAAGCCAGTCAAAGAATGGGATGTTTCTGGGACACGACTAGCATTTTTAAACCTAAATCCACAATCTTACTAAAGCAAATCAGTTGTCTAAAAAGCCCAGCACTTCCCCTTTCAACAGTCTTCATCCCAGACTTGGACAAGGGAAGTTGACTGTATTTCACTACCCTAGAGCACATCTGCTTCACAAAGGTACGTCAGTGCAGCTGATAAACACACCTGTGAATTGGGCTCTCCCTTAGCTCCTTTTGTACAAGGCATTTGGCTGGAAACAGGCTGGGGAAGAAAAACTAGTGACCCTGTTTGGATGATGTAAGCTAGTTTGGGAGTCCTCCTGGGATGCGGGAGGGGGTTGGACTGGCTACCCAAACTGAACAAGCACAGGACTCCCACCTCCTCGAAAGCTTATTTACATACAGATCAAACAAGCAGAATTCCAAGCGCTTGCATTTAACTTTGATGCCAAACTTTGATGTTTCCACCATTTACAGTAATCATTTTTATGTGCATTTAATTTTTTTTTTTTTACTCCAAAACACTACACATAAAAAGACCGACTTCATTTGAAATACACTGTGTTTCTGCTATTTGAAAACCTTGCATTTTTAATTCATTCCTTATCAGTAGAGTACTGCTGGGGCAAAGAGAGAACATCAAGTTTTTAATGCCTTTCAGTCGATTTAAATTAATATTTTATGTTCAGATTCAAAAGAGGTAACTAATGGAAGGGGCCCAGACAGTTTCCCCACTCACTCTCTCTGGCACGTGCTCTATGCAATGAATATTGCTCAAAACACTTGGTGCTTTGTTCTACGATAATAAATACCCAAAAGATGAAATGTGCACATTGCTCAGTCCACTCAGATCATTGCTCAAAAGTCTGGTGTCCGACAGAGGTGCCAGATGCTTTCAAGATTAAAATTTAGTAGATGAGTCAATCCACTGCTCAGCATGCTAACGCAGATGTGCGTGTGCGCAAGATAAATTGATAGCATAGTATTTTCTCCTTAGTTGTGTAATGCTACCCAACTTTGTTCCTAGGAATGTTGAAAGCCAGCGATAAGAGTGAATCTTTCAATGAAAAGGGGCCTGGATGATTTCTATTGCATTTAATACCCACTTCATCACTGTCGCGAGATGAAAGTACTGTACTGGATTCCATAACTGACGGCAGTGGGGAGCTGGAAGATAGTCTTCAATTAGGAAACTATCCCTCTGCTCTCAAACCAAAAGAGAGAGGATGGATAACTTTTAGGGATGTCACTGCTGGGATTGCAACGTAGTAATGTACATATTCAAGTTAGTGTTAAATTAGCTAGCTCAGCTACTAGTAGTTGCCCAGTCAGGGCAGCTCACACAGCCTGGACTAACCAGCCAAGTACCCACGCTGCAGAAGTATGGTCCGAGCGATGTCAAGATGACCGGAGATCTCTTACTAGAGCAACACCGTCCAAGTAGTAACGTTTCAAGCAGCTGTCCTAGGGTAGCCAGGATGCATTTCTGGTGGAGTTCAAACCAAAAGCAGCGTCGCCTTCTCAGCTAAATTACAGCACACATCAAGATTTAGCTTTCAAGATGTGCAAAACTGGCACATGCCTGCACCCTCTGGACGGGACTAAAATCGAGAGCCTCTATTTAGTTGAGAGGGGTGCAAGCTAGACACATGAATTACAAGAATAACAGCAATTATTTTATCCTGCTGCGGTCAGGACCGAAGTAGCATGGCCTTTTCTTTTCACGGCCTCCTCCTGCTCAGGCTCAGGGACCCAAAGCATGTTTTTATGGTATTAAGAACAGGGTGGGAACAGCCACCCAGCCCAGATTCAGCAAGTTGGCATCTCTTTGCAATCCTCTGAAGAGGAGCAAGCTGCTGAAGCTATTCTCTTCCTGCACAAATCCACTGATACTCCTCTATCAAAATGAAGCATGTTGTTTGGTTAAAGCCAGGTGTGTACTGACGTTTACGACACAGAAAAATCACTGATCTGAAAATTTACATGGAACCTTTTTTGTCCTCCCCTGCTTTGGTCTACATTTTTACACTAGGAAAAAATAATTCCAGCTGACCCTAGCGTTAAGGTTTCTTGCAAACTAAAGAGCTTTTTCCATAGATACCCAGCAGCTGGAGACTTGTTACAGAGCTTGAAGCGTTACGTTAAAAACCCAAAAGGGCTTCATCCCACCCAAGAGACCAATGTTAAACCAAGTCACTTGCTCTCAAATCAGTCAACCACATCTACCGTAGAAAAATCTCCTTCAGCAATATTTAATGAGATATCCAACCTGGCAAGGAAAGGCACAGCTTACACAGTAGCTTATTCAGATGCTTCATAAGCTCAAAAGACTTCTTAGGGTCTAATCCTGCAGGATCCAGGGTTTACCCCAACTTACTCAGTGTCCTCACTAATTTTTGACCCAGCACCTTTCCCCTACAAGCCCTACATTCCCAGGCCTGCACAGGCTTGAATGACCTATATTTAAGCAGGTTTGTTTCATTCCCACCTTGCTGAACTAGGAAATGTTCAAAGAAAGTGCTAGATTTCTCTCGCGCCCTACAGTCAGCCTGTATATGTGCCTAAGGTAAGAGAAGCAGTAGGTTTGCTATCCAGAAATCTCCAAATCAAATCCAGTTTTCTAGGATTTCATGTATGTGTATGTATTGTATATCTATAGATAGATAGATTTCATATATGTGTGTTAAATATATGTGTATTTATATATACACATGCATGTGTGTGTGCATATATCTATCTATCTATCTATCTATATAGATCTATGTATATATACACGTGCGTGTATATATGTATCTATATCTATATTTCATGTATGTGGGGGGGGGGGTGTATTCCAGAGGACAGTACAGCACGATGTGTGTTTTCTAAAGCAATCCCACCATTTCTAAGGAATCAGGACACCAAAAACCCAAGGGTTTTTCCATCGGGTCTCTCTGGGGATTTAGACCGGTCACTCACCTCCCCAGATTAAGCATAGGTAATTAACCTCATCTACCGCTCAGAGGCTTGTGACCCCCAATCTAGCTATAATCTGTAAGGGAAAGGTTTGTCAAGAGGAGAGCACAAAGAGGATAAAAAAAAAAAAAATTCCTCTGCAGTAAAGTAATTTGGACTAGTTCCTAAATTGAAGCTCATTTGCTCTTCTGGTTTATACCAGTCAGGGAATCTAGTTTTTTTACTGATGTAAAAGTTTTCAACTGTGTCAAAAAAGTCACAAGTCCAGAATGAGTCCAAGGTGAGAATATCCTATCAGGTGTCAAAATGAGCTTAAAACATATGATGTTCCAAACTGCATCACAATTAATTCCCTCTAGTTCCCAGACATACAGGCACAACGTGGCAGCACAATGAGAATTAAACCTGGCATCAAGAGTGGCTTAAGCAATCTCCCAGGAAGGAGTTACACCAGTACATGCAGCTAAGCGCTGGTGGGGCCAGACCTTGAATCCTTTGCTTACGCTGTTGAGGAGTTACTCTCTGCACTAGATGAAATCAGGTGCCTGCCCATGGAGCACAAAGCACTATTCAACATGAGAAACAATACACAAATCTAGCTCCTAGAAGTACAAGCTGTTTCATTCAGGCTTGAGGAATTGCTGCATGACAAAACCACCAAGTTGGGATTCTGGTAAATCACTTATGCAGAGATCAGAGGAATCCAGGCATTTTTAACTCCTACCAATTTTTAACTCCCTTTGAGGACCTGTTCCATATCTATACAGCAGCATATTCCCACCTGTGAGATGATGTAGGGCAAAATACCTGGAACACTGCAAAGGCCCACATACTACAATGAGAAGCTGCATAAGTAGCATCAATGGTCCACCTCACCTCATCAACCCCGATGAGCACCCTCCTTCCACTGAGCCCACCTTGTGCCATGGTGTGGCGAGTCAGGATGGCAAAATCTGGCTGTTACTAGTGTTTTAAGGTGCCATCTGCGGTCCTTACTGCTAACTCCACCTTAAGAGCTTTTGGATGCACATAGCGCAAGGGGAAGTAGGACTCGCGCACTCACTCTCAAGCTGTTCCATTATACCTGATTTATGGCATGACAGTACTCGTTCTAGCCCATAACCTTGAGCTTGTAAAATACACAGGAGAAAATTTACTAACTACCAAGCTCATTTGAATGTACTATTGGGAATTTTTTAAGTGAAAAGAGAGGCCCAAGAAGCGGAGATATCCAAAATAGCCAATTATGAATAACAATCCTTTAATAGCTAGGTGCAGTACATCTTGCAGTCCTTTCTGTTTTCATCTAATTAAATCTTTCATTTACATGGGTAGTGTAGTGAGGACTTAGGTTTGCCTTCTTCCAAAGGAGATAATCAATAGGGGATTTGTGGATGCATTTCAGTGCTTATTAGCTGCTTGCACTGATGTAGTTTACTTTAGTAGCATGTACAAATGCCTTCATTCCACTCATGGCTAGTCTATGATTTTGATTAATAACAGAAGAGAGAAAACTGTTTTGCATCTGGTCCATTACAAGTATAGAAAGGAAAAGGTAATCCTAGCAAAGTGATGACAATGTGAAGACAGAAGAGTCCCCATTCAGGCACCAAAATAAGGGTTCAAAACTAGAAGGTAGGATCTGGGGACGGGGGACAATCAGATCCAGTTCTGCCTCTGTACCCAAAGGCCACAGCTCCTGTGTCATTGTAAATGCACAGAGATGGCCTCTGACATCATAACAGTCCCTTACTATTTTGATTGCTGCGGCACTCTTGGACCTAATTTCGTGCTCACACCAACATCAATCTGGAATAATCCCACTGAAGTCCGACAGAATTCATTCTAAACAGATTATGCAAAAGGGGAATCAGGTCTGTTGTTTTCCAGATGCATCTATATTTAGCTGACTTCCAGGGCATAAAGCAAGTAACCCATCACAAGAACCTTTTGGTTGTGGGATTATCAGATTCCTGTAGTTTAAGATTTGGGGATTATTAACATGAATAAGAGCTTTTCAGATTCACTCATTTTTGCACCATATTCAACCTGCAAGTTGCTCTATGCAGAACCTGACAGAAAAACAGCCTATTAACTTGTTGTACCTGTTGGAGACATCTTTCTCCTTCCCCAATATACTGTAATCTAGCTTTCTGCACGACACGTGTACCTTATGTAGCATGCTTCCAAAGTTAACGTTTAAGACTTTGTGATGCTAGTACATTGTGCCCAGGTGGTTTATATTTTAGGCCACTACTTCCCATTGTGGGACTACAGGTCCCAATTCACACGAGTTTTCCTATTTTAGTAGCATTTTTCTTAAAAGAGAAGCCTTTGGAGAAAGGTGCCACCTTGCCTCCCACTGAGACATGCTACTAATACATCACAGACTCATGATATGAACACAAGGATCTTCAAAATCTTTTCACTGGTTTCAAGAGCAAACATCTTGCAGCCAATGTGGGTCAATGCTCAGCTGATCCTCCAAGGTAACCAAGGACGCTGTTGTCTGCAGGCTGTTTTTCGAGGGCAGCCTGCCCTCTAGATTCATGCAGAAATTCCTTGAAACAAACACGGGACTATAAATGTTCTAGATTGACCGTAACATTAGGATGATCTCGGCACTTGTAGAATTAGAGATATACACTCAGTCTTGAACTTGAACCTCAAAACTCCAGTCAGTCAGTCAGTGCCTGGCAGCAGTCTGAGATTTTTTTTATTTTTTTTTTTACCATCCCCTTAAGCTATTTCCCCCAGGTAATGCTTCAGCAAACTAACTTTGGTTACTCTGCTAGTACCTTTGCTCTAGACAGGCTTGCAGGTGGCATTCGATGCCCACTAGAACAAGTGCACATGGTAAAATACCCGCTAGAGCTATCCGATGGCAGTCAGCAATGAACTACCACAGCAAAGGCAATGATTAGTGTTCCTCATCCCAACGTAGGCATTTCCAGTGCTGCAGACTCAGAAGCATTGTGTCCAAAGCATTGTGTCAGAAGCAAATTTGAGCCCGATGATCCAGCCAGCTTTCTGTCCACTTTACAGTCCATTCATCCAACCCATACCTCCTTAGCTTGCTTGCAAGGTTGTTGTGAGAGACTTTATCAAAAGCCTTGCTGAAGTCAAGGTATATTGTATCCACTGTTCTTCCCGCATCCACAAAGCCAGTCATTTCATTAGAGAAAGCCATCAGGTTGGTCAGGCGTGACTTGCTCTTCGCGAATCCATGCCAACTGTTCCTAATCACCTTCTCCTCCAAGTGCTTTGAAATGAATTGCTTGAGGACCTGCTCCACGATTTTCTAGAGACCGAGGTGAGGCTGACTGGTCTGTAGCTCCCCGGATCCTCCTTCTTCCCTCTCTCAAAGATGCATACTGTATTTGCCCTTTTCCAATTGTCCAGGACCCCTCCCGATTGCTATAAGTTTTCAAAGATGATAGCCGGTGGCTCTGCAATCACATCAGCCAACTCCCCCAGCACCCCTGGATGCATCCTGTCCAGCCCCAGGGACTTGTACACATCCAGCTTTTCTAAATAGTCCCCAACCTGCTCTTTTGCTACTGTTGGCTTCTCCCCAAACTGTGCTGCCAGATGCAGTAGGCTGGGAGCTGACCTTGTCTGTGAAGACTAGGGTAAAAGGCATTGAGTACTTCAGCTTTTTCTGCACCCTCTGTCACTAGACTTCCTCCCCCATTCAGTAAGCAACCCACACTTTCTCTGATCTTCCTCTTGTTGCTAACATACTTGTAGAAACCTGCTGGTTACCTTTCACATCCCTTGCTAGGTACAACTGCAGTTGCATTTTGGCCTTCCTGACTTCATCCCTGCATGCCCAAGCAATGCTCTTATACTCCTCCCTAGTCATTTGTCCAAATGTCTACTTCTTGTAAGCTTCCTTTTTGTATTTTAGCTGACTGAAGTGTTCCCTGCTAAGACAAACTGGTCTTCTTGCTAGTTGTCCTCCACATTGGGATTGTTCATTCCTGCACCCTCAGTATGTTTTGGTTTTGTTTTTTTAAATACAAGCAGCTCTCTTGGACTCCTTTCCCCCTCAGATTGGCCTCCCAAGGGATCCTGCTCAGGAGTTTCCCCAAGTGAGTCTAAGTCTGCTTTTTGATGTCCTAGGTCCTTACTCTGCTGTTCTCCATCCTTCCTTTCCTCAGGATCCTGAACTCAATCATCTTGTGAGCACTGCTGCCCAAGTTGCCATTCACTACTACATTAGCTACCAGTTCTTCCCTGCTTGTGAGCAGCAGACCAAGAAGCGCATGGCCCCTAGTTGGGTGCTCCATTTACACCAGGAAGTTGTCCCCTTCCTGGATGCCTGTCTGAAGCTGTATTGCCCTCCCAGCAGATGTGAAAGTGATTGAAGTCCCCCATGAGAACCAGGGCCTGTGATCAGGAAACTTCTGCTAGCTGTTTGAAGAAAGCCTCATCCACCACTTTCTCCTGGTCTGGTGGTCTATAGCAGACCCCCAGCATGGTGTCACTCTTGTTGCTCTCCTCCCAGAGACTTTCGACAGGCCTATCTCCAGTTTTATACTGCAGCTCTGAGCAACGGTATGGCTCTCTTACGTAAAGAGCAGCTCTTCCTCTCTTTTCCCCTCCCATCCTTCCCGAACAGTTTATACTCATCCACAACAGCACTCCAGCCATTTAAACTCCCACCAAGTCTTTGTTATTTAAATCCTGTCTTAGTTCTGTGACCGTGCAAGGATTTCCAGTTCTTCCTGCTCATTTCCCAGGCTCTGTGCATTCATGTAGACAAGCAAGGAAACTACCCAATTGCCCTACTTTCTCAGGAAGAATGAGAAAGTTGCCCCCTCCTGCTTGTCCTTCCCTCCAGGTCACTTGCTTCGGGGCTTTGGTCTCCATCCCCAGCCAACCTATTTTAAAGCCCCCCACAACAGGTAAGCAAGCTGGTCTGAGAAGATGCTCTTCCCTCCTAGCAATCCAGGTAAGCGATGGGGGCCGGGGCATTGTAGAGGCTAGGGGGTCAGTGGGCACAACCGTTGGAGGTCTCAATTGCCTCTACACGAATGCTAGAAGTATGGGGAAGAAG
>JAGPOW010003447.1:34232041-34247859 GCA_030014935.1 Caiman crocodilus | reverse complement strand
TGACCCCGGTGCTCTTTCCTGCCAAGGCAGGGGGTCGGACTAGATGATCTGCCCAGGTCCCTTCCGACTCTAGACACTATGAAACTATGATACTATGAAACTATGAAATCCTTCTTGGAACAACATCTCATGAGCAAAGAAGCCAAAGTCCTGCTGGTGACACCATCTGTGCTGCCATGCATTGATCTGCAGGTTGTGTCTGCTGCCTGAGGCCACAGGCTTCCAGCTTCCACCTTCCTGGGAGTCCACGTCCTCTTCCTTCTCCAATACTGCCTCTAGCAGTCCTAGAGGTCTCCTTCAGCATCGAATCGATGAAGTTCTCATGGCGGAGAATGTTTCAGGACCTTGCCACTACCTCCTGAAGCTCTCTTGCCTTTTCCCTAAGAGACGCCACCAGGAGGCAATGCTCACATCACAGGCACTCCCCAACCTGGCCATCACTAGAAGGAACCTGCATGGAGCTGCAGTCTCCACAGCCCAAACCAGGACCCGAGTAGAAGCCTTGATGGTGAGTGGTCATGCCTGGACGGACAGCTCACAGGTGCAAGCAGAGGATGAGCTGGCAGTAGCTCTGGTATTGCAATATCGTCCAGACATGTCTCTGGGTCTCTTAATACACTGCCTCTTTCTTCCTGTCCCTCTTTCCAAACAGACCTTCCCTAGCAAACTCCCCTGTAAGCTGACCTGTTCACTACTCCTTGGTCTCAAAAAGTTTCCTTTTCCTTGCTAACCTGCTTTCCCTCACTGTAAGGTTGGTGAAAGAAGGTGAGAGAGAGTTTTCCAGCAAACTCCTATGTAAACTCCACCTCTGGACTCTATTTAAACAAAGGGGCTTAAGTACCGGTCTAATTACTGAGCACTGGAAAGATATGCATTAGGATGAGGTAACACTAATAATAGCCTTTGCTGTAGTTCATTGCCGGCTGTCATCAGTCAGCTCTAGTGGGTGTTTTAGTATTGTGCTTCAAGATTTCCTTCCAGTAACTCTTATGTTGTTGAGTACAGCCCGAAGCGCTAATTCCTCTCAGCCCCACTGAAGCCATGAATTGCCTTCAAGCCTGCTTGTTTGCTTGCCATTTTCTGTATAATCAGCAGATATAGGGCAGTGTTAGCTCAGCATTATATATTAATGTTTAATAAAATTAGTATTAAAGGGCTAGGTATTAACACCTCCCCCTACAGGGCTCCACTCAAGAGTGTTCCTTAATTGGAGGGTGCACTGCTAATGATCATCTTCTACTAACGGCCCGTTATAGTTCTTAATATAGAACTCTCTGCCTGGCCGCCTCTCAGATACCTAACTGAAATACAGATATACCAATTACCAGAAATGCATTGTGGAAAGCAAAAAAAAAAATAGACTTTATGCATATATAGAACTTGACAGCATAAAACTTTACCATTAGAGATGTAATGAACTGTCCAGAGCAGATTCTAGTTAAAATTCCACAAAGTTCTTATGCGCCAACAAGTAAACCTCCTTTACTGCCAAGCCATTTCTTCCTCATTACTAGTGAAAAGATACCAGCCATATTAGTTCAGACTCATTCTTTCCCCAAGTCATCCAGTTTCTCAGAACGTAACAGGGCAGGGGCATCATGATACCACAGTATGTAGTGTAATGTTCAACTGAAAGTAGAACACATTTGTAAGTGAAAGAAGTACTATGGAGCTGAGAAATGACCCGCAGAGATTTTTTCTAGTATTGAGCTCAGCTTCTTTCACTGAATCAGAAAGGAAACCTGAAAGGGTTGCTCTTCCCCTGAGATTTCAAATGTGAGGGGAAAAAAAAACTGGAGTGACAAAACTGGCTGCAATATGCAGCAGAAACCAGGAAAGACCTATGCCCTAACTGAAAGGACAAGAACACAAGCCTTAACAAAGATTTTCTTCATTTAAAGAGCTAGTCACTGATGTCAAAACCCTTAGGTAAGAAAAAGTTAACAATGACTAAAAATTCCTTCCTCTGTAGCTCACCTTGCCTCTTGCAATGCCATCATTGCACTAGGTCTCCATTTATCACAGGCCAAACACAAGCTGCATTTTAAATGTGAAATAAAAAGCAGTTCAGGATATTTTTAAGTAGTGCCTGGGCTGTCTTTGTGCATGATAAAGCAGCTGAAAAGGGCACAGCCACATCTTTCCTTCCCCTCACCCCACAACCTGCAGATTGCTAATAGAGCAAGGATATCCATATAAGGAAAGGACCTTGTCTGAAGGTCAGGTGAACATCTGAAGGGCAATCTTCAATGCACAGAAGAGAGAGCCAACTAGAAAGGATTCCTGGAAACTGAGACTTAACAGAGGTTAAGTGACAATCACTGTTCAATTTGGATCTGTGTATTTTGAAGTTCAATGGTCTTCCTTCCTCAGGCATGTGACCCCAAATGGATTAAGTCATCTGAGTCTGTTATAACTTAAACTATATGCAATGTGATGCAGGAGTTTCTAAATGTAGTTGTACCACTGCAGCTATGGATAGGAGCAGGAAAATTTAAGAGTAGTTCTTCAACATGCACCAGGCATTTACAAGTAGCACAGAAGAGTACCTCTTCTACATTTTGTTAGGGATGAGATTCTCAGGGGAAACAAACCTAAAAATAGAAGTGTTAGGCGACTATAACGTCACATAGGATGCAGTGGTAACTAGTGGGTAGAGGCACCAATACTGGCCCTTGTCTGCAAACACATTGCCCACTTCCTTTAGGACCCACAATTCCTAGTACAACTTATAAGAGATGGAATGAAGGCCTTAGAACTAACCAGAGATGTTACAGGTAGGTAAGAACAAGGGCCCTGCAGTTCACATGAACAAAAATATTAAAAAGTGGAAGATGCAGCTTGTATTCTCATAGCAATCTTCTCTTTCACAGAAGCTGCTGTAGAAATCAAAGCCTGGCAGAGAAAGAACTGCCAGCATAATGGGGGTAGTACTCACATAAGAACCTAAACACCTCTCCCATCTCACATCACAATCACAGTGTGATACTTCCAGAGCTGAAGGGAAGGTATGTATTCTGGACACTTGCATAAGCAAAATTACAGGTAATTCTCTTTTCATGCTTGGCACCTATTAAGGCAATACTATTACAAGCATCACAGAAGTTCACCTTGTATTTGGCTTCTCTTATCTGTAAGACTTCAGCTGGCCACGAGAAATGATTAATAAGTGCTCGGGAAGAAATGTCCTCATATATAAATGTAAGCTTTAAAACAGCAGTAATACAAGACATGAGAAAACTATATCAACCCTACAGACCATGTGCTTAGTGGGGAAAACTTGTTACATACAAGGAGCACTCTATTCTACTTGCCTCAAAAGTACAAAGCTTATCTGGTCTGAACATAGTACAGAAAAAATGAGTTTACTCTCAGCAATCAAGTAAGCTGTTTCATATTATGCTCTTGCTACCCATACAAAAACTTAAGCTAACAGCAGCCATAACTCTATGCATATATCAGAAACTATTAATACCATCATGAGGGCCAAGTACCAAGCTTTAACGAGCTGTGAGTTTCCCCATGCCATATCACGACTCAAACTAGATAGTGCCACCTACTGCCTCAGTGTAAAGAAACCAAATTGAAGTTTCAGTCAATTCTTTATTAGCTGTTCCAAAATGGGCTATAAAAAAAAAAAAAATTATTCCCTTTCCCCAGCATGAGAGCTCTCTCAAGGGCAGTAATGAAACTGCAGCATGTTCCCTGCCAGAGAAACTAAATGGATGCTTTGAACATTTGTCCCCACCCTCTTAATCTCAGTGACCTGTTAGAGGACATTAAGTACAGGTCCATAAGAATCCAAGTTTAATTGATGGCAAAAGGAGCAGACATGCTTTGAAAAAATGGTTAAAGGCACCCCAGAGCAACAGATACCAAACACAGTCTGGAAAACCAATAGCACTTCGTGTGCATAGTTTAGACAATGATTTGTGAAGAGCTTGTGTGTCAGGTACTTTTAATCTACACTAGCATTAAGTGAAAGGGTCAGTATTAGGGAGTTTAAAACTGTAAAGTGAACTACAACTGTCTGTTTGACCCTACGCTGATCTGCCTAATCGCAAAATTCTAAACTTTGGTTTCACTGGTTAACATCCTGATCTTGCACCATGATCTGCACCAGTTGTTCCTTGCATGCAGGTATACCTACAGTACCAAAAATAGCTACTGAATAAGGCCCCAGAGCATGAATTTGAGGACGACTGAATTTCCTGACTTAATTCTTGCATTCTCAGCATACATTCTAGAATTGGCAGTTCAGGGGGAGGGAGAGGGGAATGGATTTAAATAAAGACTTAGTATGTTTCTCTGCAAATTGCCAAGAAGGAACACTCTGTACTGCATTTCCAAGGATCCTGCAGAGCCACAGTGCTATATTTAAGGGAGGGGGGAAGGTCTTGTGACCCTGCATGACTCAGGACTTCCACAAGGCAACAGACAACTAAGAATACCCAAACAGACAATTCAGACTTGCTTTTGAATTTTTTTTTTTTTTTTTTTAAATATACTCACAAGCATTTTTCCCCCCGAAAACTGTAATGAACGTACAACGTCTGGTGTAGAGCATTACAGTGCATTAATAATAGTTCTGTTTCGGAGCTGCTCCACATATTCCTTAGCTTGATCAAACCCAGTCTTTGGTGGCTCTGGAGGGGGTGGAGGACCTTCTACCAGCTTCACAAAGTAATGGCACCTGACTTTCTCCATGATGCCATACATGCCTCTCCCATGGTAGCGGATCTTTTTCATATGGTGGCCTTTTCCAGTCAAGGACTTGGCTAAAAAAAAAGAGAAAAGAAAAAAAAAAAAAATGGAAAAGATGCTGCAGTTTACTCTGAAATGGGACACAAGTGCCCTGCCACCTTTGTCAGAGTACTTTTTGGAACCACCTGTAACACAATGCTGAAGTAAAAGGAATTTTCTCTATTTTGTTGCTTTCAGTGAGCTGTTATTGTGGTGTTGCTCATGACTTTTGGCAATGAAACGGTGGATTTAAGAAGCGAGTAACTGAAAACTTGCTCACTTTGCACAAAATGAAGCAAGACATCAAAAGAGATTCAATTTGGATCCTAGTAGATTTTCATAGTTCCTATAAAGGCAGTAATTTCCACTTCTCCTAAGCAGCTACTAACTCAAAGGAATGTGTTCCCAGTGAAGGCTTATAGATTCTGTTACATCTGTGTTATTTCCAGTGGATTTGTCAAATCTTTTCTTTAACCTGAAGACCTAATTCTGCACCTAGAGAAACCCTTCTCGATCCTGAGGGTCTGATGAAATGCTGCAGTTCTGCTCTACGGCCAAGGCTGCTTCAGGGTGACAAGGCAGATCTCTTGACATTCCCCCTCCAGCTGAGGAGCAAGAATGGCCTAAAGAATAAAGTGTGGATCTCTCTGCAAGAAACACAGTATACCGATCACAAAGCAATGAGGCCAGGCATCAGAAACTCTTGATTTTTTTCCAAATATGAGACTTGCAGCTGTCCCTAGGATTTAACAGTAGCAGTGCTGTGTGCAATTAAGTCCCCTGGAGCAACAAACTTTTAAAGGAGTTACTTGGAAGATTCCATGGAGAGGCATGCTGTACATCAGTCTAACATTTGATGCAAGACATTACATTGCAAGCACACAGCATATGCAAAGCAGGATTGACCTTAACCTCAAAATGGCACAATGCATGAGGTTAACAATGAAACTAAACTGATTATTTTCTAGCATTTTTGCTCTTGAGCCCCAGTTTTACCAGAGACACAGAGGCTGGCAATGGCTAAAGTGGAATACGATGCATACTGCTGTGACTCACTTAGGACTAGGGTTAAAGTTAAAGGTCCATCCTTAGCTACAGAACATTTGTGTTTATGTCAAGCCCTTGATGTACTCTGCTGTAGATCATTTAGTCTCCTGGTCTCCCTGTAGTAAGTCAAGAGTGTTTATAAACATGACTAAACAAATAGGACCTGTGCCACTAGCAATAAAGGAATCAAGGCAGAATACCAATTTAAATAAATTAAATGTTTAAGAGTACAAATAGGCAATGTTACTTAAGTTTCTTCCCCTCGATATTATCTCTCTCTCTCTCCCTCTCCAAAACCTGCACTTGAAGGCATAATCTACCAAACTGCTCACTATAGGGGCCAATCATTATGAAATGGCATTTTATATTTTCCCTTTTAAAAGACATCTACAGCATCCTCCATCATCCTAGGTTTGAAAGAGAAACTTCCTATGCCAACGGTCATGCAGTGAAAGGTAATGACAGAAATCTGATAGGCAAGAAGACTGTAAGCAAGACTGCATCTAGAAGCAGTTCAATTCATTCATTCCATCCCCCAAAGTTTGATAGAAGTTCAGTTGCTCAAAAGTAAAACATAAATTGTTGGTTAGTGTTCTACCACTAAATACAAGTTGCACACTACTCCAACTGCTAGGTCCTTAGAAATGCAACCAATGCAGCTACGAACACGCATCCCATGAAGGGACAGCATCACCCAGTCATTCTATAGAGCACGCCATTAGCAACTCCACTCTGAGACCATACTTAGATTTTCAGAGAGAGATTAAAATCTTACCATCCCACACTTCCTAATTCCAATTGCCACATATAACACAATGACGCATGAGAGTGCAACTGAATGGGGGAGGGTGGGGGGTGTTGGTCTTCAGAATGTCCAAGGGACTGGACAGAAAACAGTACTGGGCAACAGGACAGCACTTGCAGGGAAAAAAAGCAAGGAAGCAACAGAACAGAATGAAGAGGGGAAAAAGATGGCATGAATAGCTGATCAGGCAATAGGACTGATATTTTATATAAGAGTACATTCTTTTCCTAGCATTTTTCTATGGAGCCAATTGATGCAATTGTCACATAACATACGTGCATGTGACCATGTGTGATGAAAGATGTTTCTCAGGGAGTATTTTAATTAAAATTATGCCTACTACCAACATTTTCCTGCTTTCAGTGAAATGTTTCTAAGGCAAACGTAACCTTCCAAACAACTTATTTAGAAACAAGTGTCACCTTTAATAATCCCATATAAGCAGTGATCACATTTCCAATCACCTTCACTGTTAATGCCATCTGGTGGCATTAGCAAAGCACCAACAGCCTGGTATTGTATACCGTTTCTTCTTGTTGACCACTCTTACATTTCTTAATCCTAACAAGTCTCTCTCTTTACATATAGCTAGCAGAAATACCATTGGCTTTTTGACTGATATCTATGTCTCATTAAAAATGATGTCCCTGCCAATTGCAATGGAGTGTACTAGTAACAATACTCATTAGAACAGACTACTGGCTGAAAGCTTGATATCTGCAGTATTCAGTCTTCACAGAGCAACTAAGAATAAGGTGCCTTAGTTATTAACATTAGCACTTTGATAAAGAATAGCTATTAACTACAAATTTCATTGGCAGACCCTGACTCAGAGGAGGTTGAAGTCAAGAAATCTTATTAGGAATAAAGTCATTTCACATTATTGTAGAAAGACATTTTTATGACTAAAAATAAGAAGCAATTTACCTATGTATAAATTTGATTTGAATTCTACGTTGTATTGTCTCACTGCCAGTTCTTGAGCTTCTAAAAGAACCTATAACGAAGGAAGAAAAGAAATGCTGATCAGGAAGGAAAGAAATGCAGTTAAAGCAACACAATTTCTATTCTTTAGAGCCCCATAATTGCTTCCATATTTAAGTCAGATACAGAAATGGATTCTTGAACGATCAGTCTGAGATAGAGGAAACTAACTTATCTTTCAGAAAAGCTCTGAAAACAGGAGACCATTCTATAGGGCAAACAGCATCTGCATGGATTCAAAGGGCTAAAATTACCACTAGCAAAAGCATATGTACCTTCTTTGGCATCTAAGACATTGTAGCCGTTTATGCCAGTGGTAAATTTGACCTGTAAAATGTAAAGGTATATGCACATGTCTGCACATGCTCTCCCACAGATTCAAGTGTACAGTCAGTCTTGACAAACCAAACACAGAAGTGTTTCAGTTAAAAGGGAAACTGTCAATAGGAAGTCTCAATTTGCATTTCAATTTAACACTCGCTACTTTTTTATTCTTCATTCAACTGCTGTTACTAGCAGGATGATTAAACATTCCCATCAAGGTGATTTGTTAATATGACACAGCATATGAATCCAGCAAAATATTTCACTGGATTTAGTATAATAAAAAGATTCAAGTCTTTTTGTTTTCTAAATTTAACTCCAGTGCATTCCCGCCCCCCCACGAAAGGACCTATTTAAGGAAACATCACATATGGGACTCAAGCCAATGGTGACCATCTTTTTTGATGAATGGAGACAGCTTCTAGGGATGTGTTTACTGCATTTAAGTATGGTGACATTTTATAAGTGGGGATTTTCAGCAAATGTCAGTTTTAGGCACATGCAGCCTCTTCAAGGTTCAGGCCCTAGATGGAAGATACAAGTTGGTGTGCAAGATTGTTCAGTGCTGTCCACCATTGTAAGTTGGTGAGGAATACCTGTTACTCAGTAATTTTTAGACTGGAAACTGATACCTCTAGTGAACAAGTGAGTCACCCATTACTATAACTCCAACATTTTGCGTGAAAAGGCAGTATTTTCTAGGCAAGACTCAATGCATCTCCTTTTTGGTAATCTACAACTTCTACAATTAAGAATTTCTTTGCAAATTAGTTAAAAATGATGGGGATTTTGTGTTTTCAGCCATATAAACAGGCAGGAAATTTAGGAGGCTGTAGTAATGCAACATGTCATTACAAGGAGCTAAAGTGCTATGGTCAAAGGCCATTTGTGCCTGGGGAAGCCTCAACAAAAGTACATTAGTAAATGCTCAAACCAAGAAAGCTTTGATTTAATATGTTCCAGACAGGCTTAATGCAAAGTCTCTGGATACTGCTGAAAAACATGTCTGAAAACAAAATGACAAGAAGTGTTAAGACTTTCAGTATGTACCTCTCTGATCACCCTTGCTCCCTTTTTGTCATTGAACTCCAGCTGAGCAAGAGCCTGATCGATGGACATCCCCTTGATCTAGAATTAAAAAGTTAAGAGTAAGCACTAAATCCTTCTAAACAAAGAGAAGAAACATGTTTAAAACCACAGTGTCAGGAATTATGCTTATTTTGATTCAATAGGTACTGTATTTCACAAATTTCCAAGATTTTAGCACCATTTAAAATGGGAAGATCTTCAATGCAAGTCTCATTAGCAAAGCATTAGATGCCTACTTTCCATGGAACTTTCCATAAGATTTGCCCTACTGTTTCCAGGGAAAGTTTCCCCTATCATCCACTGCTGAGCAGCAGCCAGTGTGCACACTCCTTTCATAGAGGCAATGTAGTGTACTGGTGTCACAGGTATATGGCTTGAGAAAAGCTGTTGGGAGTCAGTTGGCTCTGTCCAAGTGCAAGTTATTCACATGCATAAGATGGCTGAGTTCACACAAAGTCACAAGAACATTTTTTCAGGGACTTCCCTATGTAGATGCTAGACAGATTTGAAGCGAACCAGGCTTTTAATTAGCCAACAAATTTTTTTTGAAAAATAGGAACTAAAAACCATGTTGCATAGTGTACTTGCTAAGAAAGCATAAAGTCAGTGTTTTCTCTTACCAGTGTTGCCAAATACCACATCTTGTCCTTACTGTATTTTATTTCCCTTCGACAGTGGTATATTACCTACAAAAAAAAAAAAAAAAAAAAAAAAAGATTAAGAAAAAAGATACGGTATCTAATTCCATTTTGAAAGAAAGATGACGAGAAGTTCATAATACCATGGAGAGCAAATAAAATCACCTTTCAAGATTTAGGCAAGCTTATAACTCCTGCTACTGTGTCATAAGCACTGCAGGACAGCCATGTCACATACGATTGATATGGTCTACAAAATGCATGTACGCAGGAGAATAATTAAGTTATTATAGAAATGAAAATAATTGAAGAGCATGGTTTACAATTGTTTTATAAATAATCTTTCCCTTTATTTCCTCCTCCCCTTTCTCCTGTGGTTCTAATACCCATCTGCCATTCAAAGGCTTTAAAGAAGTTACTTTGATATCAAATCAACTCACTGGGAGAGCTGCTACAAACTAGTGCCATGCTGAACTTAATTAGGCCTTCAGAGATGGAGTGGTCTTTCAGTCAGAGATTGACAAGAAAACCTGTCTCTAAAGAACTAATTGAGCACCACTGCTGTACCAGCAGGAACTAAAAGCAACAAGCAGAATTTAACAGGAATGTAAATTTTAAAGGCAAGATAGCCACTTATTAAAACACATTCTTTTTTTTTAAATGGATAAGTCAATACCTGCATTTTCATATGCATCTCATTATCCAGTCCAGCATACTGCAGACTACTTGCAGTATTTGAAAGTATAAGTTCTTATTACTGGTGAAATAGCACATGTAAAATAAGATGACTTGGAAAAAAAAAAAAAAAATCATTGTTCTTTTGAGATGCAGATGTTTTACATTTTAGCTTTGCTAAGCAGCAAGCCGAGTAGCTGACATTAAATTTCTTACTTCCGGGTGAAGGAAAAAAACCATACAAATGCAAGTAGAAAAGAGTCAGCTCAAAGAAAAGTTGGAAGAATATATTTAAAAAGTTTGTCATCATTTTCTGCATATCATGGTGCAGACTGGTAATTTCAAGGGCACAAAAATTGTTCAACCTTTTCCTCCAGCAAGACACCTTTCAACATCCGTTTTCTCTAGTTTCTCATACAACATCAACTGACCCATATTTGTTGCTAATGTTTAACTACACTTTCAGCTCAGGTGACTGAAAGGAAGGAGAATGAATAGTCTATGATCTGAATTCACTACACAAAAAAAGGAGTGCATTCCATTGTGCATTTGATTCTGCACTGGACAGAACTAAATCAAATTTTTAAAAGTTCTCTTAACTAGATACTAGAAGGATTGAACAGAAAGGAAGCAATTAAAGAAATGCTCAGATCAGTTTCCCCAGTTAAGTCTAAGCTTAGTAGTTATTCAGCCTGGCAAACACTGAAAAGATTTAAATTGTAGATTTGTATTTGCACAACATGTGCACATTAAATGATCATATCAGGCAGCAATTTGAAAACTGAATAGCTCTTTCCCATTTCTAAAATCTAATACTGCCCATTTCTTTTGTTATACAGTTATGAACATACCAAGTATCTCTCAATCTTAGATTAATCACTGCATATAGCGATCATAAGTGAGTGCCCTGGAGAATTAACCAGAAAAGGACAAAGCTTTATTTGCTGTATTTAAGAAACTATAGTACAGGCATTCTTACTGCTGGTCTTCGAGGCTCTCCCGGCAACTGTGGAGGATAAAGAACTCTATTCTTCTTCTCCCATTTTCCAATGGACTCTTGAGTTGATCTTGTATGGACATTTGACAGTGGGAAAATATTTACAGATGCCAGGAACCTGCAAAACAAATTACACATCCTTTGTATACAGGTTAAAACCAATTTTTATTAAATATATGAACTCTCCTGTTTCATTACAAGCTCAAGTTTGTTTTGGTACAGTAACAAGCACCTCCCTATTAACTTGCAAAATGAAGTCTAAGAAATCCCTTTACACCAAGAACATTTCTTATACATATGAATAATATGGGGCTCATTTAAGTGAGTGACAGGTTACACTCAGATGCATACATCCTCCATAGGTATGCCACAGCTAAGTACAGGCAGTCCTAGACTAACAACATTTCAAGTTGCGACATTTCGCACTTACGTTTCTAAATTGACACCCGTTTCAACTTTATGACATCAGTTTTGACTTTACAACACTTGATCCAATGTAACGCCATGCCAGCGAACAAGTTCGCGGTGCTGCTCATCTCCCTGGAGAATATCTGTCCAAACTTCCTTGGACACTTTCTTTAAGAAAGCAGACAAGATTCCAGAAAAATCTGCATCCAGGACTCCTAAGACAACTCCAGCCAAGAACCCTTCAAAAAGTCCAACCAAGAGGCTTTCATAAAGTCCAGCAATGTCACCTCAAAGTCCTTCCAAATCAACATGATCACTATTTACAATATAAATACATTAATTTAGCTATATTACTCATCTATAATTGATCGAGTACAAACTTCTGGAGTATTTTTGGTGAAAATAGGGCATCGGGCCTTGGTTCAGAAACCAATCCCTCATTTATAACATTGTTTCCTATGGGGAAATCAGTTCTGAGTTACAACCTTTCAACTTAAGACACGGTTTTCAGGAACCAATTGCATCATAAGTCTGAGGACTGCTTGTACCTACGAGTTCTGGTTCACAGTAGATTCATAGAAGTAGGGTCGGAAGGGAACTTGTAGATCATCAGGTCCGACCTCTGCCATGGGCAGGAGAGAAAACCGGGCTCAAATGACCCCGGCCAGGTAGATGTCAAGTCTCCTCCTAAAGACCCCTATGATAGGAGCTATCACCACTTCCCTTGGAAGTTGGTTCCAGACCCTAGCCACCCTAACTGTGAAGTAGCACCTCCTGATGTCTAGTCTAAACTTACTAACAATTCGTGGCCATTATTTCTTGTGACCCCGTGGGGCACTAGGGGGAACAAGGTCTCTCCCAAACCCGGCTGGTGCCCCCTAGTGAGTTTATAGACAGCCACCAGGTCCACCCTCAGCCCTCTCTTGCTAAGGCTGAACAGGTTTAGGTCCCGTAGCCCCTCTTTGTAGGGTCTGCCCTGCTGTCCCCGGTTCATGCTGGACCCTCTCCATGCTGTCCACATCCCTCCTGAAGTGTGGCGCCCAGAACTGGACACAGTATTCTAACTAGGGCCTGATCAGTGTCAATAGAGGGGGAGAATCACCTCCTTGGACCTGCTCAAGATGCATCTGTGGATGCACAACAAGGTGAGGTTAGCCCTACTGACCGAGACCTCGCATTGTTGGCCCAAGTTCACCTTGGAGTCAATAATAACTCCAAGATCTCTTTCTGCCACCGTGCTCTTGAGAAGAGAGTTTCCAAGCTTATGAAAGTGTGCCACTGGTTTCCACTGCCCAAACTTAAACAGGCTGCTTTTCACCCCGTCATCCAAGTCACTAATAAAGAAACTGAACAGCGCAGGCCCAGTGTAGCCATTACACACCTTTCTTGATTTTCTGGCTCTCTCTCCATTGGTTTTTCGTTACATCACAATGGTCCTCACAAAAACGAACCCCCTAGCCTATCAATGTCTGAAGTTGGTTGATATTTACCCACTTGTTGGTTATTTAATTGTTAACTTCAGATTACAGTACTGATCTTTAGCTTTGCCAATGGCAAAATATAAAACAAAGTTTAATTTTTTTAAGTTAAGTTATGAGTCACAGTCGGAAGCATGCTTCCTTTACAGTGAAAGCTACTCCCCCAACTACTTTTAAATGGTTAAGCCAATTTCAACTGATAATGAACAAGAAGAAATGAAAGACTAAGGTGTTACATAGAGAAAAATCCCAGATTTCTACAACGTTCAAGCATTCCCCAACCAGAGAAGACAAAAAGCTGTTTATTTGAGATACAGATATCTATAGATAAAGACATATCTATATATATTTCTATATGTAGAGGTATATCTATATATATGATGCCCTCTGCTGGCTAAATACTGAGGTGATAAGTGGGCAGCCAAACCTGTGGATTTTTGTGAATGAAATCAATAAGTGAAGCCAGGAGCAAACCATCTAAGCCAACTCTTTTCTTGCACAGCATATTACTTTTCTGAGTCAACTTTAAAGAGGTTTTAATTGATACTCTTAAGTCAAATAGTATCCAGACTTCTGGATACCAGAAAACTGTTAGAAACTCAAAATTACCATCACGTCACATTTTGGTTAGAAATACCCAGTATCTATGCAAAGAGTTTTAAATGAGAACAATGTCAGTCACCATAAAACTACATCAATTCCTAAAACTGAAATAGGAAAAAACCCCAAAACATTCACACCTCTGCTTGAAGGTCAGATTCAGGCCAAGGACACTCGCTTCATTGAAGCAATGGGAAGTGGCACGTTAGAAGCCATCAGCCAGTCCCATCTCCCTCGAACCAGGTTTTTAAGAGAGCAACTGAACCCAAGATATTTCACACCTGCTTTGACAATAGCCTTTTCCAGACCACTACTTTCACCGCAGGTTTTTTTAAACACGTTTCTTGTCTCGTAACCCACGTGTCATAGTTTGCATTCAGCTTCAACATCAAAATGCAGCCGCTCCCCTCTCCCACACTGAGGGCACAGAAGATAGGGAGGGGAGAGAAGGGGAGCGGGGATAGACTCACCTCTCCGGCCAGGCCCCGAGGAACATCCGGCGCGCCCAAGCGAGGCCTGCACGAATAGAAAAACGAAACACAACCCTACATGAGGCACGAAACCACCACCTAGCGCCTTCCCCAACCTCCCCTCACTCACCCGCCATAGCCGCCGCCATTGTGGCCACCGCGCTTTGACTGCGCATGCGTGGGACCCTGCGCATGCGCAGAACCAACAGCGGGGAGGTCAAAGGTCTTTTTCCGACCCTTGACGGCAGCGCCGGGCAACGGCAGAGCTGCGAGCACGCGATGGCGGTGGAGCTGCTGCTGCCTGCCTCGCCCAACTGGTACCTCAGCCGCTGTAGCGACGCGAGCGCCGGCGCAAGGCTCTTCGGCTTCGCGGCCCGGAACAGCGTCTACCTGCTGCGGGTCGGCGCCCAGCCCGCCTTTCACGGTACCGATCCCGGCCCCGGGGCAGCACGAGGGAGCATCCTGCCCCGCAGCAGGCGCTGGAGGGGCCGGGCGCTGCTTCCCCGCCCCCGCCACGTGTTAAGCCTCCATCACAGGCCCCAAGGGCACGTTTTTACCCGTAACCGTAAAAAAACCCAAACCTTTAAATACCATTTAAAAGCTGTCAGTATTACACATGTGCCCGTTGTACCGCGGCTTAAAGCGTCGCGTGAGGGGACATGCTGATGTGCTGCTGAGAAGCAAAACAGGCCGCGCAGCATCAAGCCTGGCTCAGAAAAAAGCAGGGGTTTTGCTACCGCGTGTTCGGGCAGCCTCATGCGTGTGTGTTTTATTTAGCGCGGGGGCGTTTGAGCGAAAGCTCGTTCACTTGCCTTTAGATACAGCGTCCCCGCTGCCATTTTGAACCAAAGGGGATGCTGATGCACAAGATGCTCCAGGAGCTTTATTTAGAGCCCCTCTAATTAAAGCATTTCCCCCCCCCACCCTGACATGCGCGCACTCCTGGATCATGTGTATAAATGCTCTGAGGTTCCAAGTTTAATGCGCATTAGGGAAGATGGGCTAATGCATGTGTAGACGTGCCCTCGGTGTTGGCCTCAGCCCAGGCTGGGGATCTGTGGCCGTGCTTCCGCTGGGCCTCGTCCCAGAGGGTCCTGGCTAGCAGATCCTTTCCTTCCACTCGGTGTCAGACCAGTGCTGCACTGGGGGCAGGGAGGAATCTCCCCCCAGTCAGACTGGTACAAACCATGCAGGATTTTGCTTTCTCCTGTCATGGGGGCACAGCCTTTACCTGAGCTCTTTTAACCATCTGTTAACAGCCTTTTATAGGAGCAGGATGTTGGCTACTGCAGTTCACCTGCTTTCCCTGTGGCAGGTTCAGGTGTGATGTCCTTGTTGTGTCAGGGTTGACGGTAGTTTCACTAAGAGGTTAGATAGGTGGGGATCGGTTTGGATAGAGCCGATCCTGCCTCAAGCGAGGGTTGGACTAGATGTGACCCCTAGAGCTTCCTTCCAGCCCCACAGCTCTAGGATGCTGTGCACTGTGATTCACAGGATAACCCCGGAGATGACAGATGGGAACCCGTAGCGTTAAAAGCATCCTGCCCTGCTCTGCGCTTC
>JAGPOW010003447.1:34205066-34226319 GCA_030014935.1 Caiman crocodilus | reverse complement strand
GGTAAAATAATCAAAGGAGATGTGGGGTTTTTTCACTTGAAGGTGCTAGATACTTTCCATTTGCAGGGACATTTCCAAGGCTGGGAGAATGAGGTTCATCTTTTAATGAACACACTTACCTTCTTGCCTAATCCAAGCATACTTCTCGAATGTGTTTGCCTGTGAGTGGGGATGTCATCCTTGGTCTGGTCTTGAACCTTTCTGTCTTGTCTTGTTCCTATTTTCAGTAGTGTGATTGCATCAGTAATTTGCTCTTTTCTTCTTGTTTTCCCACTTCTCCAGGTAAAGTGTTGGGACCTAGCAACACTAGACTGTTGCTGGACTGTGCCATCTCTTGGCGGGTTTGTCTACAGTCTAGCCTTCTCCCCAGTGGACACTGGCTGCCTGGCCATAGGGGTTGGGGACAACATGATCCGAGTGTGGAATACTCTGTCCATAAGCAACACCTATGATGTAAAAACATACTGGCAGGGCATCAAAGCCAAGGTCACAGCTGTGAGTACTTCTAGTTCCCTTTTTTCTGTGTTTTGGTTTTTTTAAGGCCTTGTATTGTTTGCTTCTCTCTTCTGAAAACGTTTTCTCTCATTAGTGGGTACATAAAATCAGTACATTACCTGTGTTCATATGTACTGTGTTCATTTGTAATAGCGTATTTCTTACTGTCTGGTGGCAGAATTCTGCACTGTCACAGCCAGAAATACCAATGTTACATGTAGGCAAAATGTCTGAAGATTAATTTATGCAACACATTTCTGTTCATTTTTTCTACCTGTTATAATTCTCTGCCTCTGCCCCTAGGTTTTCCTTGGACAGCCTGTATAGAAACAGGCTTGGACAATTGTGGGTATAGTTCAACCACTGCTTACTTAAAATCCCCATTCCCTGTCAGCAATGACAAGAAGCATTAGCTACCCATCCCTGATATCGTCTGTCTTGCCATGTTTCACAGTAACGTCCTTTTTGTGTTATATTATTTTAAAAGGTTGGTATAATATGCAGCCTTTTGACTTCTCTGTCCCTGTTTTCCCAGTCCATTTGATCAGGAAAGAGCCTTGGACATTTGTAGTAATCCAAGAGATGCATATAAATGGTGGCAAAAGGTTGGTGCACAAGGCACAGTACTAGCTCCCCAGTTAAAAGGTTTTTCTTTCTGGGCAATATTGGAAAGGAACACATAACGGAAAGCAAATTACCCATGGACTTGTGCAGTTGTGTGACCACTTTTTACTGATTTGTGTGCAGTTATCCTGGCACCTGACTAAGGAAGGCTGTTTAGCCTTTGGAACAGACGATGGAAAAGTTGGTATATATGAAACCTATTCCGGCAGGTAAGAAACTAGCTTGCAGGTGAATTAATGGCTTAATGAACAAATTATAGCTTCAGTGGTAGGGCAAATGGAAGCTTGGTAAGCAAACAAGTAGTTTTGAAGTCAAATTAATGCTTCATTTGCTGTTATCAGTTATACATTTCTCTTATCCCGTGCATGCATAGGGATGATCCTGCCTCTGTTAGAGGGTTGGACCAGATGACCTTTAGATGTTTTTCCCAGTCCTACCTCTATATGAGTCTATTATTAGATGACAGTAGACATTAATACACATGCACTTCAATACACATTATCTTATTTTTATGCAGATTAAAGTGTCATGAAATAACCGTGTGCTTTTGCTAATGCTCATTAAAATACGCTAATATGCCTTTTTTTAGTACCTCACAATGGAGGTGCTAAATTTTAATGTGCATTAGCAAAAGTGCAGTAACGAATGTGTAGACATGCCCAGTGTTGCTTCTGAGCCTTAAAGTAGGGCCTTTGCTGGTGTGGGTTGTGACAAGAGTCTCTTTTCCCTGGATTAAATTAAGTCACCATCCGGTGCAGTTGGTTGGGTTCTGGGTGTGTGTCCACTGTACCCAGTCTCTCTGGTGTGTCTACTGCCTCCCAGTCATTTTGCTCAGACTGTCCAACCATATACTGCCAGTGGGTGTTAACTGGGTATGGGCAATTCCAGCTGGAAGCAAGACTTTTCAGAGCATAGAGAGCAATGTGGAAATGTGGCTTATAAGAAAAGTCCTGCGAATACCACAACTATAGCAAACGGTACAGAGGGGGAAGCGTTGAAGTGTGCTGCAAGGGCAGATTTCTGCTTGGTGGTATTTTGTGCTGCTAGCTTCCCTTGTGGCACCTTTGCATTGAGCTTTCTCTGTCCTTGAGATGTCTGGTGAATGTGCATTTCACAGAAATCTGACTCATTTGCTCCTCTGCCCTCCTCTTTCTACCCAGCACCAAGAACAAGCCTCCTCAAATCTCCAGCACCTATCACAAGAAGACTGTGTATACGTTAGCCTGGGGGCCTCCAGTTCCTCCCCTGTCTTTCGGTGAGTCCTGGAACTGCCTCATAGCAAATGAGAAGTCATTTAATTTGCAGAGGATGTGGATGCCATGGAGATGGATTATCAATCCTTCTTGGATGAGGAAGCGCCATGTTGCTGGGTGGTTTTTTCCTTTTTAACTGTTGGTGATGCAGCCAGCCAGGCTTGGGTCGTAAATCACCTGCTGCCAAATCCTATGCACCTTGTATGACTTACTGTATATATTTTTGCTGGAGAAAATAGAAGTATTTTGTTTTTCCTGATGTATAGGAGGTGATGGTGACAAGCCCTCTCTAACATTGTACAGCTGTGCTGGAGAAGGTATCGTGTTGCAGCACAACCCTTGGAAGCTTAATGGAGAAGCAACCGACATAAATAAAGTAATCAAAGACACTAACTCAATCAAAGTGAGTATAATTATATATGGGTGAGTGATGTTGAACTTGCGCATTTTTCAGTTCCACTGGGATTCTGTAAAACAAAGCATCTGAAAAACTCCATCTTCTGAGAAGTACTTTAAAAACGTTCAAAGCATCTGGGCACTTTGACTTGCACAAACACGTCCCTGAAGGAGTTCTCATCTTCCAGTAAGACCAGACAGATGATCTCTTGCAGTAAAACTGCACTGTGTTTTGCAATTTATTTACCCAGGCAAGTTCAGCTAAGAGAGCACATGGCTTTCACAGACATACTTACCTTTCTAAAACTCCTGTTTATATACTTAGAAGATGAAAAGCGTTGTAATTGAGATGTGAATTAAAATTTGCAGTGCCCACTTTAAATCAGATAACCAAGTATCAGTTATACCACACTTCTGATCAGGAAACTGAGGCAAAGAGCCTGACACCACAGAAGTGGGACTAAAATCTGGAGCAGGGAATGCTGGCTTCTATACACAGACCACAACTTAGTCTTACTTTTCTGCATTGAACTTCCTTGTAGGTTTGTGGTGCAATCTGTGGATCAACAGCTGACCACTTACCCAGGTCTCACAAACCAAACCACCAGTGGTCAGTGGCCCATTGTTTGGGGGCTGGTGCTCTGGACACTAAACTCCCCCTTCTCAAACATGTCCTGCTTTCTATTTTTTTAAATGAAGTGTTGCAAGAAAGGTGCTCGACATTCCTAGGGAAACCCAGTTTCTATCATGCCACTGCTAGTGCACCGTAGGCTGTGGTAATGAGCTACCCCTAATCCCATGTCTGACCAGTTGTTCCTCCTCTAAAAGAGAGAAGTGAGCACACTTTTTAGTCTGGCCCTTTACCTATGCAAAGTGGTCTGCACATTGGACATTGGCGGTGACTCTCCTTTTCTAGATGTTGTCTAACTGCAGACTCCCAGCCTGATTGCTGGGCTTGCTCTGTTGGATTTATGGAGGAAAGAGTCACAGGTTTGTGGGAGTTACTGATAGTAGTTCTGTGTTTACTTTCTCCAGCACAAAATGCCTGCTCGCACTGAGATCAGCTGGAAACCAGATGGCAAAATCTTGGCTCTTGGTAATGAGGATGGGTAAGTTTAAAACATACAGATTAATGCAGACTAAACAATCAACAGCTAGAGTAAGCAAAGTGAGGCAGAGGTGCATGTCCATGAGGGGCCAGCAGGGGAGGTTACACTTAGGGGCAACCAACATGGGTTCATTAGAGGCAGGTCCTCTGTCAGACCAACCTGGTGACCTCCTATGGCCAGCTCACAAAATCCTTAGACACAGGGGTAGCAGTGGATGTAACCTTTCTGGACTTCAGGAAGGCCTTTTACACTGTCTCTCACCCCATTCTCATTAAAAAAAAACTAGGAGACTGTGGCATCGACACCTAGACAATCAGATGGGTCGCTAACTGGCTGAAGGGCCACACCCAGAGAGTGGTGGTGGACAGGTCATTTTTGACCTAGAGGGATGTGGGCAGTGGGGTTCCCCAGGGCTTGGTCCTCAGACCTGCAGTGTTCAACATCTTCATCAGCGACTTGAACAAGGGGGTGAAAAGCATCTTGGTCAAATTCACAGACAACACTAAGATGTGGGGGGATGTGAGCACGCTAGAAGGGAGGAATACGCTGCAATTGTACCTGGACAGGTTCCAGGGGTGGGCGGATGAGAACAGGATGGGTTTCAACACTGACAAGTGCAAGGTGCTGCACCTGGGGGGGAAGAGCCAGCAGCACAGCTACAGGCTGGGAGCTCCCTTCTCATCAGTGCAGAGGCAGAAAAGGATCTTGTAATCATTATTGATGCCAAAATGAACATGAGCCAACAGTGTGGGGATGCAGTCAGGAAGGCCAACCACACCTTGTTGTGCATCCACAGATGCACCTCGAGCAGGTCCAAGGAGGTGATCCTCCCCCTCTACATGACACTGGTCAGGCCGCAGTTGGAGTACTGCGTCCAGTTCTGGGCGCTGCACTTCAGGAGGGGTGGACAGCATGGAGAGGGGCCAGAGGAGGGCCACTCGCATGATCAGGGGTCCACAGGGCAGGCCCTACGAAGAGAGGCTACGGGACCTGAACCTGTTCAGCCTCCACAAGAGAAGGCTGAGAGAAGGGGATCTAGTGGCATGTTACAAACTAGTCAGGGGGGACCAGCAGACATTGGGGAGTTCCTGTTCCCCCGAGCAGTACCGGGGTGACTAGAAATAATGGTCACAAGCTGGCAGAGGGTAGATTCAGACGAGACATCAGGAGGCGCTACTTCAGTCAGGGCGGCTAGGACCTGGAACCAACTTCCAAGCGAAGTGGTGCTGGCTCCTACCCTGGGGGGCTTTAAGAGGTTAGATGAACACCTTGCTGGGGTCATTTGACCCCAGTACTTGGTAGGGGGTCAGACTTGATCTGCTCAGGTCCCTTCCAGCCCTACCAACTATGAAACTATGAAGAGGTATCTTGTGCTGCCCTCTTGGTTTATCTCTTGACCTTCAGCTCTATCAAGGTGTTGGGTCATGTTCATGTTAGTAAAACAGTTAGCCCAGCCCAGAGTTGGGTATGCTGCAGGAAGTTCTTTCAGCACAATGCTGCTGCCAATGCATCTCAGTAAAACATGCTGCATGCTAACTGTCCCTGAGCCTCTCATGAGCGCAGACAGTCCTTCATACTGGCCTGTATAGTGATTTTGATAACTGCCCACAAGTGAAAACAGGGGTCCTAAAGCCAGGATATGAGCCAAATTCAGGTTCACCTGTATCAGGGAGCCACAATGTATCAAATCATTCTTGCTTGTGTTCAACCTTCAGACCTTCTGTACAATGACATTTCTGTTTGGGTTGGAAGTACTAAAAGCGGAGCAGTTTTCACTGATCCACAGATGTCTGATGCTTTATTTTTAAATTTCAGATCAATTGAAATATTTCAGGCTCCAAACTTGAAATTGCTCTGCACCATCCAGCAGCATCATAAACTGATTAATGCCATTTGCTGGCACCATGAGCATGGGACCCAGCCAGAGCTGAGCTACTTGATTGCCTCGGGTTCAATCAATGCTGTCATTTACGTGCAAAACCTGAAGAGCATCATAGGTGACCACAGCTGCTGCTTTTCTCATTCAGCCTTTTTCTTTCCCTAGGCTTTTCAAAGTCTCTCCCCTACTGTCTTTCACCCCATGATGCTAAAGGAGTAGGCTGTTGTCTCTGTCCACTCTTGTAAGAATAATTATGCTGGGTGAGGGGAGTTACTTTTTTGTGTCAGCAGGGCTTGGGAATGTTGGGGGCTACAAGGGTGAGAAGACGCACCTTGTATTTCATTGGAGATCATTCCCAGGCCAGGTTTGATGTTAGTAGTAAGACTTATGGGAGGGTCAAACTCTTCTCTGGTAGGAGGGGGCACTTACATGTTTCTGCTCTCTAAAGAGGTTACCTGATATTCCAACCTCGAAATGCAAAGAAAATGCAAGCAGAGAAATCTGTGAGCAAATTAATCTAGGAGAAATTTCCCCACAAGAAAAGCCTACTACTTATTTCTCAGTGCTGTTAGATGCATGTGAAAAGAAACTAAGAACTACTTTGGTTGCTGCACAGGGAAAATGCCTTGAGTGTGGAGTGAGAAGGAAATGAATCTGTGAGATGCTGGAATGGAGTCCAGTGTATGCGAATGGAGCCGGCTGAAAGAAACTGATTTTGTTGGTAGTCCTTTGTGCTCACCTTCTCCCGGAGTGCTCATCAGAGGGAGCTAATAAGACGTAGCTATAGGCAGTTTGATTTGAGCCAAGCTTTCAGTGTGCAATGACTCTTGTGTCTGTGTAGTTACTCATCTGTATTTGCACGTGCAAATCTGACCGTGGCAGACTTAATGCAGGCATGGCCCCCTACCAGAAAATGTGGCCTAATTTAATATCCGTTTTGAGTGAAATGGCATGCATTGTCCACCCAGCCTTACCCAACCCTTCTCTTTTTTTCTCTCAGAGAGCCCTCCAGAAACTCCTCCGACAATAACGGAGCCTTTTCGCACTCTGGCAGGACACACTGCTAAAATCACAAGTCTGTCTTGGAGTCCACACCATGAAGGGAGGCTGGTATCCGCTTGCTACGATGGCACGGCACAGGTATTATTCTGGGTTTACTTGTTACTGTGTTCCTTTTGGTTTCAAATTCTCCCTTCTGTAGATTTTTTAATCAAATTAATGGCAAGGTATAGGGGTCGAGGGGTAGGTTTTTGCCAGCTGAACTTGGGTGTTGCTGCAAACTCCACAGTAGAAATCTGGTAGCAGGGTGTTCAACCACTGTTCTTCTATCTTTCTCTTGACTATCTGTTTCTAAAGGGAAACCATGTGCTGCTTTAGTTCAGAGAAGAGAATGTTCTTGGGGATTGTAGTAGCTTGTAGGAGGGGAGTTGTAAGGTGACAGGTCTCTTGCTTCTTTAGCCAGGATATGCATTTAAGTTTGGTGGGAATATGAAATAGCAACAGTTGGAATTACATTGGGATAACACACCAGAAAGTGAAGTAATTGTGTAGAATAGGGAAGCTCACAGAGTGCTGGGAAAAGCAAGAAGGCAGAGCTGGTTGAAAATGGAAATTTCCATTCCATGCTGCTTGTCCTTGAAGTTATCTAGCCTGTGAATTCTCTGAATGTAAAACTAGTGCAGGGGTGGGCAATTATTTTGGGCAAAAGGCGCTGACTGAGTTTTGGCAAGCCATCGAGGGCCACATGACAGGCAGCCCGGGGCAGATAAATATACATTTTATAAATTTTTAGGGGCCCCACGGGCCGGATAGAACGGCCTGGTGGGCCACATCTGGCCCCTGGGCCACATTTTGCCCACCCCTGCTCTAGTGCCTAGAGAAGAGCAGCTTGCGCAGCATTACAGCTTTAGCTCTGTGGTTTCTCTAAAGGGCTGTTTGTTTTCAGGTGTGGGATGTTCTGAAGGAGGAGCCTCTGTCCAATTACCGAGGGCATCGGGGCCGGCTGCTCTGTGTTCAGTGGTCCCCAGTGGATCCAGATTCAGTGTATACAGGGGGAGATGACTTTTGTGTGCATAAATGGCTCGCCTCAAAGCAAGAGCACAGCCACCCCCCAAAAGGTCAGTGTGTGTTATGGAGGATTCACTGCTGAAGAGTTGGCTGGGGGCACTAATCAAACGCTCTGGGATAATACTTGTTTTAAGTTCAAATCTGCCTGCTAGAGCTTAAGCAAATACTCTGCATGCAGGATTGGACAGGGCTGCAGTGAAAACTTCCAGTGCCCTAGACTAGGTAGTTTAAACCAAAATGTGAACTTGACTCTCCAGAGGCAGGAAGCTAGTAGGCTAACCTCCAACCACATTGTTCTCTCTGAAATCATGTTGCAATCTTCCCAGGAAAAAAAGGCATAGAGCTGGAGAAGAAAAGGAGCTTTCAACCCAAACTCAAAGCCAAGAAGAAGAAAAAGCTGGTGGGAAAGAGTCCAGCAAAGCAGGACGTGAATGAGGCAATAAATGGCGACGAAAGCATAAAGGTGTGTGCGTTGGATGAGAATGAAATGTCAGACCGTGAGGCTGAAAAGGAAGCCCAGGAGCAGGAGCTGTCAGACAGAGTCTCACCAACAGGTAGTCACCAACCTTGACCTTATCTTAGTTTACCTGCAGAAGCTCTAGTTTGAACAGCTCAGTTACCGAGTCCCTGGGCATGAAACACATCCCTAGTTTTAATCCGCTGCTGCAGGGTTCTTTGGGTAGCCCGATCCCGATACTTTCTCACTTATCGCCTTTCCTTGAAAGAGTGATGGTGCACTCTGAGCATGGGGAGCTGTTTCATATTTCCATTGGCCTTTTGGAATATGGATCGGAGTGACAGTAGCAGGAGGGACACCCTGGGCCAGTTTCTCAGCTGCACTTGGATGCAGTTGCAGAAGACAAAGTGATTATAACCTGGCTGATGCTGTGATGGGTCATGACTGGTTTGGACCTAGCACAACTTAAAACAGCTTTCTAGGATTCCCCCACATGTCCTGATAGTTCAGCCTGCAAGGAGTTAAAGGAACTGACAGAAGCACTGATAGCTACTAGACCTCCAAGTCAAGACTTTTATGCATCCTGTCCTGGGTTCCTCCATGACTTTATTTCCTCTTTTCTTTTAATCCCACAGTTGCCAAAGAAGTTCCCTTGCATCCATCTGCTGCCTCTGTCCCTGACCTGATGAAACCTTTCATGAACCATAGAGCCACCCCAGTGAAGAAGGAACAACCTAAAGAGAAACCAGGTCAGTCCAACATGCCCATGGTAGGTGAAGGGGACCAGCCAGAGCTGTTATGCTGCCCTGTCAGTTAAATGGTTGTCTAGCATGTGCTTAATTGATTCATATGCCTTAAAGCTGCTACCTTCAGTTTAAACAAGATAGGTAGAAAAATGTTTGGTCTGTGCATTGTAAGCGCTGTCCAAAAGGCAGTGTCAGCCTGAATGAGATGCTTGCAGCACTAGACATCATGGCCAGCGTGCGCTACGTAACAGCCACTAAAATGCAAGCAACTTTTCAGCTCCTGATACCTCTCTGAAGAAAAGAAAGCCTCGTTCCCTTCTGCCTGTCAGCACCTCTCTGGATCACAGATCAAAGGATGAATTGCACCAGGACTGCTTGATGCTGGCTACGTGTCTGAACGCCAAAGGTACCAGAAACGTGCTTTGGCTGGTGCTTTCTCCTGCTGCCCAACAAGGGCACCCCACTCTGAACATTTCAGTTCAGACTTTCAGGAATGGCTGTTGGACCCTTGTTGTGAAACCCCTGAACAGGGATCTGGGGGGGTGGGACTTGAGGCATTCGTTAATGAAAGTTGTGGCCTGTGTCTGAGATGGGTAGCTAAAATCTGGTTTATACTTTCCACAACCCCTGCCCTTATCACTGCACTGCCAGCTGTTTAAGGCAAAGGAAATGAAACACCTTGCCAGTACTAGACCTGTTCTGACTGGGAGCCTAAACTGTCCAAGGCAGGGAAGCAGCTGCTTTTGTGCCTGCATTCCAGGTCTTATGTGTAGCAGAGCACAATGACTCTGCAAATCCAAGCATGCATCTGGTTCATAACAAGGGATGAGTGCTAGGTTGGAACTGTGGTTTGAGAATCTGGGCAGGAAAGGAGACTGCTGTATTCCCATGGTAGTTTTCCTTAGATACAGGGGTACAGAGAAAAGTGCTCTGTACATTTTGGTTTTGCATAGATGTTCTTATCATAGCATTTTGCTCTAGCCTGGCGATCAGACAGAGAAGTGATGTTACTGTGAGGGTCTATTTAGATCTAGTGTATGGGGCTGAGAGCAGAGGCTGTCAGCTGTTAGGTAAAGTAGACTGTAACTGTACAATGGATTTGCAGGTTTCTTTCATTTCCACCCTACATGCTGCTGTCAAACCAGCCTTTTCTCTCGCTCCTCTTTAGGAAATCTGGGGAAAGACTTGGTTCCTGACTCGAATCATGTCCATCTGGGGCTGTTTGCAGACAGAGCTGCTCTGTACAAGATGCTGGAGGTGGAAGGTAAGTGGAGCAGTGACTCAGTCCTGATGGCATTTCTGCTTTCTTTATCCTCCATCCACGAAAAACAAATGGGGAGAGATGTAGAAATCTAGTTTGTGAGCTTAATGCACATTCAAGTGAGCTGCTGAGAGGGCTGGCTGGAGCCAGGGTGGTGCATGAAAGATGTCCAGCTTGCGTCTTTTGAGCTGACAGCGCTCTCAGTCACCGGCCTGCAGCACACTGCCTTATTCCTGCTTGAGCTCGCTCTTGCCTGGGCTTTTTACCTTGGGATACATGGGTAGTGCAGTTGCACTGGCACCTAACCAGGAGGCTCATTTGTTACAAACAGGAAGAAACCACTTGGAGAATGGGCACCCAGAGTTGTTTCAGCAGCTCATGTTGTGGAAAGGAGACCTGAAGGGCACCCTCCAGTCAGCTGCCGAGCGTGGGGAGCTAACGGACCAGCTGGTGGCCATCTCACCCATGGGTATGTTGGTTCTGCTTACAGAGATAAGCAAGTGGGATGAGCTGCCAGATAGCCTGGTGAGCGCTGAGCAGGTCCTGCTTGTAACAATGCCATAACAGTACTTAGATACACAACACACATGCTGAGACAGTGACAGAGAAGCAAATGTAAGCACCCTCATAAATAGATGGGGTGGGCTGGGAGGGAAGAAAGATGAGCAAATTCCTTTCTGACTCATATGAGCTGTCATCTGTTTCTAAGCACAAAAACAAACATCCCTCTAACATGTTAAAGCCCTTTTGGTCATTTGCTGTTTGCTTAAATACATTTGGGAGTACTGCCCAGGCCCTTGGTTCATAGAATCATAGGACATGGGGATTGGAAGGGACCTCAGGAGGTCACATCTAATCCAACCTCCTGCACAAAACAAGACCATGCCCAATTACATCATCCCAGCCAGGACTTCCTTGTATATCAAAATATTGCCCTAGCCCATTGCTTAATAAAGAAGCAGAAAAGGGCTGTGTGTGTGGAAGAAGTTGCTGTGTTCAGGTGTTAGCCTCAGAGAATCTCCTGGTGGCAAATGCTTATCCTTTAGCTGTGCTACGTTTTGTATTCTAGCTGGATATCAGGCCTGGGTGTGGACGGTAGAAGCCTATGCAAAACAGCTGTGCTTCCAAGAACAGTACATCAAGGCTGCCTCGCATCTCCTTTCAATCCACAAGGTGTACGAGGCTGTGGAGCTGCTGAAAGCGAACCATTCGTACAGGTCACTTGCATTCCTTACGTTTCTGATGTTTTAGTGCAGATAAGTGGGAGCAACCAAAATAGTCTGCTGTCTCTCTTGGTTCTGGTGATCTGGCATAGTCCTGCAGTGTGCAAGTTGTAGACTCTGCCAGAGTTTACAGAGAACCAGTCCACTTAGGTCCAATTGCACTTCTGTCTGCATCTATTTACCTCCCTCCCTTTAGGAATACGTGCATTTTCTCCAGCCCCTTCCTGTTACAGTTATTTCTTTCTGTGGCATATTCAGACTTCCTTTATGCCTAATCACTGCTTCTCCGGCTAGTGAGGCAAGAGGCTTTTCCCTTGGTTCATATTGGCCTTTCATCTGATGCATTTGCAGACTGAAAGATCCAGGGACCAGAGCACAACCTGAAACTGATTGGCTTGCTCTTCCTTTTAAATGCCTGGATTTTGTCCCCTTTTCAGGGTGTGTCCTGTCTGCAGTTAAAGATGTGACTGCAGCTCAGGTAGATGTACCTGACTTAACTAGTTCAGGTACTGTAGTGGCAACAGCCTGGGGTTCAGGGCAGGCTGCAAGGCCTTCTTGGGACCCTAGACAAATACTTGGATGAGCGGGAACAGGCTGAGCTATGTGCTGCTACAGTTACTGTGCTGTAGTTACTAGCTAGTTGGAAGCTAATTTAGACACTCCTGTGCAAGCTGCAGTTACACCCTTGGCTGCAGTGTGGACCTACCTGCTGACTGCTCAGCAGTGAACAGGACCATTTCCATAGTTGTTAGCTACTGTACACATGACAAATGCTAGTAAATAAGAATTTTCCCACTGCCTTGCATAGCTGGCCAGGTACAGTTGTGCTTTTTTGGCTTGCTTGGGGAACACCAGGTATTTGCAGCTGCTGGAGGTGAGATTCCAGATTTAATCAAAGCTGTCGCCTCTGACCAACCGAGGCATGTTTTCTTCTGAAACTGTCTGTTTTCTTTTGAAACCCATGAGAGACTTCTGCAGGAGCAGTGGGCCTGTTTGTAGGTGACCCAGTAACATTTTGTTTTGGTTCCTCTTACATACTTCAGGGAAGCAATTGTAATTGCCAAGGCCAGGCTGCGTCCAGAAGATCCAGTCCTGAAGGATCTCTACACCACCTGGGCAGCAAACTTGGAGGAAGATGGCCATTATTCCATGGCAGCCAAATGGTAAGTGTTGGCAGGAAAGGGTCGCTGCCATCTTCATGAGGGAAACCAAGAGCATGCTGTCTTTTCTGAAGACTGTTCAGAATAGAATGGCTAAGAACTGGAGCAAGCTGGAGGGTTTTTTAGAAGGTTTAGCCCAGAGGAACTGTGCCCACCCCCATCTGTCTCAAGTTCCTTGTGGTCTTTATTCCCATGATATCTGAGCGCCTCACAGTCTGCATCCTCACAACACTGAACAGAGAAGCAGAGACTGATTGCCTCTTGTGTCTGAGTGGGAAAAGAACCCAAGTTTGCTGAGCCTCTGACTAGCATCCAAATCACCAAGCTGTTTTTCTTCCATTTCTGGACTCTTCCATGGATATCCTGAAACTGAGGCACCTCAACTCACGACTCACTTCAGGAAGATGTTGGCCAGGCTCCAGATGGGTGGACGGCAACCTACCAGCTTTGTCAGCTGGTGCTGATTTCAGCTCGGCGCTCACTGAAGAGTGAATGCTAAGAAAGGATGTAACTGGCACCCCCAGAGAGGAATGCTAGGGGTGCGCAGAGCTAATGTTGCTGATTTCGTTTCTTATCTGAGTGACGTGCAGGGTCCATGCCGTGAGCCGTTTCCCATCGAGAATCCCAGAGCTCTACAGGAGGTTATGGGTTTGCAGGCTCCTTTTGCAGCACTGCTTCAGATCAGCTGCCATCTGTTCATCATAGATCTTTAGAAAAGGATCAGTAACAGCAGCTCTCTGAATAAAGCAGTGGGAAATGTATTTCACTCTGTCTGCGGTGTTGGGTGGAGGCTGTTAAAATAGGAGCCCTTGGGTCCAAGGTGATGCTAACTTGCTTTCCTTTTCTCTAGTTACCTGGGGGCTGCATCTCCCTATGATGCGGTGAAAGTGCTGGCAAAAAAAGGGGATGTGGCATCCCTAAAAGCTGCTGCGGAGCTCGCTCTGAGAGCTGGGGAGAAGGATCTGTCAGCCACGTTATCTCTCAGATGTGCCCAGGAGTTGGTGTCGGCCAGGAACTGGGTTGGAGCACAGGAGGTCCTTCAGCGGCAGGGAAGCCTACTGGTGAGTCTGCCTCCCCCTTCTCTAGCAACACACCTCTCGTGAACCACAGAAGATGGCCTGTATTAGAACCACCAACAGATATTGCTGTGAGCTGCCCGGAAACTCTGTCCGAGGTGCTCACTGATTGAAGTGCTAAGCTAGAGGTTTGTTTCTAGTGTTGTGAGCAAGGGTGGAACTTGGCCAACGTGAGATGCAGTTTGGAACTGTACTTATTAGATGGCATATGATGAAGTCTTAACAGGATGGGCTGGGAAGGAGAGTGAAGCCAGCATGCAGGGGTGGAGAAGTGGAGCATTTTTGCCTTTCCTTAAGGAGGATTTGTCACTGCTAAACTGGCTCCTAAAGTGTGGGTTTAAGAGGGAGTTGAGGCATGGTGGTACCTGAGCAGGGATTATCAGGAGAGGGAATATGTGGTTGCAGATCTACCCAAAAGCATACACTGTAGTCCTGCCAAGCGTGCTGGGTTTGAGCTGGGAGCGAGCGGGTGCAATTCTGTTCCGCAGGAGGTCAGGCTTCTCCTGGCTTTACGTTCTGTGGATCCACGACTGTCAGCCTGCAGCAGCTGTACCTGGAGCAGTCTGCAACAAGTGACACCTGAGCCTTTGAGGGAAGGGTTTCTGTTTTATCTGCTTGTCACTAAAGGTTCCTCTTCCTGCTCTAGACACAGCTTAGTGTTCTCTTTCTGTTTGCAGGGACAGAGGCTAGTTTTTTGCCTTCATGAACTGCTTTGCAAGTGCCTCAGTGAAAGAAATCTAGCTGAGCAGAAGAGCTCCTCCCTGCCCTGTTACCACAGTTGGGATGTGAGGGACAAAGACTCCTTCCTTGAGATGGTGACCGAGGTGTGGCAGAGCGCGTTCGGAGTGAGCACCGTGGATCAGGCCAAGACCATGTGGGAGCAGCTGCATGGTATTTTGTATCCTCCCGCTACCACGAACACCCATCCCAAGCAGGTGACTTTTCCTGGCTCTGTGTGCTGGTTGGCCCTTGCTGCAGGTGTGAATGGGGCTGGATTTGCACAGTTGTCTGGTGTAACAGCCATTCTCAGGTGCCCTGCACTCACTCTGAATGAAAGATGAGTTTTGGTGAGAGTATTAGCAGGTGATTAGCAGTTGGCAGCTATGCAGTGTGGCCCAGCCATCCCTGCTTGGGACAGAACCTGGCATAATAGCTGATGTTAGTTGCTGAGATGTATTGGCCAAGGCCTTCTAGCAGACTGGGCTCACACTGGCCATTGTTTAAGCCTGTAAGAAGCCTGTAACGATGCTCCAGTCTGAAGAGCCGTCATCCCCTCAGCTGAAATCAGCCATGTAGCTTGTAGCAGTGGTTAAGTAGTGTGTTTTGGGGGAAGCTTCTGGGTTTGGCACTGCAGATTGCCACGAGGCACAAAGGGCTCCCAAGCTAAGCTGCTGACAGTGATTTGTGGTGCTTCTTGTAGCTGCTGTTCCACATCGCCCACGATCTGACCCTGGCAGTGCTGAGCTACCAGACTGCTTCGTGGGAGGAGGCAGTGACAGCTCTTCTCAGTGCCGTGACCCGCAGCTGCGACGCTGGCAACTTCACTCTTCTGCAAGAAATCTGCAGCCTCCTCCTTCCCGAAGGTAAACCTCCTCCTTTGTTTGCTTTGTGCTAACAGTTGCGAGTGCACGGTTCCTGAACTCTTTTCCTAGCACCGTTTCTGGTTGCCTCTCAGCCCCACCTCCAGGCTGCACCCTGCTGCTATAATTGGATTTCTCCGAGGGCTCACTAAATGCTGCTAATGCCTTTTGGGGCCGTGACCTTTTGCATGGGAATTGCTGGATAACCCCTAATCCCCTCAGCTAGGTTCTGGGAGATTTAATAGGGTTCAAGATGTTCCCATGGACAGTGAGAGCGTTCAGTCTCACTAGCTGGGGTAGAACGCTGTACTGCTTGCTCCGCTGCCTGCCTGGGGCTCAGAAGAAACCCCTGCTCAAACCAAGTTGTGCTCTGCTGGGTGTCTTGCACTGGTATTAGTTACTTGTGATGGAGCGTGGGCTGGATAGCCCCTCAGTGTGATCTGGTGTGGTAGTTCTGGTTGTGCGTGGGGGTCGCTGGTGATGGGCTCTTCCCTGCTCCCCTGCACTACACAGCCAAGTGCTGTTGGACTCTGGGATCCTGCCCTCGCACACAACTTTGCAGAATATTCCTCTGTTGGGCAGTGGCACGTGTGGCTTCAGGAAATCCTTTTACAACCCATCTTTCCTCCTCCCCTCCCCTGCCAGGCTGCGATGACCTGAGGCACAAACTGGACAGCATGAGTTCTCGGAGCATGGCAGCTCACAAGAGTTTAGAAGGCTTCCTGGCTTATGGACAGCTGTATGATCTGTGGTGGAACCTTCCCACAGACTCCCCCGTCTCCAAACAGATGGTGCCAGAGTCTGTGTCTTGCCCTGGTGAGCAGGCAGCTCCTGAACAGAACGCTGTCTCCGGCGTCTTTGAGGAAGGAATGGCACCTGAGCTGGAAGAGCATCCCCCCAGCATACCTGCTTCCTGCCCTGGGCCCTGTGCAGCTGACTCGGGGGATCGAACAGAGAGGCAGCTGAAGGTGAATAGATGTAAAGTGCTCCTTTCTGAAGAGATTGCTGCTTTGCAGAACACCCAGAAAGACATTGCTGAGATCCAGGAGACTCTGGCAGACATGATCCGCCAGCATCAAAGAAACAGCTTGCAGGAGAGCAAACTGCAGCCCAGCCCCGAAAGCGAGTCGGACAAGCCCATCCCTCCAGGCAGCCAGAGCCCAGGGTAAGTTTCCACCATCCTGGAGTGGGGTTAGAACAGCTGCTGCTTTCTCACTTGACAGATGGAGAGCAAAGCTGCTGTTCACAGGCGTGCCCTGGTGTCCAGCTTGGCTCCCCCAGGCCTGCAAACCCCATCATAAAAACTTCAACCAGTCAACCAGCTGGTTACCATCAGCCCTGAATTCTGACTCCACCACACTCATTTCCTGCAGAAGAATAAATAGCCTTAGGGTAATAGCTAATGCTCTGATTGTGCCTCCTTCATACAGAGCGTTTGGAGGGGAGGGGAGGGGAAGAGGCAGGCTGGACAGAGGAGTTTGTTTCTCTGTTGATAGTTGGGCTCTATTCACCTTTGCAAGGTAAGGGTCACCGGGGTGATACTTCTACTACTCTGCTCTGCTGGTTGGGAGAGAGTGCATGGGCTCGCACAAAGCCACTGTTCATGACCTTTCCATGAATGTTCTCTTGACAGTAAAGCAGCAGCAAAGGAACCGGTTTCCCTTCCTGAGCTGTCAAAGCAGCTGGCAGAGGCCAAGCAGCAACTGGCAGAATTTCCAGACAGTCTAAAGGTAAGGTTAAAATGGTTTTGGAGGGAGGTGGCTTTGCAGCTAAGAGTTGCAGAACTGGTACGCACTGCCTGGGTTATTGCACCCTGTTCTTGCTCTCACAGGTATCCGTGTCCTATAAAATCCCTCAATCCCTCTCTTGCTGTCATTTGTGTGCCAGCACTGCAAGTTAAGGGCTTCTTGATTTCTCTGCATGGGGAATCGGCAGCCTGAATGGGGGCTTGCTCAAATGCCTTGCTTCGCTGCTTGGAGACAAGGACAGAAGCGTGGCTTTGTCTCTCAGTAGAGTCACTTTGTGCCTACTTATGTCACTTTAGAGACCATTAATATCACGTGGCGGCTGGAAAAAACTATTCGCAGCCACCCCAAAACCACCCAGCAGCTCACCTTGTTCATAATGCAGATGACAGTGAAAGTCTGGTTGGTTAAGGATAGCTTGGTTTTGGTAGCACTGTTTGCACTACGCTCTAGAAAGTGCGTGTGGGGAAGCAGTACCAGTGACTTTCCTTGCCGGGAGAGGGGCTGGGACTGCAGAGATGAAACTGGATCGTGAGCAGTAATGGATCCCCTAAAGAAACCAACATGCCAAAGCCATTTGTCTTGCCCCTTTTGTGCCCCTTGGGGTCCTTCCATAGAAGATGGCAGTTGTGAGGCAGGGTGCATGCTTGGGAGGGAGGGAGGGAAATTGGCTGGACATAAATCCAGTGCACACTGGAAGAGGAATGAGTAGTATTGCATCCAGACTTGGCTTGCTCATGCCTTATGCCAGTCTAGGCCTCATTTCCAGAGAGGGCCCTGGTCTCTGGGCTCCACACTAGCATTTCCAGTTCCCAGCACAAACACAACGAGGTGCTTTTTTTTTCCGCAGGCCTTCCCATTCCCAGATGTGCTGGAGTGCAGCCTGGTGCTCCTTCACATCCACTCCCAGAGCCGCAGCGCCGTGAGTCCGGAACTGCGGCAACAGGCCTTGGACCTGCTGCAGAAGTTCACTCGAGACGGAGAGTGTGAAAAGATCTGTGGGAAGTTCTTAACGTGACGTTACTTTCGCACCCAGCCCCCTCCACTGCCGGTAGCTCCACCGAGCCAGGGCGGTTCTTCTCTGAACCGAGGAACGGTCTCTACTGCCACCACTGCTTTTTGAAGAACCGCTGTTCTGGAAAGAGCACGGATCGTCAAGTCAAGCTTGCATAGACTTTCACTACCAGCCAGTCAGCTACTCGTGGCCTCGTGCGCCTCCACGAGCGATACTGTACCCGTAACTTTAGGAGACATTGGCTTCTGCCCTTAATGTATACAAGATCTTGTTTATATTTAGTTTTTTAATTTCTGGAGAGAGGAAAATTTATGCAAGGGAAGCCCTTGGATTTACACACTGAAAACATGGTAAATGGTTTAAACGGCTACAGCTACCTTAGGAGCGTTAGCTGTCACTTAAATAAAAGGAGCAATATGTTTTTTATTTTAAAGGACTTACTGCTCAAGCCAGTGTTAGTCTGAGGAGTCTGGAAAACTAATTAATGTTTTCTTGGATGTCCAGGAAATTTGTGTTCCTTTAAATAAAAGCCTTATACTTCCAGTCTTGCATTTAATTTGAAAGGTTGGTGGAGATAAAAGTGTTTGTTCCCTAATAAGTGTGATGCTAGTGTTTTTGAATTTTTTTTTAAAGCTATTCTAGGTACTTAAAATATACATGTGATAGCTGATGTTCATGCCTTGGTTTAATTCTAAGCAGGACAAAGAAGTGCTTACGCTCATTGCTCTGTACGGAGCACAACAAACACCTTGTTTTTCATGACAAAGTTCACATCCATCTGGCTAGGAAATGTCAACCTTTCCACATCTGCTGCAGAGGAGACGACTTTTGCTACAGCAGAGGAACTTGGACCACCCATGTTTCAGGTAGGATGTAAAATGAAGGTCTTCACTGTGTGCAGTTGGAGACGCTACCAGCCTTCACAAAATGTTAGAAAAATGAACCCCCTAAGGACTGGTTCCGTTCTTCATTTAACAACAGTACAGCTGGAAGCCTGCTTCTGGAAGGGGTCCTGTTGTTTGGTTCTCCTCATTTGAATTGTCAGCTCCCCCTAGAAGGTGCAAGATGTCACGCCCATAAACCCAGCAGCAGCAGCAGCAGCCTTGAGTTTGCCCAGGTAAAGAGGATAGGAAGCAAGAGTGGGCTGTGCTGGTCACAGTCAAGTAACCCTTGTAAACTGAGCTGAAACCTAGACACAAGCTTTATTTTAAACATAAAGAGGAAAGTGCTGCAGAGCAGAAATCCACAGAAGCTTAGGGCATGGAGAGATCAGAGAGATGGATTTACATACACTCCAGGTAAAGCTAAGGCTTTGAAGATGAAGAGAATTTGGGAGGAGCATGGACATGTCCTAATCTAACCTGTCATCTGGCCTCAAAGGCAGAGCAAGACAGAAGACCTGATCCATCCTAAAGAAGTGAGATAAAAGAGCATCAAAGCTGCTTTGGCAGAGCAGAAGTAGGTAGGAACATAGTCCTGATTCTGATTAAGGCGAATTGCAGAATAGTTCTCAGACAGCTTTCATCTAAACCCTTCTGGATAGGCCATGGAGAACCAGAGAGCCAGGCTCATCACAGCAAAGTGCCTGCGAACCAGGAGAGGGAGCTGTGGCTTTACAATGCTGTGCATCTGTAAGCAGAAGTAGCCTAGGAAGAAGCTAAGCAGAGCTGCTGCCGGAACCAGAAGATATAAAGATGACCAGCAACAGAATTAGCTTTTTATAGCAGCAAGACTAATATGAGACCATACTGCATCAGAACGTACGGCAAAGGGACTTGAGCTCTGCCTCGCAAACCACATAGGTATCCAAATCCCTAGCAGGATTTTCTGCCCAGTTCTGTGCACTGCCTGGGCACACAGAAGCCACCAAGCTGAGCACGGCTTCCTACCAAGGTGACAAAGTGGAAGAATGGAGGATGGGAGCATGCCTGCATCTCATCTCTTTCCCAGAGACAGGAATTTAGAGATTCACAATCCTGAATTGTGATGTCTTGAACAAACTGCTGGCCTGGTGGACCTGCTAGATGATAGCAGTATAAATAATTTCAAGGACGAGGTTCCATCAACTGATACATGAATCTCAGCTGCCTCACTAATGTTCAGTCTGGTTAGAATTGCTCTTACTGCATTTGCCTGCAGAGTAAAACTGCAAGTGAAAGTGGCCGCTTCATGACCTGTGTTAGTCACAGAAAAGGCAGCAGCTCAGCTTCCGAGCTGGTGCTTTGTAGAAGGACCAGAAACAGGGCCTGGGTTAAAAAAAAAAACCAAACAACCTTTATTTTACAAAATTAAAAACATAGTATTTACAAGCATTTTAATTACCAGTTTAACATCAATCAAGAATCATTTAAGCTTGTTAAAATGCAAGACTTAAAATGAGAGGTTTAATTTGCTGTTCAAAAGAGGTTTTTTCTTATAGAAACATCTTCAGAGCTGTTCAAAAATAATGTGTATTATTAGAACGTCTAGTCAAAAATCGGACTCCTGAGCCTTCAATCTCCACTCTTTAGGATACTCCTCAAATCTTTACGAAGGGAGATGCAGTGGCTTTGAGGCCTGTTTAAACATCACTCCAATATGAAAGTAAATATAATTATTTGCCTAGTAAACTACTCCTACATACTGAAGTGAGATGAACAAGATCTTCTACATCATCAAGTGAAACTGGGTGGCTGAAACTGTTTTGGTCCAAATTCCTGTTACAAAAATCTCTAGAAGAAGGCAAGCTTCCAGGCTGGTTCATCTACTCAGCAGTTTATTCTGTTCATAACTATGAGAATTAAAACGAGGCTCAATGGTGTAACACACTTGTATTGCACAACAGTCCCAAGGGACCCTGTACAGCACAGCTGTTCAAAACACCCATCCTGGCCGGAGGCAAGACAGCTCGCGCTGAACACCTGCTGCAGAGAAGGTGTTTTGCTTTGTTCCCATGCTCTGCCGTGAATGAGAGGGTCATTACATAAATGACACGGAGGGATAAAAGTGAGCAAAAGATGAGGAGCAGACATCACCTCACAGCATGCACAAGAAATTTTAAAATAAGCTTCCTAAAGGGCCCTGCAAGGTTGCTGTGTCCAATTTCACTGGCATTTCAGAACTTCAGCTCTGCTGAATGTTCTCCATTTAAGTCTTCCTTGCAGATTTGGTATTTAAAAAAAAAAAAA
>JAGPOW010003447.1:34160912-34175443 GCA_030014935.1 Caiman crocodilus | reverse complement strand
CAAACCGTGGAGAGGATGGGCGAGTAGACAATCCCTGCGCACCTAGGGAAACCTGCAGGAGAAACCAGGGAGGCACCTTCCAGACCCACCTTCAGTACAACCCTACCTCTGCCCAGCATGTGTGGCAACAGTCACCTGCTCCAGGGGCTTTTGCTTCTCTCCTCCAGTGAGGAATCAGTCCTTCGCCTGCCACGGCTGCATCTCCCAGTGCCCCCCCCTCCCAGCAAGAGTGTAACAGACTGAGATGCCCCTGCCTAGGGGGCTGGCTGGAGGGGAAAGACCAGAGCAGTGACCCTGTGAGTCTGAGCAAGGCGACAGCAGGGAGGGCACTACAACAGTATATACATGTATCAGCATCCACTACGTAATAGCAGAAGTCTTGGAGGACGCCGCCTCCGCCAGGAGCGGGGCCCACAGCCGGGCTGCAACGGGGGCCAGGTCGTCCATGTGCCCGATGCCTCGTTCCCCGAGGCCACAAAAGCGGCATCGCAGGGTGCTGCTTGCCGGCCCCACAAGGAGTCTCTCGGCAGGAGGCGGGGAAGAAGGGGGGTCCCGGCCAGCGTCGGGAAGGGGAGCCGGCAGGTCTCCAAGTTCCAGCTCCACCATAAGGCAACTTTTTTTTGTTTGTTTGTTTGTTTTGAATGATTATTTCCGAGGAAGCAGCAAAGGGAGAAGAGTCCCCACAGTCCGGGGGCTCCGGTTGGTTGATTTTCCACGTGCAAGTCGTCAAGCGAAAGGAAGAGAAAGCGCCCGGGCGCAGGCCCGTCTCTGTGCGTGCCCGGCGGCAGTTTGGGAGGGGGCTCCGTGCAGCGTTCCCGGCCCCCTTGCCTGCAGTCCGGGCGTGGAAGGCATCGGCCGAGCTCAGAGGGAGGCAGTCCTCACTTAGCAAAGCTCCTTTGGTTGACTTCCAAGTATCTGTGGAGGAAGGGCAAATCGGGGGGAGAAGAGGTCGACCCCGGGGGTGATACTTCGGATCCACTGCAGACCTGGAAGGGGTAGGCGCCGGTCTGCTCACGGTGACAGGGCTCCACGGGGTCGCAGCCAGCCCAGAAGAGCCAGAGGTCGCTCTGGGGGGGGGGGCGGGTGGAAATCTCACTCCTCTGGGCTGAAGCGTGGCCGGAGGCGGGGGGGGGTTCGGGAAGGGACGCGTGGAGCTGAGCAGTGGCAATCCATCCCGACGAACCTCGATCAATAATTTAAAACTTGATATATATATATATATGTATATATATAATAAAAAAAAAAAAAGGGGAAAAAAAACCAAAACCTCTCCCCCTCTTCCCAACCCACCCAGAAAAAAAGAAGCTAAGACATGAAAGTGTGGGGGTCTGGCTCCGGCCGGCGACGTCCAGCAAGCAGAGGCGGCTTCGGTGTGGAGGGTCTTGTCCAGCCACGAGCGCGTTGAAGGGTTCCCCCAAGCAGCCGATTCGATTTGATTCGGTTCGCAGGCACCCGCCTCGTCGCTCCGTCCTGCCCACCCCCAGCCTCACTCACTCACTCCTCCCCTCCCCGGTCCAGCTCCCCGCCTACCCCCTCTCCCGGCAGGAAGCAGCAGCTCGATATTCGCTACTTCCCCAGCGCATGAGGGTCCACAGCCGCCGTGGCCGGGGCAGGCTGGCTCGGGGGTTTGGCATCCTCTCTGGCGGGCTGGCTGGACGAGGCAGGGGGCTGGCTGACCGGCTTGCTAGAAGACTGGGATGGATAGCGCTTCCTCCCGTCTCCTCCTGCCGTCGACGGGTATCTCTTCTGCCCGCCTTCCTCCCCCATGGGCGGCTGCAACAGAACAGGCGCTGGCGTCAGAGCGGCTCTGCTGTGCTGTCCGCCCTGCACCAGTACTGCCGGGACGCGCGCGAGCACGGAGACTTTTGACGAAGCCCTGGGGCAACTCAGCTTCCCCCTGCACCCAGGGCTCCAGGCACTGGAGGAGAGGGCTCCAGCTGGCTCTATCATGCCCACCACCCAACCCTGGGCAGCCTCTCATCCCGTGACCTCTGCAGCAGCCTTCATAGAGGTCCTGAACCCTCTTTTCAATCTTGTGCTATTGGACTGGGGAGTGCAGAGAGGGTCTGGGCCATGGCAGGCTGTAATTGCACGGGGCTTGGACTCATCTGTCCCGAACAGCCGCTGACTCGCAATTTAATGGAGCTGGAGGGCAAAACGGCCCCCCTGCTGTATCCCCGCCTCAAGCACGGGGTGCTTCCAGATCCTGTCTGACCCCATGTGGGACAGAGGGAAAGCTCGGCCTCCTCCTAACCAAGGCAGGGTACTGAATCAGAAAATGAGGGGGCCTCAGCAGGTCGCATCTACTCCAACCCCTGCTCCAAGCAGGACCAGCCCCACCTACAGCATCCCAGCCAAGGCTTTGTCTACACGGGCCTTAAGCCCCTCCAAGGATGGAGACTGCACCACCTCTCTGGGTAACCTGTTCCAGGGCTTTACTAGGAGAGAGTTTTTCCTAATATCCACCCTCAACTTGCCTTGCTGCAGCTGGAGCCCATTGCTCCTTGTCCTGTCGTCTGCCCCCACGGAGACCAGCCCAGCTCCAAGTCTCAGGCTCTAGGCCCCTGCAGCCCAGGAGCAGAGCAAACCGCTCCCGCAATGGCCCAAACTCCGCACCAGGTGTTGCTTTAGGTGCCTGGTCGCCCCCACCCCAGGCTGAGACACCCCGTCCGGAAGGGCTACGCACGGAGGAGACCGCCCGCGTACTCACGTCCACGCGGAAGTCCTCGAGGCGCTTGAACTTGCTGAGGTATTCTTGCAGTTTGCTGTCGATGTCCAGGTTTTTGGCTTTGGAATATTTCAAGAAGGCCCAGAACTTTTCAAGCCCGTAGAGCTGCCCTGTGGTGCGGAGGCTGGGGTCAGCATGGCCTCCACAGCCTGCTGACCACCATCCCCAGGTCAGGGTGCGCCCCGTTAGCGCCCAGGTGACGCCACCCCCAGGTGGGGACCCAGAGGGGCATTAGACACCTTGAGAGGGCTGAGAAATCCTGGGTCCAACCCTCCCTAGGTTGGACCGGGTGAGGGTACAGCCTGTCATGAATGGGTAACATGCACCAGCAGCCCACACTCGCCGCTCATCCTTGCTCCCACCGGGCCAACATGGAGCAGCACGCGATTGCCCCTCTCAAGTGATCGGAAGAAGCCCCTGGGAGGCAAACCCGACTTGGTGGGATCGCGTGGCCATGCCAGGAGCAGCTGAAAGAGCCACCTACCAGCTTCATAATCCTTGATGGTTTCTTCTTGGAAATCCTTGAAGATGTCTGGACGGAACTTCTTCTCCAGCCCATAGCTGTAGTATCTGAAAAGGCACTCCAGACCATACCTGCAAGGCAGAGGTGGCCCGGGCCCATGAGTGCCGTGCACAGCTACGTTGCCTTGGTGCTGCAGCTGGGGGCAGGAAACAGCAACCCCCCCCAAACTCTCCATGCACAAGGACAGCTGCCTAACCCAGAGACATCCCTACCCCTGCCCTCATGTATAGGCCAGGGCGCTTGACCCATGTCTCCCCTACCTGTATCCCTCCTTCCCATCCTCCACAGCCAGCTGCTTGAACTCCTCGTACATCTTCTTGTTGAAGTGGTCGCGGAGGAAGAACGACCAGAACCGGAAGAGCGTGTTCATCTCCTGGGACTGACCAATGCCCAGTCGCTTCCGCTCTGAGGGGGGAGCGGGAAGGGAGGCCGTTACGCTGGGACGTGGGGCAGACACATGGACCGCTGGGGTCAGGGGACCGTGCTGGGTGCCAAAGGGGCTGCACCCCACCCCCAGTACAGCCAGGGATGTGTTGATGGGCACAGGGGCTGCCTGGCTCCCAAAGCCACGGTCATTTCTGGGCATACCCAGAGCCACGAGAAGTGCCACTGGCTCAGAGCAACAGCCCAACCCGTGCAGCACCCTGCCATCGATGGTGGCAAACAGAGATTTCAGAGGGAGAAAAAAGAGGACCCATCCAATGTGACCCATCCCTGGTCAGACCCCCTCGGGCATCCAGTACCACCGCTGTAGGGATGTCAGAGGAGACCGCTCAGACTGCTCTGCTGCCCGTACACCCATCCCCTAGGCATGGATTTAAGCCCTTGTCAGAATTGGCGAGTCTCAGCCTCCGTAACCTCCAGAGACAAGCAGCTTCCCCCATGAACTCCCAGCCAGCGAGGCCAAGGACCTCACTCCGGCAGCAGACCCCGGCCAGGCTCAGCAGCCACGACACAGGCTATTCCGGCACAGAGATCAGGGCCCGAGGGCACTGCGCCTGCTGCACCCCTGCCTGCCACGGCGCAATGAGCTGGCGCCCCACTGGAGAGGACGCGGAGCACACCTACCGTTAAGGCAGCGCCGACGGTACTTGTGGTACACGTGTTGCGTGAAGCCGTTCTCCTTGAGCAGCTCGTGCGAGGGATGCTGGAACTTGGGCAGCGACTGCGGCGTGCACCCGTAGCTCCCCACGGCCGGGGTCCCCTCCGAGGGGCTGGAACTGAGCACAGAGCGTCCCCGTCAAGCCTCCTTCCCACTCTCCCATGGCTCACCGACATCCCAAAACTCCCGTTAGCCACTGCAAGTGGTTGCAGCCCACCCAGCTCCTGCAGAGCCATGGGGAGCTAACACCCTGCAAGGTGCCCACCGGCAGAGCTGTGAGCATGGCTGCAGCCTCTTGTAGGAGGAAAGCCATGTACACGGGCATCATACTGGGAGGAGCTCTCCAACTCTGCACTGGGTTGTTACACCCCCAGCAAGGCAGGACGCCTTTCCCTCCCCAGTTCACTTGCAACACACAGCCTCCCGCCCCGCCACACCTGATGGAAGCAGTCCGTGGCCGGTGCTCCCGGGAGTCCATCACCCAGCCGACGTGGCACTCCATGGGAGGGTTGGAGCTGTGTCTCGTCTTCCGCTTGCGGGGAGTCTGCAAGAGACAGCAGCGTAAGAGCTCCTCTTCTCCCAGCTCTGACCGCAGTGTGGAGTAGCATCGCACTCAGCCCACACTGCCCCGGCCCGAGGCACCCCTCACCTTGGCATCTATCGTCCTGCCCTCTTTCACGACCGGGTAAAACCGCGGCGTCTGAGTCGGGTCTTTGAGCTGCGGTGTGCGGGGGGTACGGGGCGTCCTGGCGTTGCGGTAGTTGGGCGATTCTGGCACAGTCGTTGGCAGAGACCGGGCGATGGTTGATGGCTCGGGGACGCCGAAGAGCTTGTTGGCCAGCGCATCGGTGGGGACTGGCGGGAGAAGCGCAGGGTTAGGGTCAAGGTGAGCCCTTGGCTGCACTTGAGCATGCAGAGCATGCACAGCAGAGACACCACCGCAGCGCCCCTAACAACAGCCGACGGGCCAAGCACACCGCACAAGGCTCAGGAGGCGCATCCCCGCCTGGCAGGTCCGTCCAGGTCCTCGCTGTGCTGCCCCCAGGCACCGGGGCCCACATGCTGGAGAAGCCACCCGTTCCCAGCAGGCCGCATCCACCTTCTCCCATGCCCAGGCTGTGGCACCCCTTACCTTGCTGGAACCGAGGGGGTCCAGGAGGGACTTCCTGGTTCGGATCGACCGGGGGCTCTGGGGTGAGGGTGTCAAACTGCTCCCTGCTGATCATATTCACCTTCTTGAAGTTCTCCACTTCTTGCTGCAGCGGAAAGGTAACAAAGAGGATGCAGAGCCAGCATCGGCGCCTCCTCCTGCTCCCAGAACCTATAAATCCACCCGATACAGCCAAGAGCCCCATCCTGGGAGCTGGACTTTCCTGGAGTAGACATGAACATACCACCCTCCCACCAAGGCTACGGATGAAGTCGGCCCCGCTCTCCTGATGGGCGCCCTGTCAGCTGGGCATCCTCCAGGCTTGTCTCCATATGATGCCCGCATTGCACTGGCTCCAGGGCTCATCCACACCCATGAAACTCATTGCAAACTGGGTGGACGCACTCCCATGTCTAGTCCAGGTCAGCCTGACGCACTGCAGGGCAGCACCAAGTAAACCCAAGCCAACTGGGTGCTGGGCAGAAGCTGGGAGTGTCCGCTGGATTCACCAAGCCGAATTAACCCCCTAACGTGCAGACGCAGCCCGGAAGGCTAACCCGCAGCCCGGCGCTCACCTTGATCTGTGAGTACTCGGGCTCGAACTGCTCGGTCCACAGGTCCTGCTCATAGTAGTACAGCCCATCGTTGATCACCTTGGCTAGCTCCGAGCTCATTTTGGCCCGGGAGGTGTGGTTGCCGGTCCGGTCACCCCCAGGGTGGCGGCGCAGGTAGGGGGGCGTCTGCGTGACGATGAGGATCTTGTTGACGTCACGGTCGTCGATCTCGTAGTCCGAGTCCTCGTCCGACCAGTCGGTGAAGGTGTTTTTGCGCCCATCCATCTGCTCCATCTCTTCGTCGAACAGGAAGTCCAGCTCCTCCGGCTCGTCCTGGTCCTTCTGCTTCTGCGGCGTTTTTGACTCCTCCGCTTTCTGCAGGCGTGGGCAAGAGCAGGGGGCAGGCTGTGGGGGACTGGGCTGCCAGGAGACCACCAGACCCAGGGAGCTCCAGGCTCCTCAGCTGAGCTCTGCGTGGTCGCCCCACACCTCTGTCCTCGGGATGTACCGGGTAAGATAAGGCAGCAACACGGGGCTGCAAGGCCCGACCTCCACTCAAGGCTTCTCACTGCCCGCAGGGCTTTGGGAGTGCTGGAGGTGCCCAGCCCGTCAGGACGGGAGCATCTCCTCAACCAGCACTCCCTGCTTCCCTGCCTCAAGGCAAGCAAAGCACCCAGGGACTGGCTCCATAAAGGGTTCGAGTGGACGGGAAGAGGAGAGATGCAGCCCATGCAAACCAATCCCAGAAGCCAACTCAGGGCCCTGCCTGTCCAGAGCTACTGCCCCAGGAGAGACCAGGGTCTGAGCCCCACACTGCTCCCCACCGCACCTTGGGCCTGGCTGGGGAGGGCCGGGGCCTCTTCTTCACTTCAATCCACGTCTCCGAGTCCAGGTCGGGCAGGCTGGCGGACAGGCCCTTGGGCATCGTCTTCAGGTTGCTGACCTCCTCCGTCTTGGTAGGCACAGGGCTAGCAGCACGGGGGGAGCCCGGCGCGGACTCTGCGTGGGAGACGGACGCACCCTTCACACCCGGCACGCTCCAGCTTGCTCCCTTCACCCCCCAGCATCCCCCCCGCCCCGCCGCGACCCCGGTCTGCCCGCAGCGGCTCACAGACACGTGCCACCAGCCCCCTCCGCGCCACCCACCTGTCTCCTTCTGGAAGCTCTGCCGGGGCACGAACTCGGGGCAGTTGATGAGCTGGGAGAAGTCGGTCTGCGTGTAGTCTGCCATGGGAGGGCCAGGCAAGGGCCATTTCTCAGGCTGCTCCTTTCTCCTAATCTTCTGGTCCACAATCTCCACCACCTTGCTGTCCTTCAGCGCCTGGAGACACCCAGCCCCACAGCAGCACGATCACCGGGACGCGGCAGCCGCAGGCCACCCAGACCCGGCCCCCAAGTCTCCCCTCGATCCCATGCCCGCCTCAGTGCCTCGAACCGCCAGGCAGGGCACAGCTCTGCTTTTCTGGGCATTGCATGGACCTACCCACACCCCAAAGCACACCCGTGCCTCACCTTAATGATGAGGCTGATGTCCGTGGTCAGGGCCTGCACCCGGTGGAAGCTGGCAATGAGAGTGATGGGAAGGAAGCCGTCCGAGTCCATCTTGCGCCGCAGGAAGAAGTCCCGCTCCAGGTTGTCCACACTGAAGTAGTATTCGCTGCGGAGGCAATGGTGGGGGAGGTCAGACACACACGCAGCTCCCGTCCCCAGGCCGGCTGGGAGCGGAGGGCCCTAGCTGGGACTTACATCTGGCGCTTGATGTAGTCCTTGAGCAGCTCCTGGTCCACGCTGTACAGCTCGGTGCTGCTGATGTTGTCGAAGTAGTAGGTGATGTTACTGGTGTACTTCTGGGCGCGCGAGCCGTCCGAGCCGTCGAATTTCCGGTAGCCGTATTGGTAGTCGAAGTGCGCTGCGGGAACCCAGCCCAGAGGAACCGTTTGGTCTTGGGGACCCACCGGGGCTGCCCGCCACGACCGTGCCCTGCTCCCCGGCCCCCACCCCCACCTGCCAACAGGCCGTACGTACAGCGAGTACCTCCTCTGCCTCGGCCCCTGCCACGGCCCCGGCCACGGCCTCTTCCCCGGAAAGCTCCTCGCACGGCGCCGCCCTCGCTCTTCACGCTGGAGGTCTCGTCGTGGTCGGTCCAGTTCCGCTCGTGTTTGTTGTCGGGGTGCCAGCCTGCGGGGGCACGGGATGGGGGACGTCAGTGGCCTCGGCCGTACGAGGAGGCCTGGCACTGCAAGCTGGCCGGCGGAGGCCGCGGTTGCACGACCCCTGCTCTCAGGCCTCTTGCAAGGCCCAGCCTGCTCCAGGGCTGGCCAGCATCTAGTGACCGCAGCCCTGCGCCCCACGCTGTGCCCAGAGGAGCTTTTGCATTGGAGGAGCAGGGAAAAGGCTCACAGAAACCAGCACCCATACGGGCTCCCGGGAGCTTCCCCTCGGAGCTCGGGAAGGAGTGCCCCTCACCACGGCATCTGGGCTGCTCAGGCATCTCATAAGGTTCTCCCCATCAGGCACCGTGGCCGTGACAGCCCAGCGGGCACCCAGGCCAGACGTCCCGTCCGGCTTGACCCAGCGCTTGTTCTGCCACCCACCTTTCAGGTCGCCGCGGTTGTTGGAGGGGTGTCGGTGCTGCTCGTTCTGCCGGTTGTTGCGGGAGGCGGTCTTGTCCCTCGACACGTCCGACTTCATGTCAATTTGCAGCGGGACCCACCTGTGCTTGTTGCCTGTGCCAGGGATAGGGGCAGCGTGACATTGGGGCTTGGGGCACCACCCTCACCACATCAACCACAGAGATCAACCCCCATGCTAGCCTACAAAGCACCCGGGCCGCTGGCATCCACCTTTGTGGGGTCACCACTGGCCTAGAAGCTCGCGTCCAAGACAGGACCGCGGCCCCATCGCCAGTGGGATGCGCAGGGGCACCAGGGAACCCCCATCCTCACCTTTCTTCTTCTGGCCTGCTTTCTGGCTGTCGTCGTCACCGTTCTTCTCCTCCCCGGACTCGTCCGATCGGGCCTTCAGGTTCTCCTTGCCGTCACTTCCGTCCCCCTTCTCCTGCTCCTTCATGTCCTTCTTGATCGGCAGCTTCCGCAGGGGCTGTGGCTTGTGCGGCTGCGGGGCGGACAAGGCCAGGCGGTTGGCGCGGGAGTGGGCACAGATGGGACCACACAGCCCGGTCCGGCTGCACGGAGCTCCCTCCGTAGCCCCAGGGGTAGGCAGGAGGGAAGCGACTGCAGCTGAGGACCCTGTCCCAGCACCACTCGCTTGCAAACACCGTTCACCCGACCAGGATTTTGCCCCCAGCTCGAGCGAGCTGTGCCAGGCTCTGCAGCAGCACCCAGGCTCCCACCCTGCTGGCAGCAACCTGAGCCCTGCCCACAGGGGAGTCGCTGAGAGCCAGAGGGTGCTGGGGCTTATCCAGCACCGGGAATGGGAGAGAGGGACACATTCTCCCTGGGGCCGTGACAGATGGCAGCTCTCAGAGCCGGGCGGGAGGTGGGAAACAGAAGGGCCCTTGCCTGGCCCTGACCCCAGGAGCCACGGGCTGAGCAGGTCCTGCCATTGCCACAGGTCGGAGCGGGCTCCAGCTTCTGTCCCAAAATAGCAGTGCCCTGCAAGCGGCCGAAAAAGGCAATGCTCTGCACCCGGTGGGCTATTCCTGGCTGCCTCCTGAGCCCTCAGCGCCCCAAAGAGCTGCGCCCAGCTGCAGCTCTGTGCTGGGCCCCATGCCTGCGAGGATCGGGACGCTCATGCTCAACCCACAGCTGCCCCGGGGGTCCTGCTGATGGGGAAAGGACGGGGAGGGACAATCTGCTCGGCGCTTGGGGTGATCCTGCCAAGGGCTGGGTGCGAGGGAGCTGTGATGGGTGCCAGTCCCAGAGGGAGAACCAGAACCGGGGCCCACGGCAGGGAGTGAGCTGAGGATGCTGCAGGTTTAACCACTCCAGACCACCAGCAAAGACAAGCCCTGTTGCCATCTGATCCTGCAAGGAGCCAGACAGCTGAGGACAGAAGATGGTTATACCCTCAGTGTTGTTACCTGGGAACAGAGGGCTGCAATTGGGCAGGGGACAGGTGAAGGAGTAGAAGGGGAGACACCGGTGCTCGCACAAGCCTGCGGCAGGCAGCTTGTCCCTCCCTACGCTCAGGGGATATGGGGGGAAACCGGGCCCAACATCGATCTAACAGGGCTGGCAGATCACGTTGGGGCAGCAGCCGCTTTGCAGGGGCAGGAGGCGGCAGTTCCCACGTGGGGGCTGGCGCAGGACAAGGGACAATCCAGGCCTGGCCTCCTCCGCGCTGCACACAAGCCCCCAGAGGTTTCACACCCAACAGGTAAAGATGCCAACAGCCGAGCGCCACTGAAAGCAAGGCTGCCTGGTGACATTGGAGGCCAGGATGCCATGGGAAGAGCCGAGCAAGAGATCTGCTTCCAGGCATCCCCGCAGCACAGACATGACGCTGGGCCACCCATGCTGGTCTGCACACAGCCCCTCGGCTACTCCAAGCTCTGCTGGACGGCACGGACAGGCCACAGCACCCCACCCCAGACCTGGGATCGGGTCTATTTCTTGCTGCTGCCCCCCAAAGAAGGGGAAGGAGGACTGAGCCATGCCCTGCGTGAATGCACTTTGCAAGAAAAGCAGCTCCATTAGACAGAGCGCTACTCCTCCTTCCCCGCAGCCTGGAGGCCCAGCCACCCGCCTGCAAGAGGCCACGAAGGAGGGGACCTGGGACAACCTCCGGCGGGGTCGCCTGGGTAGCAATCGCACCATGGAGCAAAGCTTCTGACTGCTGCACGCTGGGAACCAGGTGAAGGGGGCACATCCTGTGCAGGTGAGGAGGTGACACTGCGGGGACACGTCTGGGATTGGGAGAGGGGCTTACGGGGGCGAAAGAGAAAAGCAAGGGAAGCAAAGGGGCGCTGGAAATAGCACAGGCAAAGCCCTGCAGGGAAGACCTGCTGCAGGAGGAAACACAGACAAGTTGGTAGGGGCACAAGGCAGCCTGATGCATAGCCAGGTGTGGGTCTCAGCACCCCCCAGCACTGGGCAGCTGGGGCCTAATCCAGCAAAATTTCTCCTGGGTGCTTTGCCTCTGAGGAGGTGTGGGTGGGAGGAAAAAAGGGCAGGGCTGTCCCGGGCTATCGCGACCCAGTGCAGTGCTTGGTCCCCGAGCCTCATGCCTTACCTGGACACTCTTGTTGGCTATTTCTCCAGGGGTCGGCCAGTTTGTGGCATCCCCAAAGTCACCGACCTGGAGAGTGAATGGAAGAGAGGAATCTCATTAGTGATCTGCATGGCAACCCCCACGTGTTGCAATACCCCCTTTCCCCGCCACAGCACAGACCCCGCTCTCTACCTGCCGCGAGGCCCTTGACCGAGGCATGTTTCACGTGTCTCAGGGAAGAGACAAGGTGCATCAGACCAGGGGATGGCGGAATAACCTGCCTGCGGGGGAAATCTGCCTCCTCCCAGGCTGACCAAGGCTGGTCGATGCCTCGAAGCCACAAGACACGTAACCCTTAAACCCATCTCTAATGAGACATCTTGAAGCCATGGATGTCCATGCCCTTGCTCCAGGTTCAACCCAGCTACTGCTCACATCCCTTAAGCTGTGGGCTAAGCGAGGGCCAGCAATACCGGCTCCTTCCCAATCCTGACTATCACACGCTGAGCCTCCCTGGCCTATTGAGCTCCTCCAGGCCTCTCAAGTCACTGCTTTGCTGGCCAGGACGTTTGCTCTAGGACTGTCAGACCCTTTGCAGGCGCTGTCTGGAAAGGAGCCCCAACATCCTACTGATTTGCTGCACAGCAGCTGGGCAGAGCCCCAGAGCCTCCTGCCTCGCTCCTCCAGCTGTTTCAGCAAAGGCAGCTGGCGCCACCTCGTGTCCAGTGCTTGCAGGGCCCCTCGGCCACAGTGCTACCGAGCCCAAGAGCAGGGAGGCTGGCATGGGTCTGCATCCCGCCCGTCCCAACACACACAAGAGCGCTCCCCCACAACAACCACTGCTATAAGGTTAGAGATGCCAAGGGAAGCATGCCCTATTCAATACCCCCCTGAAAACCACTGCTATAGGGTTAGAACTGCTATAGGGTTAGAGATGCCAAGGGAAGCATGCCCTATTCAACACCTCCCTGAAAACTACTGCTATAGGGTTAGAGATGCCAAGGGAAGCACCTCTAGCTATGCTGTTCGACAGCCAGTAACAGACCCATCACCCATGAACGTATCCAGTCCCCTTTTGAACCTGGCTACGCAGCTATTTGGTCTCTGGGGACCTTCTGCAGGCGCTCAGTGCTCCCCACGCCCTCCGGGTCAGCCTGGTGTTTGCCAGGAGCAAGAGGCAGGTGGCAGCCATGGGATGGGAGCATGGCGCTTCCAAGGACAGGGGCAAAGAGGACACGATGCAAGTGCCCGGCCAGGCACCCCTCCATGAGCAAGGCAAGGCAGGCCAGGTAGTCGAGCAGGTGGCCGACTACAAGGCTGCTCTTTGCGTTTTGCCCCGAGGGAAGGTTTTGCTTTAAGCACCTCCAGGGGTGGGCCCAGCTCCCTGTCCCCGCTTTGACAGCGGCGAGGTCTCTGCACCGGGACACGGCAGCTGGCTCTCAGGTTTCAGAAACGTGGCCTCTGCCTTAAAAATTAGCAAAGCCGGGCCCAGCCAGAGAGGAGAGGCTGATGCGCTTCCACCCACGCTCTCCATCACGCTGCTGCCCCGACTCCACAAGAACGTCCCATCTACGCTGCAAGGAACTACAGTATTTCCATTAAGCGCCTCAACTCGCCTAGCTTAGCCGTGACGGACCAGGGTTGCTCCCAGAGGCTCCAGTGGCGGCAAGGAGCACCCGTTGTTCAGGCCTGCAGAGAAAGGAGGGAAACAGCCTCTCGGGGGACGGCAGTGCTTCCGGGCACCGATCCATGGGCCGGACAGCGCGTGGGGGCCTATTCCCAGCTGTGCAACCTTGGGCATGTTACTTCCCCACCTGTATTATTTCGGCCCTTACCGCCTGTCTGTGCTGCACCTAGCGCCGCAGGCCCCGATCGCATCTGGGCCCGGCTAGGACTGCAACAGAGATACCGAATGCCTGGCTGAAGGAGGCTGGTTAAGACACCCAGAAGCAGGGGTGGGTGGAGGGCAAGACGTACCTTGCTTCCCTTCCGCTGTCTCGGGTTCGCAGCCCTCACCACTTTGGCAGGCGTCGAGTGCTCTGCAAAGGCAAAGGACATGAGTGTTAGGACACGCAGCCGGAGGTGGCGGCTCCGGGGTTGCGCTGGCAGGCAGAAGACCCGAGAGAGGCAGCACTGGCCAAGTAGCCTCCTCCCCTAGCAGCATGGCACTTACTAGGTCCATACAGCACCGTGCACAGGACCAAGCAGTGTCCCGAAATAACTCAACAAACCATATGGCAGACTCAGCACCAGCTACGCCAGCTTCTGGCACTTTTGCAGGTGTGGCCATGCTACGGTTCAGCCTTAGCACAGCAGGGCCAAGGGGAAAAGAGAAGTGCCCGGGCCCCCTCTTGTACTGTGCCTGACCTGCGCCAGGCAAATCCTGCCAGCTCCGAGGCACCACGCCACCCTAACGTGCTGTCCGCAAAGCCCGACCGACGCTTGCTGCAAGCAGGAGCGTTCCCAGGGAGGAACACGTGGCTCTCCCTGGACTGCCACGTGGTCCCACGTGCCCTCGGCCAGCCCGGCCCAGGCAGCAACCAGCCGGTGGGGTATGGAGCCAGGTCGGCCCGTGGCGGCAGGAGCGCGGGTAGGGCTGCCCCACCAAATCCACGCCCCGCTGCCTTGGAGGACGTGGGCAGAGACGAACAACGCCAACATTAAGGATGGGATGTGGAACAGCCGACGCACGGCCCCAGCGTGTGCCTGCTCCTATCCTGGGGCAGGGGGAAGCTAAAGCAGAGCAGACTACCCCTGCCTGGAGGAAATGGGGCCGACGTGCCAGTTCCCATCCCCGATGCGATACCGCGTGCAAGTCACCCCCACTGCCCAGCAGAACTGGCTGGTCTCTCTGTGCACCAAGGGTGGGTGGAGGAAGCACGGTGGTCGCGGCCCATTTGGAGACCGAGCAACCGCTGCGGGATCTTCCTGCCTCTGTGGCTCCGCAGAGGAAGGGAAGTTGTTAACGGTCACTTCTGCCAGGGGCAGGAGGCGCGGGGCCCGACCTGCCTGGGACAACGAGCACCAAAGCCGTGGCCAGGATGGGAGAGAAAGGGCTTTGGAGCTGAGCCGAGCTCCTGGGTCTGACCTGCGTCTCCATCTCCTCTAACATAGGGGAGTCTGCACCCACCCCCATAACCCTACAGCAACCCCCAGCTTCCTTCCTGTCCCCTTGGCCTGCTTCCTTCCTGGCCCCTCGACCCGGAGAGATGTGAGCAGCGGGGTCCCCCAGGGCTCGGTCCTTGGGCCCGCGCTGTTCAACATCTTCGTCGCTGACTTGGACGAGGGGGTGGAAAGCAAGC
>JAGPOW010003447.1:34144213-34157748 GCA_030014935.1 Caiman crocodilus | reverse complement strand
AGTGTGCCAGGCTGCCTCCCCCAGTCTGGATACGCTGACTGGAGCCTGCACAGAGACGGGAGAAGCCCACGCAGCAGAAGCACCAGGGAGCGACTGCTTTCTTCCGCAGCGCGAGCACCGAGCTGCGTTTGCAGCGAGACCCGGCCAGGCCACGAGGCTCCCGGTGAACCGGGAGGTACCACCGCAGTTCCCGCACAAGCGGCACGGACAATGCAGCAGCATAACTCTTCCTCTCCGCTAATTAGCGCCTGCAACGCGCTGGCAAGACGAGGCGCAGAGCTCTCAAACACCGTGCTCCGGCCGGGAGACATATTTATGAGCCGCCTGGGGAACTCCTCCTCTCCCAGCCCCGTCTCTGGTCGCCTGTGGTCCATCAGGGGCTTGGTGAACAGGAGGAAACACACTGCAGAGGCTGGCTGGAGGCCAGGAGTCACCCAGCTGGGCACACCATGCCCCGGGCGGTTTAGCTGCAGCGTGGAGGGGGGTTAAACTCCCAACCCATCTGCTGGCGCAAAGGGAGATGGCTGCCCTCTTCCCCCTAGAATCTGGTGACCTACGGGTGCCTAATCCCCTTGGACTCCCAGGAGAAACCCACACGGACCCTCTACAAATGCAGCAGACAGACGGGGAGACGAGCAGCCAGTTCTCTCCCGTTGGGCTGGGTGCGGGTTGCTCGCGTCCACGGGATACCAGGGCCACGCGTCAAGCCTGGAGTGCGGAGAAACCACCAGTCACCGACAAGGAAAGCGTCCCCGGGGGCGGCTAGCGACTGGGAAGCCCACTCCGAGGAAGGAGCCAGACTCCCCTCGAGCATCTGCGGCTGGCGGCCGTCAGACACGGCGAGGACCAGAGAGAGCCCGCTCTGACCCAGCGGAGCAGCTGCCGGCGGGGATGTGCTGACTCACCAGCAGCCCTGCCGGCAGCTCGCACAGCAGCTTCCAGCAAGACGACGTCCCCCGCCAGCTCTACAGGGGTGGGGAGGGGAGCACGACCCCGCTGGGGGCTTCAAGTGCATCAAGGCACTGCAGGCTCCACTTTCCTCCGGGCTTATTTGACTTCAAATAATCAAAGAACATTTGGGAGTCTTTGCTGGAAGTTCAGGGATGCTTTGCACCCCAGCAAGGCCAGGCAGAGACGGGGCTGCAGAACGACCCTGGCAAAGCTGCCCGGGTGTCAGTGCCACCAGTCTTGTGTAGGGGGAAGCCCCTTGCAGTCTCTCGCACATACATGCACAAACACACATTAAGATTTGCATTTGCAAGACATGACTTTGCATAAAAGCCCGGGATTTGCAAGACATGACTGTGAACACCCACTGTTGCGTTTCATGGGAGAGACCCCTCCCTGGCACGGCACAGCTGCGGAACAGGGGCTCCCTTCCCCAAGCGCCCCTTCATACAGCCCTTTGTGCGGCAGCACAGGCACTGGCCACTCTCACAAACAGGCTGGGGGCAACTGCATTTCCGCCTGGAAAGGAGTGCGTCCCAGAAGAGAAGGGACACGGGCGTCACGCAGCAGGCAGCAGCATGCTCCCTGGAGCTGAAGCATCAATCCACCGCTATGAGAGGGGTCCGTAGGAGCACACGCGTGTGCACGCAAAAACACACACATCCTCCTTTCCTCTATGTATTGTCACCCAGAAACACCAGTGTGTCAGTGCCCGGCACAGCAGCTGAAAGCTTGTAGGCAGGCTGGTTTCCAGAGATGAGGCAGGGAGATTGCACCGTGGCCTCTATCCCCTGCACGATGCTGCCAGAGCTGCTGGGCTAGGGAAGCTCCCAGCTCCGCGGATGCCTAGCGAGACTGCTTCGCAGACAGGAGCGTGACCGGCGGCAGGCTCGGGGAGCACAAACCACGCGCTCCCATGTGCTGCTCCCCGGTTCTGCCCAGCACAGACAGCTCCGGCTAGCGAGGCCTGCTGTCACGGCACAGTCACGGCTGCCTGCGCCCCTTCCACGGTGATGCAACGGCTGCAAGGATCGCCGCCTGCTAAAAATAGCTCCGAAAAGGGCATTTGACAGAAGTGTGAGAGTGCCAGGAAAGCTCCCGAGCTGCAGCCCCGAGCAGTCAGGAGCACAGCGCGGGCACCGACCGGCGCAACGGGCTGGGGCATCACCACCAGCGCTGCAGATTCTCCTCCAAGGCCGCGGAGGGGACGTGGCTGCGGTGCTCGGTCAGTCCAGAAAGCAGCCGCTTGCGTGCATGCATCTACGGGCTCATCACGGCTAGAAAAGTGGGGGTGTGAGGAGGCTGGTGCGTCTGTCCGGACCTGGAAAGCTGCAGCACACACGTTTAAAAGTGCAATATTCATCCTCACCTGCTGCTGAACCCCCAAAGCCCCATCTGCACCCCTGAATCACACAGACCGGCACCAAGCCAGGTATCCAAGCCCCCAGGCACCACTGCCACCGCCCCCCGTCAATGCACGTGCGTGCGGAGGACTTCCCCGTGCACCAACCAAGCCAAGGCACGCGTGCTTCTCAAGTCTCCGCAGCACTGAGGTCGAGAGGGGTGAATGAAGGACCCCTGGGACAGGCAGAGGCAGTACCCACTGGGGGAGCAACAGGCAGGAGGCTGAAGTGTAGGGAGGGGAGAGAAACAGCCCATTGCACCCCGAGGGATGCGCGCTGCACGAGACACGGGCATGGAGCGGGGCTCCAAGGCCTGCTCAGCTGCACACAGGCATCGCCCCACACAAGTCCCCCTGCTAGGTATTACAGCGGCAAAACGCACCAGCTTCACACACGCTCCCACCTCCGTACGCAGAAGCTGGATGCTCCGAGCCGTGGCCTCGCACGACGAGCTCCCAGGCGGCAGAGACGCCTGACGAGCCAAGCACATGCAGCATCATAGACAAGGAGGGCTGCCAGGGAGCTCCGGAGGTCACATCCAGCCTGACCCCTGCTCCAAGCAGCACATGCCCCTTCTATCCCTTCCGGTTTTAGGGGCACATATGGAAGAGGTATAATACGGTGCCCCTGCCATGAGGTTCCTCCCCACCCCATCGAGGCCCAAATCGGAGAATGAACGCACCCACAGGCCTATGGCACAGATGACTGCAATGCATTCCTTTAATGAAACAACTGCCCTCCCGCGGCCCGGAGCTTCCTAGAAACGCTCTTCGGGGAAGAGCCGCGTTGTAATCACCAGCGTGCACGCAGCAGCCACCCACCCCATTCCCGGGGACAGCGCCATGGCCCGGGGAAGCGTGCCCAGGATGCAGCCTCCGGGGCATTAGGAGCTTGCTCAGAGTCACTCTGCAAACAAGAGGAGGGTCCGGCCGGTGGGGCAGCGAAGCCAGGCCCCCAAACTGCCTCTTCCATCACACCCCAGGAAGGCTCCTTCGGGACAGGAGACCGGGGCGAGGCTGGCCGCGCCACGCTGCGGCGACCTGGGCTTCCCGAACTGCTGGGCAGCAGCTCTCACAGGCAACGCGCCTCGGGGGGCTGCTGGAGAAGACTCCCTGCAAAGTGAAACGGCTCGTGCAGACAGCGCCGGCGCGGGGCGGTGCTCGCTGCCCCGGGAGGGGCTCCCCCACCTGCGGCCGCCCGTCAGCACGTGGGCCGCGGCTGCGCAGGAGGCCCCGGGAACGGCCGAGCGCTTTCCCAGCTGCCCCCACCACGGGGCAAGGAGAAACACTCCCGCCTCCGCCCTGGGACGGAGCCCAGGCCCAGGCGGCTCAGACGCAGGCCGCGCAGCCGCGAGTCCGAGGGTCAGGTTCTCCTCCGCGGGGGTTTTACGACACGCAGCCGGCGGCACGAGCCAGAAACCCCCCTGCGGGGGGAAGCTGTCCAGAGACACTCACCTTCGGGGGGGCACTCCCGACCGGAGAGGGGCCGTGGGGGGCCAGTCGCCTCCGCTCCTGCCTTCCCCTCCGTGGAGGGCACCCGCTGCCCGCCTGCTTCTACCAAGCTCTAATGAGAAGCTAGTTAACAGTTAATTATTACCCATTCAGATACAGGATCCGCGGTGCCTGACTGACGGCCAGGGGAGGATAAAGCCGGTCACGTGACGCAGAAATCCTTGCCTTATGAAAGCGCCGTCAACTATATTTAGTTCTAAAAAGCGATGACCTGCTCAGGCGCCCCCCCGCCCCCTCCTTCTCCCAGCCCGGGGGACCGGCCGCTCACCGAGATCCTGCCACTCCCCGTGCAAAGCCGGCCAACCTTTCTGCTGAGAACGGCAGACTCGGTGCACGAGTGGCACGAGCCGGCCCCGGGCGGGTGGGGGACAGACGGGCGCTCGCAGTACAAGGACGCAGGAGAAACCATTCCGATTTCCCTGCAAGAGAAGGGCAATTCTGGAGCCGGTCGCTGCATCCATGCACGAGCCCCATCAGTGCCACGGGTGGGCTTTCCGCCCCGAGCTCAAGTCCGTGCCGGATCTCGGGGAAGCCGAGGGCCCGAGCCGCACAGAAGCTGCACGCGGCAGGGATGCTGCGGCTGCCGGGGACCAGGAGCAAGGCACAGCCCCTTCTTGGAGCTCGGTGCCGGCAAGCACGAGGGAACCCGACACAGCCCGCCTGCCATCACCCACCGGGCACCCGAGGAAAAGCCGTGCAGCGGTGAAAGCCAGCCCCGCTTCCCCACCCAGCCCATCGGCGTCCGGAGGGATATTCTCAGCTTGGCTTTGCTGCGGCCACCGCTGCCCAGGAGCGAGGTGCCAGGGCGTCAGGACGGTCGCAGCCAAACCCGCGGCGCTGCACAGATTCAATCCCTTTAATGGGCGGCTGCCGCGCCTGCAGCCGCTGCGGGGGGCTGTGTAACCCGACAACACCTTCCTCGGAAGCGGCCGACCCGCTTACTGTAAATATTTAACCGGCGACGCACTCCAGACAGGAATAGAGCGTGCCGCGTGCCAGATGGCCGCAACCCCACGCCAGCAGAGCCTCGGATTCTGCGCTCCCAGACCTCGCGCCCGACGGGGCGCTTCGCTACAGACCCGCTGCAAAGCGGCGAGGGGGGGAAGAAATCCCAGAGCCCTCCTCCGAGGTGGCACTGCAAGAAGGACGGGCCCTCCCTCCTGGGCCCTTCCACACCTGGGCATAAGCGCAGGCTGCCGGCAGACCTGCTTCTCTCTCAAAGGCTGATTCGGTCTGAGCTGTCAATACCCCCGCCTGCGGCAACCGTGCTCGTGCCTTGCCGAGATGGAGAGCTCTCGGGCTAGTCCGAGCCCCGCTCCGCTCCTGGACGAGCATCGCGCTCAGCCGGCAATCGGTTTGTCAGCGGCGCGGGGCTTTGCACCAGAGGTTTGTGAACCAGCAAACCTCGCGCGGGCAACAGTCACCTTTCTTACCTTCCTGAGCCCCTGCTTCATCGCTTCCATGCACCGAGCCGGAACGGTTCTCCCTTGGACTATGGGACGGGCTGCAAACAAACCCTGCGCGAATGCAGCGGTCTCCTCCTGTCCCCTGGGGGTACACCCACACTGGGCACAAGGAAAGCAAATCACAAAATGCAATATGCCCCGGTAGTACAGGGGAAGCAGAAAAGGAGCTTTTTAAAAATCAGTCTTTTCTTTAAATAAAGCCCAATTTATGGCATCTCCTTGGGCTAGGCCATTTGAAGAAGGCTTCACCCCAGAAAGCAGTAAGTGGACCTCTCTAGCTGGTAAACGCATCCACTCCTATTGCCGGAGACCCAGCAGGGCCCCCAAATGTTTCGGCAGGTTAAGGGAAACCCCTCCAGAAGGTGAATATGTTTTTAAGAAAATCTTTAAGTAATAAAGCAAGGCACTGATACGTGGTCCCAGCTACAGCAGTGGTTTTTAGACTCTCGGAAAATGCCAACTCTTAGTTTTCACTCCACAGAAAAACAACAGGGCAATTCTTCCACTGGAAAGACCCCAGAAAGACCCCAGCTCGGGTCTTCTGCCCAAAATCTCCGGGTTGATCTTGTCAATCGTGTTTGCACACCTGGCTGACAATGTGGCATGACACCTCCCCCAGGTGTCGTGGCACCCTGGCCGAGGACGACTGTGCCGGAGTCACTGCCACCGCTGAAACGCAACCAGGCACGTTCACAACCCCCTGCACGAATGCATCTTGGGAACACGCGCGTCTCGCAAACAACGGACACCGAGACATCAAAAGCCTCTCTGAAAGCTGGAGAGCACGGAGGGGCTCCCAAAGCCTTCAGGCAGAAGCAGCAAGGGATAAAACCCCCCGACTACTTACATAAGGCGGATGTAAAGACGCAGGACGTCCGCTGCAGCCTCAGGCTCGGTGGATACTGCCAGGAATTAGAGGTGTTCGGGGGGAGGACGCGTAAGCCTTCCTCGGGACTGTGCCCTACCAAGCACAACAAGTCCAAAAACTGCTAATCCTTCCTTGCAGCAAACCCGTCCCGCGGGACTTCACATAGCGAGGCCTTTCCCGGATGCCAAAGCACCAAGCCAAAACGGGAGCAGTCATGTGGGGGCTCGGGGTGGTTTCAAGCCCAGGTCATCTCCCATCTTCACGTGGGCCCAAGGCTCCCTGGTTCATCTCTCAGGAGGGGACGTTCCAGCACCAGAAGATCCTACCTCTACAGGCACCCGGGCAGGGGAAGCCCAGCACGTGCACAGTGTCAGACCAGCTTGTATTTCCAGCTGCTTGCCGTGACGCACGAGTTTGACCAGGTCCTTCAGCGCCAAGCACCCACCCACCGGCACCGAGAGCTGCCCCCGGGAGCACAGCCGGCCCCATCCAAGGCAGCTGACCGTCCCGAGTGTTTTAAGATACCAAGGTTTCACGATAAGCTTAACATGGAAGAAACGCACGTACATACACACGCACGTACATGCATACATACGTACGTACATGGCTCCGCACCTTCCGAGACGTTCTGCTTTGGCACCAGACTGGCAGTCGTGGAAGAAAGAGCCATGCCGTAAAAGCAACAGCGTTTTTTAAGTCTTTACAGATTCCTTGTTTGAAAAAACGATACAGCTGCTTGGGGGGGGGGGGGGGAAGCCTCGCTGGAGGTGCGCGCGGCACTGCTATTTTGTCAGGTAGGCTGCACTTACCGAAAACCACAAGCTATCATTTACCGCAGACATGTACTTTGGCCCCACCCAAAAGGCGATTTCATTTCCAAGATCTCCGATGCAGCAGGTCCCCGGCTTCAGAGGAGGGAAGACCACAGCTTCGCACAAAGCGGCTCTGCCCGTCCGAGGGCACCCCTGGCCACTTGCTCTCGGGCCCGCTCTGAAGCCGGGCGATGTCAATAAAGGCTTAACGAGAGGCTGGAGGAGCGCCTCAAGGAAATACTTCCACCCTGCGGCTCGCCGGTGCCTTTTCTTTGTACTTTGTGCTGGACTGACCACCAGCTGCATTCAGCGCAGGCAACGATGCAACTGCCACCCCAAAATACCCCACCCTTGCTGGCGACTGTCTCGCTGTCCAGGACCTCCCGGGAGCAAAGCACGCCGGGGGACAAGCCTGGCTCTGCAGCCGTGGCGCTGCGAAGCTACCCAAGGCTGCATTTCTGGGGCAGGCTCGCAGGGTCCAGTTAAACACTCCTGCAGTTTTACTGGGACCCTCGCCCGGGTGCGGTGGCCTTTTGTTCTTTTCGCTCAAGCTGACAAGCTGCCCAAATGTCTGTAAGGTTGTTTTTGGAAAATAAATAGAATAAAGCTCTGATGTGTCACTGAAGCCGGGGTTATTTTTAGGGCATTTGAGTCTGGAAAGAGAGACACATGGTTCCAGGGACCATTATCTCCAGTGGCTGGTCAACCATGGATGGGTTTTATCCTCACGGCGGGGAAACTGAGGCACAAGGGAGACTGACTGCCCACGGTCACACAGGGAGCACGATGCCCTGCCAGGAAGTGGCCTCTGGGCACAACCCCGATCCAGAGGTGCATGGTCTGCATTGCAACAGCAACCTGCCTGTGACACCCAGATGTTACCCTGGGGGAAGTGCTCTTCTCCCCACCGGCGACACCAAGGTGAAACCTCTGCCTGCCAGACTTCAGATGGACTCTTGCTTTTTCAGAGATGCCCCAGCATCGTGGGCCCCAGCTCCATGGAGCTCCCGCCAAGCCTGCCTACCTGGCTCTCCTTGGGCAGCTCAGACCCCAGCCTTTTCAGTTGCATTTCTCCTGCTTTGACTGCACGCTCGTTAGGCCAGGTAGCTTGGCTTCAAAGTCCCTGCAAGCATGAACAGCTCCAGCCATCGCACACGGACACGGCGAGCCGCTGCCACAAGACAAGTCAAATCTGAAATGCGACCGCTTGACAGAGTCACGCATTCAAATGCACAGCCCCATCCAGCATCAAATGCACAGCCCCATCCAGCATCAGCCAACTGCGGAGCAAGCAGTGGCGATGTTTCGACCCACCTCGTGTGCACAGCAACATGTGCGATGCCCTTCGTGTCAGAGCCCAGCAGTGTGAAATGGAAAGGCTTCTTTTCATCCTGGCCCTGCTAAACCAGTTTCCCGGGTGGCCGCCCCATGGTTTTTCTAGCCGCCTGGATGAGGATCTGGCAGCGCGTACGAGGGGAAGGTCAAAACGGAGGAGCAGCTAAAACCATCTGCAAACGCCGGCACCTCCAGAAGCTTCAAGGTTCATGCCAAGGCAGCCAAGAGCCATCACCAATACTTAGCGGTGCAGAGGTTTCCACACAACCCAGCTTTTCCTACATCAGGACAAGCATCCTCTGGGACCAAGGTCCATGAGAAACGAATGCTGGAGGCACGGACTGCACAAAGCGTACTCAGGTTTCGGGCTTATTTGCATTTGTGACTGAACAGGGGAAGTCCTTTCTTAGCTGTTCCGAGAAGAAATAAAATAACCAGTTTCCACCTCCAGTGCTGCAATGAAGCAGCAGACAGGAACAGGGATTTACAACACACGAGTGGAACATGTTTGATACCCCAGACATTTCTTTCATTTCAAACTGGCCCCTATGAGCCCGGACAGCGGCCGACAGACAGCCGCGGGAGCTAAACACATGCTAGTCCACTCTCTTGATGGGAAGCAAGTAGACTGGAAACTACTTAGGCCTGCCGGGCATCAACACCACCATACAACAGACAACTGCAGAGCATCCCGATTCCTGCATCCACAAGGTAGGCTGGAAGGCACCAGCCCGGCAAAAGGAAACTAAGGCAAAAAAAGGAAGAGCATTTTGCAATGGCCCCTGCACCTGTGCAGACACAGAGGTCACAGCCAGCCAGGCCCAGCTCCCAACATCAATGCAACACAGGTCCCTAGATAAAAGATGCGACCCACCACCTGAATGCAGCACCCAGAGCCTGCACCGCACCTGACCGAGCAGGCCAGGCAGGGTCCTGGAGGAGCAGCCGCCCTTGTCCCAGTTCACAAGGCACGGAGGGCACGAGACTTTCCAAAAAGCAGAGCCTCCTATACACCCCTTCTCATGGAGCTAGCAAACATGCCCCCGAGACCTACCCTCTGTCCAGGCAAGCTCTCCACCTGGAGAAAACATGTTTATTTTGCAGGCCAGGACAGAGAGGAGCGGAGGGACACAGAGAGGAACAGGTGAATTATTAACTTCCCCTGGGCAGGACGAGGGCAGGGATCCAGGAGAGCTGGCGGCTCCCCGATTTTCCTGCATAAAGAGGAAAGAGAGACCTCCTGAAGACATGGGAACCCTCCACACCTTCCTCCCGGAGCTTGGGGGTGGGAGGAGGCCTGACTTGACACTGAGGCTCTTCCAGGGTAGCGGGCAAAGCCCCGACTCCATCTCATCCGTGCCGCCCTTCAAACAATCGATGCCCCAGCCCACATCTGGGCCCGTTGCTGGTCACTCGAGGTCCTTGCAGCAAGTCCTGGAGGTGCCACAGGTGCAAATACAAGGGAGACTTCCCCAAACGCATGTGATGGGAGGGCCCCAACCCCCTCCACCTTCATGGCAGCTCCAGGCTGTTGCCTGAAGGGTTGAGCAAAACCACAGGGGCCAGATGGAGCCACGGGACTGCCAGTTCCTAGCCCAGCTTTCCACTTCTCTGTCCACTGGTGGCAGAAGTGAAGAGAGGTGCTTTATTCACAGCCTACGCATCCCGTGTCCATTAAAGTGAGAAAGACAGGGTCCCTGCAAACGTTGGCCTAAAGACACCCCATTCCCAGGGGATGAATCCCACCTGCCCAGCCCGGGTGCTAAGACAAGGGAAACGCTTGTAAGCGCTCACTCCTTCTGGGGCCAGCCGACGGGCACCGGCGCTCACAGGGCTGCTGATCCTCCGGTGAATCCAGCAAGGTGCCTGTTGGATGCTCTTGGACACCAGGGAAGAGGAGACTTCCGTCAACCGAGACCAAGGAAGCCAATGGCTCTAGCCCCAGGCTTACGATGGAGGAAGCGGCAGGACAGACAGACCCGCCGTGCAGGACCCGCGGAGCAGGTCTGAAGCAGCGCCGCTCCTCTTCGTCGGTCCCGCCTGGAGCAGCACAGAGCCCCGCTCCGTGCCAACACGCATGTGGGGTTTTTGCCTCCGTCATGCCGAAGCCCACGGCAGGGACAATTCCAGGATCAAAGCCAGCAGACGACACGTGGGAGAACAACGCTCAACCCCCCGGAGCAGAAAACATATGCCCGCGTCTGCACGAACCCAGACCAGGGCCCACTGGACAAGCCAGTGAACGGGGAGTAAGTAACCAACACAAGCCACGGCACCTGCACAGGGTGTGAACTGACCTGAAACCGGCATTTGCTGAGAACCAGATGCCTGGCGCGTGCTTCGGTTTGCCCAGCTTCCTGGGGGGCAATACCCGCAGCCCTCACCGCCAACAGCGGTAGCATGAGAGTTTTGCTTGCCTGGCAGTGATTTCCCTCCCCTGAGGAGCCCACCTTCGGGGCTGGAAAGGAAGCCGTCCAGAGATGTGCTGCAGCCCCCTGTGCTGGGGACACCAGGGCAGTCTCCAATGTGGGTGGCTGAGGACATGGGTGCCAGGAGCTGTTCTTGCAAGCGAGGTCTGCTCACGACAGCCAAAGCACGCGGGCTGCGGGCACGCGTCTGGCCCAGCTTCCAGGACTCGGGGGCCGGACGCCTGAACCAGGAGGCAGCCTCTCCCCTTCCCAGCTTGCTGCAGAGAAGAGGACTATCTGCGCAAAGGCCCTGCACAGCCAGCTGCCTTGAAAACACCTGCAATCCCAAAGCAGAGCGTACCAGAGCTCGCCAGGTCGGAAGTCCCCGTGGGATGTGCCTTCCCCGGTTTCCTGCTGCTCGCGCAGCCGGCGAGATCAGAAACGAGCCTGCCAATTACAAGTGGCACCTGATGTGCCCAGGAGTTTAAATCAGGCACCGCTTCCTTCTCGTCCGCGGCTGCCCCGGGGGGAGCAGCAGAAACGTGGACCGCTTGCGTACCAGCGAGCGCTGCTCTTCGAGGAGCCCGATGACCTGACCATAGGGCCACAGGTCCCAGAAATGCAACCAGCCCTCCCTGGGGATGCACACGCCAGGCTCCGGATTGCAGAGGCAATGCTGGGCCTTCTCTTTAGTTGGGACCAAACGGGGCTTCCTCAAACACAGGACATGGTCCCCAGCTCAAGGCAAGGAGCTGCCTGCCATCCTGGCCCCACACGGCTTCCACTCCGGGTTAGGGAGAGAGGCGGCAGCAGCCGGGCATGCAGAGTCAGAAGCAGCCAAGAAATCTGCTTCCACAGCCTCGTCTGCAGACTCGGTTTCTCAGCAAGAGCCCGACGCCGGCAGCTGCAGGTCTGAGCTCACCTGCCCCAGGAACTGCTCGACAGGCACCAGCAGGTTCTCTGCGCGGTACTCACAGTCTGCCCAAGAAAAGTCTCCGAGGCATCCTATTCTGGTCCTTAACCTGCACCCCAGCAAGGCAGCATCTATCTTGCCTCCACGATCCCCAAGCATCAAAGGGACCGGTCCGAAATGGCCGGACTAGCCGCGGCCCAGCCCCCAGGACAGGACGCTTTAAATCCTGCATGACTGTCCAAGGGAGTCTTTATTTCTCTGGGTGGGGACTGGGGAATCCTAACTGCTGTCTGCAGGGGGATGACTTTAGAAGTCTCCTCAGTCTGCCCCAGTGCAAGTGCTGCTGCCCGCGACCCTACCGCCGAGAACTGCATCCGCCATGCGGGCAGCGCTCCTGCCGGGGGTGGCTGCAGGGATGAGCGTTTGCCCCGACGCAGGAGAAATGCACCGACTGGCTCTTGCAGCAGCTGCTGGCCCATCCAGCTCGGCAGGCAGCAGCGTCAGCTCTCCCCCCCGTGCAGCCCCTTGCATGGGCAGCTGCTCTTCCTTCTTGCAGGGCTGACAGCTCAAATGCACCCGGGGCATCCCGATGGGGCAGACACTGCTCTGGGGCCCATCACTGCAATCAGGACCCTTGGTCACGCCAGGCTGCAGCCGTGACCAGCGCATGCTTCCAACCCCTGGCTGACCCCAGCACCTGTCCTCGCCAGGTACCTCACTGAAAACCCTCCTCCCCCTCTCACAGGCATGGAAAAGCAGCTCCCTAAGGTCACCCAGGGACTTGGCAGCAGCAGAGCCAAGAATAGAAGTCAGCAGCCCTGGATTCCAGCCCTCAGAGCCCCTGGGCCACGCTGCCTCGCTGCAGCAGGGATTTGGGAGTGGAAAAAAAGTCCTACGGTGCCGCAGGAGGTGCTTTGGCAAAGGTGGAGAAAGAGGCGGCTTCTTTTCAGGGACTCTGCTTTCATCTAGGAGCCGGCTTCACCCCTCCATGCCCCACTCACAGCCGGGCAGGGAACCTTCCCCCTGCCACCAGCGACGCAGTCCCAAATGGCACGGCGCACGGAGTGCCGGGCAGCCGACTTCCCTGTTCAGCCCTGGAATAATTAAGCGAGGAGAGGAACCTGCCCAGGTTGCAGCCCGGCCCGGAGCCAGCTGTGCCGGAGCGACAACCTTTAAAAAGCCATGCCCCCGATGCGATGCCAGCGGAGGGAGGGAGGGAGGGGGCCCGGCAGGATGCGGAGAGCAGGAAACCTCAAGCCTAGCGATGCACACACGGACTAGTTTCCTTTTCGATTCCTTGAAGCCTCCTGCTCTCCTCCCTCGTGTGAATGACTCACCTGCCATGCAGGCACAAGTTTCTGAAGCCCCACAACACGCGGACGCACCCAATTCCTTCCTGGCTTTGAGTGCTGGGGCTGGGAAAGAGCCTTTCCGGGGCCGTACGGTTCTGGACAGGCTCCCGCTGGCCACTGAAACCTCTAAGGTAAGCCCCGGCCCTGGGCCCTTGCTGCTCTCCAGTGAGGCAACAAAGGCCATAAGGTAGGAAACGCAGGGCTGCTCCCAAATCCCTCTGCCGTCCTTCCTCGCAGCTGGCGCAGATCTGGGCTGGGCCGCTGGACCCAGGCATCTTGCACCCCGACGCCCGAGGGGCAACCCTCCCATCCAAACTGCGACGGCCACCCCAGTCCGGAGAAGACGGCACAGGCACCCGTGCACTGGGACAGGCTTCGTAGTCACGACGCACGTTAATCCCAACCAACCTCCGAAGCCGGCAAGACCTCCCCTGCCCACGCTAAAGCCCCTTTCCAGGCTCCTCTCCGGAGAGGAGCGAGTTGCGGTCCGGCTGAGCTGGTAGCCAGGCTAGCTCCGAG
>JAGPOW010003447.1:34115450-34133313 GCA_030014935.1 Caiman crocodilus | reverse complement strand
CCGCGGGGAGAGGAGCGCTGTGCACCTGCTAGAGCTGATCGCGTGCATGGCACCAACAAGCCTTTCTGCCAAAAATAATAAAAATAACCCCGTTCATTGCACGCTTTCGGGCACAAATACCTTCCACCCAGTGGCAAGCCCTGCCCTGACCCAGCACTGAGATTTCCACTGAAAAGCCCACCACGGGTGGAGCTGGGGGAAAGGGAAATGAGGGCAGAAAGTCCTGGGGGCTTTCGTCTCGCCCCCCGCTCTGCCTGTACTGCTGCACAGAGGCAAGGGGCCGCTTCGCTGGGGCCAGCTGTGTCCTTGGGATAACATCGCAATGCAAGACAGGCATTAAGAGGCCTGTCCCGGGTGGCGAGACCCGAGGACGAGTGTCCTGTGTCGTCCAACGTTATCCCGGTGACGCGGAGGGCCCCATCCAGAGATGGCCCAAAGAAATCCTTGCCTCCCGTGCCATTTCTGGACCGTCACGGCTACAACCGGGGCTTACAAGCAGCATCGCTTCACCTCCAGCGTCTGACATACCTGGACAGGCATGTCCAACAGGGCTGGGTAATTTGACTGTCTGGCACCTGTGGATGGTCACCGAACCGCTGCCAAGTTCACACCGTTTCCATACTCCCGAATGCAGTTCAACGAGAAGGCAAAAATGACCTAAAACAGCAGAAGAGTAAACGATGAAACGACTCTGTGCTGTGCCGTTACATTGATACTTCAGAAATAACTCCGATTCTGGAAGGCGTCCTCTATCCGTGAAAAGGCTCACGCACTATCACACCTTCTGCACGTACACGACAATCCTCTGCCTCTAGACAGCATTAGCTTTTGTCAAGAAGAACTGAAGTTTAACGTCCCGTGTGGGCTGCATCTGTGCAGCGAGCCAAAAGGCTCCCAGGAACACAGAAAGCACGACAAGCTGCAATAATGCACTAGCTCCGGGGTGGTGGCGGCGTGCAGAGAAGAGATGGAAGGGTGGGATTTTATAACTTAGCTGTTAACAAGATAGGAAACAGGCATGGAACAAGCACGGGAAAGAAGAAACCAATGGGACCTCCTTGGCCCTGAAGGATGAGTGCTGGGCCTTATCCAGAAGGGCAGCAGGTCTAACAGGTCCATGGAGGGTGTTTCGATTGACCCACCGAGGACCCAGCACTGAAAGCGTCCTTCCACCAGACCTTAGCAGCACAGGCCATCCAAAGAGTTGCAGGTAATATGCTCCCACTCCACACACAAGTCCATCACGATCTCCCACCCGAGCACAGAACGAGCCAGGACGGTGGTTTTGGGAGCAAGGTCCCAACACAAACGGGACACGAGGACTTTGCAGGACTTGGGCCTGATGGATGGGGGAGACGGGTAGTGGTGGCAGCATGCAACTTCCTTGCACTCTTCCTGCAAACCGTGACCCCAGTTCAGGGCAGCCCGTGCACCCCCCAAGGCACCCCCGACGGCAGTGCTTCCCAACCTTGTCCACAGCGTGACTCCATTTACGGCCCCATTTCCTTAGCATGGCCCTCCACCCCCAACCCCGTGACCCCATAGTTTCATAGTTGGTAGGGTCAGAAGGGACCTGAGCAGATCTTCAAGTCCGACTCTCTACCCTGGGCAGGAAAGAGTGCTGGGGTCATCTGCTGATGTGACCCCAATTGGGGGCGCGACCCAGAGTTTGGGAACCGCTGCCCTACAGGGAAAGAGCAGGCCCGGTCACAGTCCTCTCTGAGACCCAGACAGGTGACACCTTCATCCGAACACCATCTTCATGCTGGCTCGCGTGTGCAAACCTGACGGCCCAGCTCAAAACCAGCCAGGCCAGCACATCCGTGAGGAGCACTCGCTGTCCCTTTCCAATGGGGCCGTGCGCCTTCCCCCCATACCAGCCCGCTGACAGCACCTGTAAAACCTGCCTCACATATATGCCACCCCCTGAGCTTGTCGTGAAGCAGTCAGTCACCTGCATGCTCTACCTGGGTGCCATGCCGCCACGGCCATCTCCAGGGACTAGGGAAGATCAAAATATCTCAGGAGCTAATTCCCAGCAAGATAAAAGAAACAGCCTTTGCTGTGATTGTCACCGCCACCTTCAGTCTCCTCTAGGACGTATTGGGCAGGTGTAGGCACAAATGACATAGGAGCTGAATATCAAAACCCAGGGGCAAGCAAGGAGTTTCCCGCAGCACTTAAGTCCCTCGCTCTCCGGCCCATGGACGCGTGCACAGACGTCCGTGTGACTGCCACGCTCCAACCCGCGCCACACTCCGTGCACGCTGCTGCATGCAAGAACGCACAGCCGAGCCTGCAATGGCGAGAGGACGCACTTAACGGCCTAACAGGTTTTCCCATTTAACTTCTCCGAGTCAGTAACACCCACACAGAGGATTACACAATGCATGCTCAGACTAGCATTTTATTTCAGGCTCTTCCTCGTGCTGGGGATGCGCAGAGGACGGGAGATTAATGGCCTGACAGCACCTCGATATTTTACGCTGTCGTCTCCATTGCAAGCCGTGGTTTCCAGGGCGTCGGTTACTCAGCAGTTCTGAACGGCGGCTGGTTTTTCGCGTTACGGCCTTCCTACAGCAAGGGCCTTCCACGCTGAGGGTGTTTCACGAGAGTTTTGCTGCACGCACGCCAGGGAACCTGTGTCCGGCGACTGCCTTCAGAGCACCTTTGTGCGTCTAAGTGATTTCCCCTGGTCATGCCTAGGTGGATGCCCCCCGCCACAACCTGCTGCTCCCATCTTCGTGGTTGTGCTAGAGTGACACCTCCCACAACAAAAGAATTAAATCTACTTTTTTATTCCCCTCCAAAGTAACCTTTAGCAAGGCTCTGTGAGAGCAAGCAGGGTGAGGTGCTGCGGGAAGGGAAAGCCTGCCGCTGCAGTGCTTGTGACGGGAAATGGGACAGATGCACCGTCCCATCGTTACTGCTGAACCGCGTGGGACTCCCCCGGCAGCCCAGGGCCACGCCGCCTGGCGAGCTAGCAGCACGTCTCCTCCGCCACACCTCTGTGCCGCTAGCCCACGGGCAGCACCAGTGTCTGGGACTGCCTTGCTTTAGAGAGCATCTGCCCGGTTAACAGAGCGTCTCCAGGCCTGCTCGAAGGGCGCATCTGGAACCAAGAACAGCGCTCTCGGACACCATCGGTCGGCGAGCAAATGCAACCTTGATGCCAACACGTGCGACTGCGGGTGAAGAGAAAGGTGGTGAGGACTAAGCGAATGTCCGATTTAAGTATGGCATGACCCCAGTAACCAGGCTGCAGGGGCCAGGAAGCATCCTTTGCCTGCCTTTTAAGGCCTCTTTGTCTCCCATCCCTCTCCCTCCTCCCCAGATCCTCTCACTATTCCCCAAGTCACGGAGAGAATTGTGAAGCCCCTGTGTGTTGCAGCCTCACAGACGCCAGAGAGACTTCCAGTGTCCATCCCAGGCTTGGGAAGGTGGTGGACCTGCCGAGGGTGCATACCCGGCGCTGGACGTCCAGAGCAGAGCAGTCAGACAGAACAGAGATCCTGGTGAGATCCTGGAGCTCCCTCACCTGTGCAAACAGCGCTGGGGGAGGGAAGGGGGACTCACCAGGGCCAGGCTGCGAGCGTGCCAGGCAACCGCCTTCCCAACAGCCTCAAGGCTGAAGGCGGACGGGCCCCTTCACAGTAACACAGGCAGCAAATGGCACCAACTGCAGCGCATTAAAGAGACAGGCTTGGATGGTGACAGCCCGGGTGGGGTGGGAGGCAGAACGGATGGGATGGTCACGGCACGAGAGAGCTGGGCCCGGGCAGAGAAGCCTGGCCGCAGATCCAGCGTGCGCCTCTCCCGCGCTCTAGGGATGCTCCAACGCAGGGACCTGCCTCGCACGCCCAAATCCCGTTCAAATCGAAGCCTTGCGTGCCAAAACCCCCATGACGCCGGCCTGCTCCACCCCTCCCGCAGCGTTCGCCCGCATTCCCCAAGCCACGTGGGTTGAGCGGGCCGCGATGAAATGCTGGGAGAAGTGCAGCAGCAAGGGGGTGGTTTGAGACCTCAGGAGCCCCCTTTGCACACGGATTAAGGCTCTTGGCTCCAGCGCCTCCACGCCCCAAAAGCAAGCGTGGCTGGCGGGGGGGGCTCGGTCCACCTCTCTGCAGGTGAGCTGCCTTCACAGCAGCGCAGGCAGAGCCAGGGTAAACACGCCAGCAGCTCCTAGCAACCAACGCACCGCTCCAGCCCTGCCCCAGCTGTCCTGGGGACTTCCCTTCCCTTCCCTTCCCGGACCTGTCGAAGCCGGAGGGGTCAGTGGTGGAGCCTGACGGGAAGCGGTGGGTGAGCAAGCTCAGCCCGGCACGCCTGGAGCCTGGCGGTCCTCAGCATCCTGCAGCCAGAAAGCCCGTGCGGCGGCTAACACAGCAGTGCCCTGTGACGGGGGCGGTTAGCCAGGATTCAGGACCGCTGCGGTTGTTAAGAGGCACTGATGACATGAGCCAGGCATTACTTGGACGCAATCCTGCGTGTTAACAGACCGTGGCCTCAGCAGCCCGTCTCCCTGAACACAGCAGGAACACACAGCAGGCGACTGCCGTGATTGCAGCACCCCCCGGTCCGCCTCTCAGCCAGGAGCTCTGCCTCTGCGTCCTCTTAGGGATACCCTCTGGCTGCTCAGCGGCTATTTCCCTCTATCTCTGACACACGCAGCTACAGCCAGCCCCTATCCCCAGCCCTCCCGTTTGCACAGAAATCCCTGTCTGCATGACCAGGCCTTTACGCAGCCGCCTGCCTGCAGCAGCGATTTCCAGCCACCTTCCACCATCGGAGGTCGGTCATTATTTTGTCCACTGCAACCCAAGGGAGGGTGGCTAGCATCCCCGTCAACTTCAACAAAGACTGCAAGGCCCGTAGGTCGAAGACATGCTTGCTGAGAGCTAAAACCACCTCCAAGATCGGCGCCGATGCTCAAGCAGCACCCACCCTCCACAGGTATTAGTCTGCGTGCAAGAAAATCCTCCCAACCCACTGCCACGAGTACAGCTCTTGTGTTGTTCTTAGCAGGCTACCGGAAGGAGGGTGGTGTCAGCAGTCCTCCCCGTGCCGATCGGGACCACCACCACTGCCCCCGGGGCTAGTCTTAGTGCTTTATTACACCACTTTCAGCGCAGGACATTTTACCTGCTTTTGGCCCGTGCAAGGTGACAGTCCTCCCCTCCCTCCGTTTCACAGAAGAGCTTGCAATAAGCCCCAGCTAGCACTGTTTCATTACGTGGTGTTTAAGAAGTACTATCACTCACTTTAGGTCTTTAAAAAGGGGTTCTTAAAAAAAGAAATGAACTGGCTAACGTCACTTGAGATCCCCTTGACACCCGATTTAATGCCGATATTCTTATCAGCTGGTGACACGGTAACTTAGGCCTTTCCCCTCACTGGTTTTAAAGGGACTGAACTGCGCCTATACGAGGAAATGAACTGCGTCTAACTACAGCCCGCAGCTTTGAAGTGTGCGTGACAATGCCATTAAAAAACCCGCCCACCACCTTGTCGCCTGGTGTCGGGGAAGCACTAGGGTCCTCCAGCGAGCTAACGGGGGCTAATGTCCTAACCACCAACACCTTTTGACGTACAGTTCAAACTTGCATCCAACCTTTAGCGCTTGTTCCCTGCACATGGCCAACTGCAATCCTTGCCGAAACCAAAAGAAAAGTGCATTATAAAGCAAATAAAACCCCCTTTTCCTCTTGCCCCTTCCCCTCCCCCCGAGATAGAAAAGGACCATGGCAGTTCAGAGCTCTTCTCACGAGTGAGAGCTAACATTCAATCTGCCTTGGGTAGGTAGGACAGGGCTACATCTAACACCACTTTGACATGGGTGATAACAGGGTTGGGAAGCAGGGAATTTGCAGTGGGGAAAACCGTTTCCTGTCTTGGAGTTACATCTGTGTTCATGAGGATGCCGTAGAGCCACGTCAGTGAGACACTGCGTGTCAGCCTTGCAGTTTGAGGATAATCCTCCTTTCTCCAGAACAGCCCTTCCAGACGCCACATCCAGCACGATTCGCCTGTCACAGAGGTTTGCTATGCATTGCTCGGCACTGACAGAGGCCGCCACACGTCGAGGTCCAATTCCTGCAACCAGCTATATTTCCCCCCAGTTCTGTCCAGCTGGTTCTCACGCCCAAAACCATAAAGCAGCAAGCTTTCCCGAACCAGGCACGCAGGCTTCGCCTGTGCTAGATAAGTGACTTGCCAGCTGTTGTGTGGAGCCCCTTGTATGCCCGTAGCACAGCACAGAGCCACGCACAGAATTGCTTACCGGGCTCCGGGAAACACTGCAAGGTTGCTGCAACCATCTGCAGGCCCTGCGACGCTGTGAAGGAGATGCCCCTGCGGAGGTGAGGCGCTAAGGGCACCGGCTCCAGCATGGCCAACGCGAGCATGTTGCAGCATTGCTCCAACCTGTCCGTGCCCTCAGAGGGCTCACCCGCAGGGCAGTCCTCCCGTGCAGGTGCAGCAACACAAGTGAGGTGCGTACAGCTGGCATGGACGCATGTTCTGCTCTGCACGTCCACGCCGAGGAAGGACAAACAGGTTGCAGTGGGTGCCGAGGCGCTCTCATGACCTCCTTCACCTGCGACACATCAGACTCAGAGCCACGTACCATTCCTGTGGGCCTCTGAGATCCACACGCGTGGATCCTCATCACAAAACGCCTGGCAGGTGAGCTGGAAGGCCAGGAACAGCCATGCCAATGGGACGGGACCCTGGACAAATGATCCTCCCTCCACTGCCTGCACCAGGAACCGATGCTGGCCACACACGAGCTGTGAGGTCTGAGGCCCACGTTACACGCCTGGCTTGCAAAGCCACGTGTTCACAATTAGCATCCCCCAGGATGAACGCCACCTTCATTTGGCCCCCTGGCCCACGTGGATCAGGGCTGGGGTTGATGACCCACGCTGCAGACCTCCCCTACACGACCACCTAGTTGTGCTCCCTGGGACTCCTGCCTCTGTCAGGGGCTGGGGCTCACCCGACAGTTCTTTGTATTCGCTTCATTCAGAGACAGGTGTGTGGCCTTTACTGCATATGGCGTGTACCCGGCCTGACAGCAGCCCCCACCGCTCCGGGGTGTTTCCCTAGCTTTCTTGGCTGCAGCACCTTAGCGCTCATAGCCACTGACTTGCCTTGAGGCCGAAGGCCCGTTGGAAAGCCCCAGGTTTCAATTCCCTCTGGAGTCCTTAGCAGCACATAGCCCATTGCACGGTTCCAAAGTGCAGCCACGATGGACACTGAGGGCAACTGGGAGCAGCTGGTGCTTCCGGCCGGGTTCCAGGTGCCTAACGCTGCGCACCGAGGGAGGAGCAATGAGCGCACCGCCAGCAGCCAGCTGCAAACTCTGTGCTTTAAGGGACGTGCCCAGCCACCGAGAGGACTTCAGTGGCAGAGACAGAGCTCTCCAGCATACCTGAAGCAGGGCACCGCTCTGTCTGCACTCCCAGCTCACCCAGCCATGGTGAGGCATGTAGTATGGGGTCCCACAGACCATGCTCTGCCGTGCCCGTGCAACCCTGCACCATTCACTGCACAGGGTAAGGCAAAGGACCATGGAGGGAGGTGCCTCTGGTCACATCATTCAAGCCTGCCGCATGCCTATGCACAAGGAAGCCCGCTGAAGGATGAGAAGACCATCCGCAAATGGCTTCCTCGCTTTGGAGTGCGCGACTTGGCTCCTTTGCTATTCTTTCCGCACTAGGTTCCTTGTCACCGGTGCAAAGTGGCGACTGGGCGTGCGGCGAGGGGAGCAGGACGCGGCAGAGAGAACGGGCGCTCCCACCTCGGTGCCAGCCCTGAGTCATCGCTGCTTTTGCTCTCATCTGAACATGCAGCAGCTCTGCACAGCTCATCTGGCTTCCAGGGCAGGGCGGGGGGAAATCCGGGGCAAGGGGAACGAGCCTCTGCTGCAAGAGCGCACAGAGCCCCTGGGGCTTTCCTGCGTCCAGGGCGGGGGCCTGCAGTCAGCTGGAGGAGCTGGGGCAGGCGCAGCCCAGCCTGCTCCCATGGGAGCTCCCCTGCGTCAGGTCACGGAGGCCGATTCGCCCGCCTGCCCCAAGCCAAAGCGTGGAAGTGGGGACGCACTCAGAGGCCTTTCCCCAGCACGGGCAGCACTCCCAAATCCCAGCCGGGTGCGTCCCCTCTTCCAGCCAGCATCGCGGCCGGCCTCACGCACCCCGGCCTGACAATAATAATACCCCGTCAGCAGCTGGGCATCCAGTCAGAGGTAAAAGGGCTTCAGTAATGAAGTAAAGTGCAGTGCCAGCAGCAGGCCGCGGGCGGCTATTGTCCCAGCCCAGTCTCCGGCACACAGAAAGGGGATTAAAGACCTCTGTCAACAGCATGCCTCTGTGCATAAACACCGCCGGGGACAGAGCTGGGGTCCATACATCGCCCGATGAGGTCACCCCGGATAGCATCAGAGCCCCGCAGAGGCTGGCAGCATCGTGTCACCTCTTCCCCTTCCCCCCACCCGCCAACCCTGACGTCCAGACCTGGGGCTGGCAGCGAGACAGCCAGGGGGACCGTCCGGAGTCTCCCGGGGGGGCCGGGAGAGGAACTGGGCCCTACACTGAGCACAGATAGCCGTCTCCAAAAGCCGCGCTGGGGTCTGCCTAAAGCCGCATGCTCGAGGGGGTTGCATGCATCACGGGTTCGCTGTCACCCCGCGGGAGGCTGGGGTCGAGCGCTGGCTGAGGACTGCGACCGAAAACTGAAGATGAGAGCTGTAAGGGCTGAAGTCAGGGAATGGGGCGGGGGGGGAAGCAGGGCTGGGCAAGGAGCCCTTGTCGAAGGCACTTCTGCAGCCCCATCACCTTTGCTAGATGCTCACCTGTGCATTGCTTTTGGGCTCTGCATGGTCTTAAATTCCCCTTACTTGCAGCAGGCTGCGGCACTGGCTCTGCCCTTGGCCTCTGCAACGCCCCGCCTGGGCCCGGCAGCTCCGGCTGTCACCTGCTCCTACCAGGCTAAGGCTGTCAGAGCAGCGCTTGCAGCCCAGGCACTTTGGAAACAACAGCTGCCTTTCCCAGAGTCCCAGCACTGATGGGGGCTGTGGTTCAGCTCCTCAGGGACACGTCAGACAGGAAAGCCAGGCCCACGGGCTCTGCAAGGGCCCCGAAATGCAAGTGCTCTGGACGTCAGCGGGCACGCTGCTTCGTGCGCAAACTAATTGCCTGTGCCCTGCTCAGGTGGCACGGAGTTAACCAGGTAAACCAACTAGTGCTGCATCTTTCATAATGAGGGTTGCAGAGATCTCTCGCACCACCTGCCACCACCATCTCCGAGCCCTTTACGGGGGGCAGCAGAGTTTCTCTCCCACCTCCCCTGCCAGGGAGAGCAGGGCTATTACGCCTCCTTTACAGATGGGGAAACCGAGGCACGGCGAGCCAAGTGCTTCAGCCAAGGTCATGCAGCAGGCCTATGGCACTGCAAGGATTTCAAAACCTCTTCCCAATTCAAAGTTGGCGCCTGGTCCCCCAGACCCTCCTGTCTCCCAGGGAGTGCTGTGGGCCGCCCTGCATCTCCCTATCAAACCCTGGGGCTGCTCTCTGGCTTTCCAGGTCCTCTTGCTCATGCCAATCAGAGCAGGAGCGTTTAGTAAGAGCAGCACATGGGTGTAAAATAGCGACCCAGCCCCTGAAACCTGCAGGGATCCCCCCAGCTATAGGCTGATGCTCCCCGAGCCAACAGCATCCAGCCCGCATCTGCAGGTGGAAGCAGCCGACAGGCATAGCCTAGCGAATGCTTTTAAGTGTTGCTGCTGCTTTCTGGAAATTGGCACCGCGTTCAAGGCACAGCAAAACCAGTAGCCTGAGAAGCACAACCCCGGGGCTTTCCAACCACGCGTCAGCCCCCTGACTACGCGGTGTGCCCTTGCACCGCTTCAAGAGGTGAAGCAGCCCTTAGCAAGCCACCCTCCATGCAGCGGCAACCCTCCTGGGAGCAAGCCTGACTCAGCTTTCGGGAGGGCTGATGAAGATAAAGCCACGTGCCGGCACGAAGGGGCCCTGCCTGTGTTTTCATCATGCTCCTTGACACTACAGAGACCAGGAGGAGACCTCTTCACCCCTCTGTCTCCGCGCTTTCCCCACACGCGCCGGCACCCTACAGCAAACTCAGCACTGAGCATCGCCGAGGGACAAAGGTGCGGCTTGTGGGCCGTCAAGGGCTTCCTCCGGTTTCGGAGTGGTGCCGGTGGGAATGAGCACCGTCACAGGACCGTCGTCTCTGGCAGCCGCCTACACGCCCATCGAAGGCCGGGAAGTTGCTTTTCAAAGCTGGAGATGCCCACGCTCTAATACGGGGATGGTATTTTTAGTGATGTATATTAAGCAACCAGCAAAGTTGTCATCGGTTTATCTGCGAAGGGAACAACTGCTCTGGTGCTAGTATTGAGGAGTTGCATTCCCTTTGTTGGGAGGGACAGGGGTGCTTCAGATACACAGAGAGTGTTTTAGCCCTAAAAGTTTTATTTTTGGCCCCAAGTTGGCTGTGGGGGTCCCAATCGGCTCAACGAAGGATGGGCGAGGGGGTCTGTACCAGGCCGGGAGAGACAGCTGTGCAGGGCTTAGGGGATCAGGGATGGTGTAAACACTCAAGACACGACCAGAGGCCTAAACACCGGTGTCAGGTGCAGGATACAGCACACAACCTTTGTCGGCTGTGGGCGCACCCAGTCTTAAGGCCCATCTTGCACTGGGGCCTGGCAGACAGCAGTGACCCGGGACTCAGGAGCCCTGCAGCCCAGTCCTGGCTCTGCCACCGACCTGCAGGATCCCCTTGGACAAGTCCCTTCATCTCCCTTCACTTTAGCAGTACGATGGGGATTGTCACACTTACCTGCTCGGAGACCTGAGGATGCGCACGCTATTCTCCATCACGCACAGACACACCAAACTGCAACAGACTTTGCACGCGGTGCTTTTGTCACAACACCGACCATGTTGGTAAATCCTTGTGTCCTCTGGCACCCCCGTCCTTAGCCTGACTCAGGGGCACACCGTGTTCACTGGGCACATGCTCTCCAGGGCACAAAAGAAGTTAAATGCATCTGCCTTTTAGCTCCTCGACTCTCTTCCTATAAAGACTGGAGGACGGTTGTGTATGAAGAGCACTTTGAGGCTATTCTCGTCCAAGAGTCAGCGCCCAGCTGGGCGGTGAGGACGGATTTATTCTGCAGTGGTCCTATACAGAGCTGGCTGGAGCAGCAGCAATGTGGGTTTGGCTCTCAGACCTCCTGGGGAAGGGTTTCTTCAGCTGCGAAAGAGAAGCCACACAGCTAGGGACGAGAATCCACCCACCGGTGCAATCTAGGGCATTACAGCTCCGCCGGAGACGCAGACACAGGCAGATCAAGGCTTGGAGCATCTCCTGAGCTGTCTCGGCGCGCATCTCCTAATGGAACAGACAGAGGAGCTCAAAAGCAATCGCTACTCCCACTCAGGCCTCCCACGCGCACAGAATCCCCTGCAGATGCATGCTTTTCCAGGAGACGAGTTTCCTGGAAGGTATTTTGGGATGTCTCATTTGCTGCGAGCAGCTTTGTATCAGGGCAGGCGCCAGATGCGGCATTTCCTTGCCGTTGGAAGCAAGAAGATGCACCTGTTGGCTGGGCAGAAATCCTGCCTTTCCTTTCTCTTCAGGGCTGGCCAACAGCCTGGTGCGGTCCCTGCTTTTCTCCGGAGCTCTGCCTCTTCTGCGACCGGCGACGGAGACTGCACCGCACCCAGGCCCGGCAGGCAGGGATCTGGGGTTTCCATCTGCCCACGGAGCGCCTTGTGCACATTGCAGCAAAGAGGAGCTCTTCTAAGATGCCTGGCAGAAGGCTCCCACTGCTGTTCTGCCCAGACTACGTGAAGCAGAGTTGTTTAGACACCAGGGACGGGGCTTTTGCTTTTTAATGTTTTCTTGCTCCCTTTCAAGCGTTCAGGAGCATCCACTGGTGCTTGGCAGGGAGACAGCCACGTGGCGCGGTGTTTCCTGCAAGAGCCTGGCTGGACGTCGCAGGGTTTGGAGCCTCTAGATTTGTCTGTGCGTGGAGGGAAATGATCCGAGTGTCCAGCGCTGCGTGGAGCCCTGGAGTCTGCAGGGGGGTTCATGTGAGCCGCAGCATTGCCCTATGCAGGATTGCAGGGCAGGGATCAGGTGGATTTGCCTGTCTCCTGGGCTACCCACAGAGGAAGACAGTGCGTCCTGGGACTGCAAGGCGCTGCCCCAGAGCCCGTTCTTCCGTGGTGCTGAGAGCTGGCAGCGCGAGCTGTGCGAGGGACACGCCGGTTACCCCAACACACGGAACAGGCTGGACACGGCTATTCCCCGCGAGCGCCGCTCAGCCCTGCGCACGGCTGGCCTGAGCCCTTGTCACGACTCTCTCTCTGACGGCGGTCGGGGATCCCTCCTGGGATCTGTCAGTTTCAAACTTTCCCATCCCAGGCGACGCAGCCCAGTGCGGGGAGGCCAACCCTGGTCTCTGCACCTCCGTCCCAGTCTCCTTGCACCTGCCCCTAGGATACAAGGCTCTGCCCATTGCCCATCTGCCCACTGCAAAAGACTGCCCTGCCCGTGCCCCACTGCCAGAACCCACGCCAGCTCCCCGGACCAGAACATCCCCGCTCCCGAGATCAGCGGCTTTGGGGGGGTGTTAGGCAGGCCCCCCCACAGACTCACACGGCATCCTGGGCAGTGCTGTGACATGATGAGTGCCCCCGCCCTAGCCCTCTATTCGCCTCCCATCATTAATTTCACCATTTAGTTCACTAATGAGGCCCCGGTGCCTGCAAGCACGTGGCAGCAAAGATATTATTGCCATCAATAACGCGGGAGGTGGCTGATGCCTCGGACTGGCTGCATAAAGCTGCGGGGAGGATCGTATTGTTCGATGGAGCTTCAGTAGAAGAGAGAATTCGCCGGGCCCTTTAGCTATGATCCCTTCTCCCCTCCCCTGGCACTGCACCCAGACGGACCAAATGCCCCGGTGTAACACCTCTGTAGCATTCCCCACCCTCCCTCAACGATTCCTCTTGCTGCTGCCATGCCACGGCTCATCTTGGTGATTGCTGGAAAGCCGAGACAGCCGGTAGCTTCCCTTTGCTCCCTGCTATGGGGCTGGAGGTTTGCAGCCATCAAGGTTCAGAGTTTCACAGTGATTATGTCCTGATCCCCCCTGACTATTTGCAAGGTGCCAGGAGAAATGAGTGCACGTTCAGACTGGCAGATCTGCTCAGGGAGAGTCATCAGCAGGTGTGATAATACCTCCAGGGTCATTGGGGTCCTGCTGCCTGTGTGGATGCTCCCATAGAGGGCTGGGAAACCCAGGCCAGCCCCTACGCAAGGCAGGATCTTCCCCATCCGAAGCGCCCCAGCCCAGTGTCTGTGCACCCTTCTCCGAACCCAGAGGGGAGATTCCACCCCCTTGCTCTGGAACCAGGTCCAGGTCTGACCCGCCTTCATGGTTAGGTCTTCCCAACACCCAGCTTAAATTCCCCCCACGCAACGTGTGTTCCTGGTGCAACGCATGCTCCTATTTGGGAGCAGCGGGGCCTTTCTATGGTCCGGCCGACATGGCTTTCACAGTGCCACAAGCTGAGCTAGAAAACAGGAAAGGGCTCACAGGGCACTGGGCAGCAGCAAGGAGTGGTACTGGTATACTGGGATGCCAGTGGGTAACCTCCCTGCCTGCACAACCCCCCTTGGTGGGTTTGAACCTCCTTCTGCCCAGTGCTGGGGCTCACCGTCTCTCTGCTCTGCTTGCTCAGCCACCCCCTTGCCCGGCAGCCCTGCATCCACCTAGGCCGTCCCTACATCACTGCCAAGGGGCCAGCCCAGGGCCCCGATGGGCCAGGAGCTGCTCCGCAGCTTCCCAAATGGTGCAGAGTCACCATGGAGACAAGTCGCAGAGACCAAGGCATGAGAGATGGATCCCGGCCAGACGCCTGCCCTAATAGCTAGCAAGCCTGCCGTGCCGTGCCGTCCCCCTGGGAGCCTTCCTGCACACGCGGGTGCTCCTGCCTGCAAAACGCCTTGCACAAGGGGCAGAGGTAGCCCCGCTCAACGGCTGGGGAAACCGAGGCACAGCCCGGTTGAGTGACTCGCCTAGGGAAGGGATTGTGGGGAGGGCCACGACCTCTCTCCAGGCCTGGACGGAGATGCCATCAAGGGTTTCTGGCAGGCTCAGGGCCTGCTTCTGGCCCTTGGGACCGCATCAGGGCAGCTTGGAAGAGGGTGACGCAGCTGAAGCGGGTCAGGATGGAGCATTTCGCCCTCCCCCAGCCCTGCTCCCCTTGGGCCGAGGCCAGCCCCCGGCCTGGTGCTCTGTGCGGCGGGTGCGATAGCCTGGTCCCAAATAGTTTGCTCACATGACAAAGGGAGATAGCGCAGCGCCCGCCTCGGCTCCGGGCTCCGCGGGGGGACAGGGACAAAGGCAGCGAAGGAGCCACCAGTGCTTGGCCCACGATAAAACGGGCTCCGCAGCAAGCCCGTCTGTAATCAAGGGAGGGCAGCCCCAGCTGGTTGCTGCATCTCGGCCGGCCCAGGCGGGGTGGGACACCGGCTCCCCCGCCTTACAATGCAGCGGAGATAACGCCGAGCTCCAGGAGAGGTGGGGGGAGAGGACAGGGAGGCTGTGTCTGCAGAAGGGAGAATTTCCCACAGCCTCAGCCCACCGTGCAGCTCCCCGGGACCCTAGTGTAGACAGGACTCCGGCCCCAGCCTCTGGCACTGGGACCCCGGGTCTCTGTCCCGATGGGGCAAGCTGCTGTCTGTGGGGCTTGTCAGGCAACGGGGAAACTCTGGGTCGCAGAGGGTTGCTCCCGTGCTCCAGGACGTCAGTGGGGGAGGTCCTGCATGCTGCCTCTGCAATGGTGGGGGGGTCCTGGGAGGGCAGCACGGAGCCCAGGCATGTCCCCTCTGGAAGCAGGAGGTGGTAGGGGGCACAGCAGAGCCTCCTCTTGCAAAGCCTGTGCGCCCCGCTGGGATCCACCGTAAGGGGAAGGAGGAGGAGACAGACGGGTATGGGAGCGGCGGTGGCACGCCTGGCTTTCCCTGACTTTGCTGCCATCTTCTGCCCAGAAAGGCAAAGCACGGAGAAGGCAGCAGCCTCCAGTCTGACCGTGAGTGAAGACAAGAGCTGTTCCCCCAAGCTGGGGCTCTGCTGAGGGCTAGGACAAGCCTGTCCTCTCTGCAACAGGTCCCTTTGACCAGCCACCAGGCCCATGCAGTTGCATCCTCTGCGGTCAGTGCAAAAACGCCCCCAGCCCTGCCTCCCACCCAGAGCCAGGGCTAGAGGAGCCTCTGGGAAAGCCACCAGGACCTCTGCAGCCCGCATTCACCTGCCTCTGGGCTTGGCTGGTGCTGGCCCCTTTCCCCTGGCAGTGGCTCAATGCAACCACGTGGAGTGGGCACTGCGAGCAGGCCCCGAGCCTGGCGGGACCCATGGTCATTGTAAGGGAAGGAGCCACCAAAAAGGGGACATCAGGGATATTAATGTTCCTGCTCTGGCCTTTTCCACGCAGAGAGAAAGCCCGTTCTTCTGTGTCCCTGCGTCTCCCGGAGCCGTGGGGATGAGGAGGTTGTTGGGAAACATCACCGGTGATCTTGCACTGCACAACACAGCTCTTAATTACTCCCGGCTTCTTTGGCAGGGACTAGCATGACAACTGCCCACATGCACACACAGATGCATGCACGTATGCGCCCATTACAGCTCAGGTAAGGTCTCTCCCTTCACAGACCTGCACCAGCCTGATTGAACTGTTTTGTGCTCAGGGAAGGGCAAGCAGGAAGGGGGGAAGAAACTTCCCCAGGAAAACATGTCTTCGTCCCAAATACCCTCCGCACCTCTCGGGGAGGCCTCTCAAGAGCTGCCGGCTGCCTCCCCGAATGTCAGCCGGAGCAGCAGATGGGAATCACAATGTGGAAACAGCAGTAGCCCCATGCAAAAAGCTCTCCAAGGACAGAGCCACACATGAGGTCCAGCATCATCTGCAGCAAAAGGGGCAATGAAAGCAGCTGCCCACTGCAGACCGGCATGCCCGACGCTGCCACGACAAACCCAGGTGTCCACCCTGGAGCAGAGCAGATTTCTCCTCCCAGCTCTGAGAGGCTGCGTTCATAGGCTCATAGCTGGTCAGGTCAGAAGGGACCTGAGCAGATCACCAAGTCCTGCCCCCTGCCCTGGGCAGGAAAGGATGCTGGGGTCAAACAACCCTGGCTAGGTGGTTATCAAGCCTCCTTTTGAAGACCCCCAGGGTAGGAGCCAGCTCCACTTCCCTTGGAAGTTGGTTTCAGATCCTAGCCGCCCTGACAGTGAAGTAGCGCCTCCTGATGTCTAGTCTGAATCCACCCTCCATCAACTTGTAGCTGTTAGTCCTTGTGACTACTGGTTGTGCTTAGGGAGACAGGGACTCTCCCATTGCTTCCTGGTCCCCCTTGGCCAGTTTATAGATGGCCACTAGATCCCCCTTGGCCTTCTCTTGTGGAGGCAGAACAGGTTCAGGTCCCGTCGCCTCTCCTCGTAGGGTCTGTCCTGCTGCTGCCCCAACCATGCGGGTGACCTCCTCTGGCCCCTCTCCGTGCTGTCCACATCCCTCCTGATGTGCGGTGCCCAGACCTGGACGCAGTACTCCAGCTGGGGCCTGACCAGTGTCGCGTAGGGGGGAAGGATCACCTCCTGGGACCTGCTCGAGATGCATCTGTGGATGCACGACAAGGTGCGGTTGGCTTTCCTGACTGCGTCCCCACACTGCTGGCCCATGTTCATTTTGGCATCGATAATGACTCCAAGATCCTGTTCTGCCTCTGCACTGCCGAGAAGGGAGTCCCCAGCCTGTAGGTCTGCTGCTGGCTCTTCCTCCCCAGGTGCAGCACCTTGCACTGGTCAGTGTTGAACCCCATCCTGTTCTCATCCGTCCACCCCTGTAACCTGTCCAGGTCCGATTGCAGCCTGTCCCTCCCTTCTAGCGTGCCCACTTCCCCCCACATCTTAGTGTCATCTGCAAATTTGATCAGAGTGCTTTTTATCCCCTCGTCCAAGTCACTGATGAAGATGTTGAACAGCGCGGGCCAGAGGACCGAGCCCTGGGAGACTCCACTGTCCAGCAGCTGACACTGTGCCCTTCATACCAGCACCTGTCCATGCTGCAAGATACCTGGCTGGCTGGGGAGCCAGGATCCGACCACACCAATGCTGAGCTCCAGACCGTGGAGCCCTGGTATTGGCGCTCTCTTGGAAGGGACACGAAGGGGCTCCAGGCCTGGCAGGGGGATGTCCTTTCGCAGCAGGCTGTGTGCACTGCGGTCACACCGCACCACAGGGTCCTGCCTGAAAGCCAATGCCGGGGTCCCACGAGAACAGGGCACACCTGCCGTGCATGCACCGGGGCAGGGGCTCCCTGGAGAAGACGGCGACTGGATGGAGCGACAGGCACATGCTGCTGTGCTCGCCACTGGGAACCAGAGTGACACCGCATTGCAGAGACCCGAGTCGGGCCCCAGGGACGTGCCACGCTGGGTGCTCAGCCTGGTAGCAAAGGTCCGGGGGAGGCGATGAATTGCCAGGACCCCTGCTCCCCCACCTCCCAGCACACATACGCTGGTGTACGCTGGGTGGCACACGAACGCCGCGGCCGCCGGGAGCCTGCAGCTCTGCACAAAGTCTGCAGCAGGGTCCAGCGGGCTGCAAAGGCGAATCAGCCCCGGATAAAGGCAGACGGGAGCCAAAGCCCTAGCAGGTGTCAGGGAAATCCTCTGGGTTCCCTCTCCATGGCCTCCCTGGGGTGGGGGATTCCCTCCAGGGGGAAAAGTGAGCTGCCTCCCCCCTTCTGACACGAGGCGGGTAATTTTCCAG
>JAGPOW010003447.1:34105200-34115350 GCA_030014935.1 Caiman crocodilus | reverse complement strand
ATTTTCCAGGCTCCAAGCACCCAACCCTTCAGAGCCCCTGCATCCTGCTGGCTTGCAATGCCCGTGCACCCCTACGTCCCTTAGGCACTGCTGAAGATCCCTGTTTGGTGCCAGGTACAGCATGCAGAAGCCCCCAGTGAAGCCTACATGGCTCAGTCCTGCCAAGGTCCACTTATGCCCCTGGATGGCTCCAGGGTCAGGAAAGCAGGGTACTTGCATCTCCTTCCCCCTCGCTGAGCCCCGGGCAGGGCTCGGACCCGCTGCCCTTGCTTTGCGCTGACCAGGCTGGCGCGGGCAGCTCGTGTCCCGGTGCCGGTAGCGTGAGGCACGTTCCTGGCTGCCGGCGATGCCTTGACTCAGCACGGAGATGATCCCTCAGGGCATCCTGCCTACCTCCCGGCATCAAAACACCGCTGCTCGGGCCAAAACAGGCAACGCGTCTCCCTCCTCTGAGCCTGGGCTGAGCCCCGGGGGAGCTCAGCTGCCCTGCAGGTGCCAATTTATAGCTAGCTCTTCCCTTGGGCCCTGTGTGCGGGTGCAGGTGCATTAGCTGGGGGCAGAAAGAGCTGCCACGGCCCCCAGAGCTGGACCCTGCAGGTGCAAAGGTCCCTGAAGCCTTGCGGCATTTGCTTTGCAGGCTGGACCCGATGCCCTCTGCGCTCCTGGAGCTTCATGCCAGGACATCCAGCCTTTCCTTTGGAGGCTGCCCTTGCTCAGCACTGGACAGGGGTCAAGGTTGCATCTTGCTCCGAGCGACCATGTCTCCAGGACCCGTACCCACGACGCCCCAGACCCTCCCCTCTGCCGCGGCCACTCGTGCCCCATGTCCCAGACACATTTTCCTGGCTGGACGCACCGATTCAAGCCCCACAGTCCGGAAGCAAAGCAAGAGGTCCCTGTCTGAGGGGATCGACCAGGACACAGCTGCTGCCCCGACTCCTGTGGCTGGCCACGCTCAGAAGTCAAGTGTAGCAGGGACCTCCCCAAACCCGCCCCGGCGCTCCCGAAAGCCGTGACTCTGGGGTTACATCCCTGGCGGAGACGGGGAACGATGCTCACCATGCACGGTTGCTGCTCCCTTGGGCTCTGGTCTCCCTGGTGCTGCCAGCCACCCCGCGAGCCTCCGATGAGGGGCTCTGCGCTGTGCAGAAAAGCTGCGCTCCTTCCTCGAAGCCTCCTCGGCCCCTCTCCTCCTGTTTCTATGCCGGCTCTCAGGCTTCCCGACAGACTCGCCAGGCCCCGCGAGGCTCCCGGGCCTGCCCCAGCGTCGTCAAGGGCACCGCTGCAAAATAATGAGTCACAGGCGTGCGGTGCTGGCACGCTGGCGTGCAGACGAGCAAGCTGCAGCGGCAGACGTGCATCTCCCTGCCCCTGCAGCTGAGGACACAGGACCCGTGGCCTCTGGGCGCGGGGGTCCCCATGTGCTGCAGGGGGGGGGTTTAACACCTGGGTCTGATCCCAAATTTGTCAAAGTCAATTCGAGTGGCCTATGAGGCCTCTATCACAGCCGTGAAGATTGCACCCGGGGATCCCTAATACTCCCTCTCAGCATCCCCTTGCCTTTCTCCGTCAGCAGCCCCTGGGGAGAGCCCCTGCAAGGGCTTGGCTGCGGCTGTACATCTCCCCGCGTGGACCCTGGCAGTCCCCACGTTCGTGGCAGGGCTCCCTCGCCGGCAGCCTCGGGCAGGTGTGCGGCGTTCCTCTGGTGTGTTGAAAAGTTGTCACACACACACACACACATGCACAGACATACCCACATTGTCACACACATGCACATGAAAAATTGTCACACACACGCACATGCACACATACAAACACAGCCATACATGTGCACACCCACATCCACACATACATATTCACACCTGTATATACACACACACACATGCACACAGGTACACATGCCCAGGACAGGTCAGGAACAGCGTGTGCACCCACAGGCTCTGGGGCTCTGGTTTAAATTGTACTGATTGTCTATAAAAACAACCCCCCCCCCCAAACCTGGTTGCCACAGCCAGGATCGAGACGCTGTGGCAGCCGCGAGGGTGGGTGGCACGGGGAGAGGTGCAAGGCTGGCAAGTGCCCTGCCGGTCGCTGGGTACCAATAAAATGAAAATTTATGGTCCACAAGCTCATAAAAGCCCCTGGCCTGCTGGCCAGGCGCTGCAGGCCGCTCCCTTCCTGGGGCATGCTGAGGGTCTCTCGCTGGGAAAGCCTTCAAAAGCCTCGTTGACAATTAGTGCTCAGCATGGGGCTGGGAACCAGATGTGCATATGCATGTGTGTGCATGTGTGTGTGCATATGCATGCGTATATGTATGTGCATGTATATGTGTGTGTGCACATGCCCACGAGCCCCTATTCAGTGTGTGCAGGCATCTGTGGGGCCATAAAAGAAGTGAAAGGATGGGAAGGGTGAGCTGGGAACCCTGGAACAAGCCTCCAGCTGGGCCCTGGCTGGCCCTGGAGAGGGTCCGGCTGTCAGCTTCCCGGTCACCATCTCAGGCCTGGAGCCAAGGATGGGTTGAGCCAGGCGGAGCTACTGGGGGAAGACACTGACTTGTGCCATCCCTGGCAGTGGCAGAGAAGCATCCCCTTGGCCGCACCTGTCTGCTTGCCGGTGCCGCTTCCCAGCTGGTCCTGCTGTGCCCTGCAGCTCCCACGCATGTGCCCTATCCCCGGCAGGGTACCACGGGGCTTTGGCACGTCCATCCTGCCCCCGTGGCACACCTGACCCAGGCATCAGGCAGCATCTCCAGCAGAGCACGTGCCCAGAGCTGTCCAAGACACGTGGGGCCACGGCATGCGCTGAGCAGCACACGCGTGCAAGGGTCTGGTCTCACCACGGATGTGGCCTCTGTGGCACCATCACCAGGACGTCTTCTGTGCCGGCACCTGGATTTTTAAATGAATTAATGAGCCTATTATAGCTGGGGGGAGCGTGGAGGGGACCCTTCCCCTGACCTGGAGTAGCCGGGTGCAGATGTGTGTGAGCCCCTGTCCTGGGACAGCACCTCTGGCTGAGCCCATGGGGCAGAGTAGCTGAGCCCACGGGGGAGCGGTAGCTGCCGTGCTCTTTCTTAGCCATCAGATGGCACCAGCAGCCTGCTAAAGCCTCCTCCATCGCCTGGCTCGCACCTGATACGGGGCATTCCCCAGCGCTCCGGTCTGCCTTGCTAGACAGGCAGCATGAAGGCCCTGCACCAACAGCGGGGCAGAAATGACCCTAAAGGGAGTGGGGGTTCAGTGCAAACTGCTACAGCCATGTTACTGCCGCCCGGACGTACCTGGGTTCGGGGCGAGCTTCTGCTTCAGCTCCAACGTGCCGACGTCGCCGGTCCCCAAGGAACAAGGCACATCCACTGTTACCTGCCTCGCAGCTTCGAGTCAGTGTGTGGCAGCTAAACGCCCCCCCTGCCCTCCCAGTCAACCCAGCCCCGTGGCCTGCAGAAGGGAAGACTGAGGGGGGGTTGAATAGCAGCCTTCAGCTCCCTAAAAGGGTTAAAAGAGGACGGAGCTGGGCTGGTCTCAGTGGGGGCAGATGACAGAAGGAGCAATGGGCTCCAGCTGCAGCAAGGGAAGTTGAGGTTGGGGATTAGGGAGAACTTTCCCCCGAGGAGGGTGGTGAAGCACTGGGCCCGGCTCCCCAGCGAGGCGGTGCAGTCTCCATCCTTGGAGGTGTTGAAGGTCCAGCTTGACAAGCCTTGTCTGGGATGATGTAGCTGGGGCTGGACTAGACGTGACCCCCTGAGGTCCCTTCAACCCCCATTTTCTATGATTTCCCCATCTGCTCAATCCCGTTACTGATCTTTCCTATTAATTGGGATAATGGACTGAAGAGCCGGGCGGGGATAGAGGGGGCCAATGCGCTGGGATTTGCTGCTTTTATTTGATCAGAGACTTTGTGGAGGCAGAGAGGGCGAATCTGTAACACGGCGAACACAGGGTTGGGATCAGCCGCACGACCCTCGCCCCGGCCTTCCCGGGTTTCATCGCACCTCCATAAAGCCCCAGCTGGGCCCGGGCCGGGGGCTGTTTCTGCGGGAGTGCTCGAGTTTCTGACTTTAATAAGCCTTGGCTCCTTTCTGATTTTCCTCTTGGAAATGCCAAAAGGCACCAGCCCAAAACGAAGCTTGGAAAACGCCTATAAAATCGCTTGTAAAGGCCTCCCAGCTCCCCTCGACTGGGGGGAGCACCACCACCTCCAAGCAGCGCAGGGGCTAGGACACTGTGATGTGACAGTCTGTTCAACTCAGGCTCTTTCCCGTCACTTTGCTCCCTGCCTGGGCATCAGGTGGGTTCACTAGGTCTCGGCACGGCGAGCCTCGGAGCAGCTCCCAACCCATCGTGAAGCCTGGAAAATTCAAGGGCTATGGTCAAGTCAATGGACCGCCGACCACAGGATGCAGGAGGCTGCAGGACAGGACAGAGATGTTGGGCTGGAAGGGACCTCAAAGATGAACTGCCTCCGAGGCCCGGGGCTCCACAACCTCTCTGGGTGCAAGGCCTCCACAACCAGGCTCAGTGAGGGGTGCAAATGCAGGGACCAGAGCAAGGGGAGGCGAGGGAAAGAGATTTAAAAAAAAACCCCAAACACCCAAGGTGAGACCTCTCCAGCAAGCAAGTCTCCCTCCTAGAGAAAGGCTCTTGTCCAGCCTGGAGCAGGTCCGAGACCTGTCCGAGAGGAGCTCAGACAGCAGGGCTATAACGGAGCTGGCCCGGAGGAAGTCACTGGGAGTCTGGAGTCAAGCAAATGCACCAAGACTTGGCTGGACCCCACCACAGGGGACTTGAATGGCGCTGTGAAGGTAAAGGAGTACGGCTTGTTAGAAGGAGCGTGTCCTTCCGTGCGGCATCGAGCCCCGCTTGCTAACGTCGGGAACGCGACTTCCCTTTCTCCCGGCTGCCATCAGCCAGCACCCTGCCTCTCCAGCCCCTTCCCGCATGGAGCTCGTCCGGGCGGGACTCAGTAGCCATCTCACCCGCACACAGAGCCCAGGGGCACGATGGAGCATGTCTAGACCCCCCGGCATGGGAAGTCGAGGGGCCGAAGCTCCAGCCATCCCTGCCCCCTGGCTACAAACAATAGGCAGCTCAGGGGGGGACACCTTTGTGGGGGAGCCTGGGGGTCACTTGCCTCCAGGGCCGCTCGGGGAACCGGCCCCTCCAGCCTCAGGGGGGTGGAAGAACGGCGCGCGGGTTCGTGAGCAATTATAGCCGTGTTTTCTGCCAGCTGCTAGACTCCCTGTCACCGAGCTGATGGGTAGACTAAACAGCAGGGACCCTGCTGATCTCCCCACCGACGCAGACGGCTTGGGCTACGGAGGAGGGACCGGCAGCCGGTTTGGGGCCGGGGTACCATGGTTAGCATCAGAGCTGGCAGCCGAGTTGTCACGGAAGGGGCTGGGGATACAGGAGGTGGTGCAGGGACGGGAGTGAAACACTCGGCCTGATCAGTGGAAAACATCCGTGGATCCCCTGCTCTGCCCGCAGGGAGGTGAGGGTGCGGTGGCTCCTCTCTGGGTGGCGCGGGGTCCCCTGGAGCTCCCTTGCCAGCTAGCCCCTTTCCCCTGTGCTGGGGGAAGGAGCCCCTTACCTGATGAGCCCTTTGTGAGGACCGTTTGTGTTCGGGGCTGGCGGGGGCAGCATCAGTCAGGTCCCCTTGTCCAGGGGAGCACCAAAGAGCAGGGGAGCATCCCCTTGGCGGGTCTGGAGCTGCCCAGGCATTGATGCCCAGTGGACGGAGCATGGGGGTAGCCTGGTGCCATCACTGGCTCACTTCAAGCCAGTCGTTTACGGTCTCCGTGCCTCCGTTTCTGCAGTGGCGAGATGCATGTCCAGCCGCCGTCATGCACGTCTGTGGCGCCAGCCCATGCAGGTGGGGATGGCACAGCAGATGCAGCTCTGAGCACAGCTCAGAGATGCAGGACTGCAACGTGCGGCTGCCCTTTCCTACCCTGCAGAAACACCTGCTTAGGGGAGAACATGAGTCCGTAGCAAATACATCCTCTGCCCTCTGCACCTTCGGCTCCTTGCATGCAGCTGTGGTCAAAGCCCTGGGGTGGCAGGTCCTCTCCTCTCCCGCCACTGAGCCCCTGCTCTGCTGTGGGTTTTGGAGCATCCAATGCTGCAGACGCTCCTGAGAGGACAGGGACCGCGCCGCGACACGGGCACGAGTGAAGAGCATCTCCAGGCTGCGACTCCATCTCTTCATTTCGGTTTGGTGTTACCGAAAACCTCAGGCAGGAGGCTCCTGTTTCTGGCAGCTGGGGTCGTGCATGGTCATGCCATCACGCCGCAGACAGGTAGATGGATCCCGCTGCTCTTGTCACCTTCCCCCATGGAAGTCGGGGCTCCGGGGGACACCACACACTCCCTTGGGAGCTTTCTCTGCAAATCAAGCCCCTCGGTGATTTATACCCCGGCTCACGGGTTAGGGAACCACAGTAAACAGAGTAAACAAACCCTGGAGGGATTTATGGGCTGATAAAAGGACCTTTCACCCCCGGAGGAAAGCACACGACTGGTTTTCCTTTCTCCATCCGCACCCACCACTGCATCGGTCCGGACCGGAGAGAGCAGGGAAGCCGAGAGCCGAACGCCGCCCTGCTCTCCATGTCGTTTCTCCCGTGTGCACACAGGAAAGACCCCGCTCCAGACTGAGCTTCTGGAGACCAGCGCCCCCAACCTTTCCTCCTGCCTCTCCTCCATTTGCACAGCTCTGTTTCATCCCCTTCCACCCCAGGGCACCTCTTGGGTGGGGAACGATTCACATCCACACATTGTTCTCCATCCGGGAGAACGGCTAAAGAACCCCAATCCGGGCATTTTCAAGACACAGCAAGCTAAAATATAGTCATTGAATCTCCAGCACAACCTCCATTTAAAGACCCCTTTTTAACAAGGCCTCTCGCTGTTCCGCTGTCTGGGCCGCACTGCAATTAGCATGTTCGTTATGCGTGGGCCTTGGGCACGAGCGGCGTCACGGCACTTGGGGCCAAATCAGCATTGCCAGGGGTCTCTCAGCCCCACGCTGAGCTCACAGTAGCACCATTAGCAAAGACTGAGTCCGGAGCCGGACACTGAGCAGGTGGGTTTTCCATGCAGGGAGAAGCCAAGTTTGGCTCTGCCCGGCACTGGCCAGGAGGAAAAAGAGGAAAGGAAGGGGCGCGTGGAGAAGGGGCAGAAGCACGTCAGAGTGGGCGATGGGAGACGCGGCTGAGCAAGAACGAGGCAGGGCCTGCAGGGAAGCAGCATCATGCCAACAGAGCCGCGGGCACTGCTGCCCCCAGCCTACTCGGTGCTTGGGATGCCAGCCTCCAGAGCCAGACGCCAGGGCGCAGCCACGGGAAGGTGGGGTTTGGAGCTCGTCTCCATGCAGGGGCCGCTCCGGGGCTCGCTGGACACGAGCTCAGGGCAGAGGAAGCCTCTGACGCGGGCACCCTGCAAGGGTTCGGCAGTGCTGGCCCGGCTGGCCAGTAACACGCGCCCTCATTAACCTCCCCCTTGCTTCTCTTTGCCCAACCAGTCTGCTCAGGAATGCCTCGTGCCCGCATCGGTCCGCCTGGTGTTGTGCCCATTCTGCAGCCGTCAAGACCGAGGAAGGTCGAGCTCTGCAGGCATGCAAGGGCTGAAGAGGTTTGGCATGGGGAACAAACCCCAGTCAGTGCTCCCAGGTGAGCCACTTCCTCCGCACCCGGCTTGGCCTGGCAGGGTCACCGCGCCCTCACCTCTGCACTAGGTCTTGCCCCTAGGCAGGTCCTTGGAGCCACGTGCATGCTGCCCTGGCCTGGCACCAGCACCAACGCCGCCCCCACAGCACACCTCTCACCCGCCTGGAGCCACGGACCCGGCGGCAGGTTGCAGGCAGCGGCCTCGTTCAGTGCCCAGGGAGCCGGGGGTCGGCTCCAGAGCTGCTCCGAGATGGCCCCGTCTTCGCAGTCGAGACGCGCCAGCTCTTCTTCCCCCCACGCAGAACCAGAGCAGAGCTGGGAGAAGGGGCGAGAGTGTGACATGACCTTGCGTTTGAGAACAGCAAAACTCAGCTCACGGACGACAGCGGCAGCCCCAAAACCGCGGGCGCTCCACGGGGATGAAGGCCACGCTGGCGCGGGGTGCCACGTGCCGCGGCGTCTCACGCGGGCCTCCAGGTCACCGCGCCGCGGTATCGTGGGTGCAGAGGCGCACGCGGGGCGGGTGCACGATGGTGACAGGGATGCCTGTCGACACGCGAGCAAATCACCGCGGGGCACGGGTGCTGAAATCTGCTATCAGAGCCCCGCTGAGCTCATCTGGGAGCCGTCTCGGGGGTGGGGGGGGTGCAGGTTTTTTGGCCCCTTCCTCTCCTCTCCCCCCACCCCCCGCTCCCCGGAGCATTCCAGCCGGCTTTGGAGCAGCGAGACTGTCTCGAGCTCCCAGGAAGGCCCTGGGCCGCGTGGAGCCAGCCTTCTTCCCATCCATCATCCTTATCAGCGGTCTCTGGCAGCGCGGCGGTCCCTGGCAGCAAAGCCTGCCTGGCCAGAAGCAGGGGCGAGATGGAGGGTGCAGCCCGCACGGAGACGGGGAGGGCGCGCTGCAGTGATAAGCAACACCACAAACAAAAACAACTGTCCTCGGCGGGAACTTCAAAGCCCCCGGGGCCGAAAATTTATGTGGCTGAAGAATGCTCCACCGTGGGGCAGCTGAGTGGCAGGGGGGGTTTCGGGGTTAGGCTCCTGGACGCGGCAAGAGCAGGTTTCAGGCTTGTGCCCGGGACCCAGCACAAGAGCTTGTGCCCAACACCAGCGCTGGAGGTGCCAGGGGGAGCGGGGCTGCATCACGCCGAGGCAGAGGTGCATCACGCTGCGGTCCCGCTCTCCCTGGGCATCCTCCAGGACAGTGGCGCCAAGGCTTCGGGAAGATGTGCCACAGATTACCTCCTGCACCATCCCCTAGTGCCACCCCCACCCCCTTCGGCTGCTCTGTTTTCCTGCTCTGGCCATGTACCACCTGCCACACATTGCCCACCCCTGCTCCAGGAGGAAGCTCCAAGCTTTTCCAGGAGCCAGCGGGAGCTAATGCCAGAGACCGGACCTGCTCCGCGAGATGGCTACGCCTTAGCAAGGCGCTCGGTTCCCGGCCACATGCAGGTGGCCTTGACATAAGTTTCCTAGGAGGATGGAGGGGTGGGACGGTCGGTGCATGCTTGCCGGACACATGCACGTTGTCAGCCTTGGCCCAGACCCAGGGCCTAACTCTCCCTTGGTCTTCCCGAGCTACCAGGAGATTGCAACCTGTCTAAACCCCTGCACACCCAACAGCAGCATGGAAAGCCGAATGCTGCAGCCTCCCAAAGGCCCAGGCGTGTCCGCACCGTGGGCTGGAGACTGCTTTGGTCCCAGGGGATGGCAGCGGGATCGCTCCTCTCTGCTAGGCTGCTCCATGCAATAGGACTCGGGGCTCTCCGTGGGATCAGATCAGCTCTGATGCCACCAGAGCCTGGTGCTGAGCCCCTGACCTACCTGGATACAACGTGGGCAGTGCAGAAGCGGGAAGAAACAGACGGGGACCACCCCCGGCCCAGCCCCTGTCCTGCAAACAGGCAGCAGAAGGCCAGCATTAACGGCAGCCTGCACAAGCCTGCGCTTGCAGCTTGCCTTGGCTTTGTTTTCACTTGAAGATAATGTCCTGTTTGGAAAAAGTCCCGGGATCTGCTTGGGAAGGAGGCACGCGCCCAGCTCGGTGAACAAACACACCGAGATGCCCAGATAAGCGCGACTGCTATGGGGTGGGGGCAAAGAGAAACATTTCCCCCTCGAGCCTGGTGTACGCTTGAAAGCCTTACCGGTCTAACCGGCTGGGACGGGGCGTGATTTTGTTTTTTTAAATTTGGTTTTGATTTTTTTTTTTTAACCAAATTGGCTCCGCTGGGTCAAGCTAGTAGAAGCACAGCTCCATCAGTGTCCTACACCCACCCGTCCGGCCATTTCCCCGGGGTGTGAGGATTGTTACCGTCCTGGATTTGTCCTCAACCTGGAAAAGGGCGTACGTGCCCAGAAGCTTGCAAAGAAAGATCATTTTTTTTTTTGCAATTTCTTAGCTGGTCTAATAAAAGGTATTCTCTCTAAAACCAAGAGTTTTAGAGTTTTGCATTTCTTCTTGTCTCACACCTACAC
>JAGPOW010003447.1:34085499-34098832 GCA_030014935.1 Caiman crocodilus | reverse complement strand
AAGTCCTGCACAAAGGAATTTAGTTAAAGGAGCGGTAAGCCTCACCGGCCCATCTTTTTGCCCCTGAAAGCAAAGGAAACCGAGGCAGCATATCAAGGCAACAACCTCTCCCCAAGTCTGCACCAACCCTGGAGTCCTGTGAGCATCTCAGCACGCCGCCCGCCCTCCTGCTCCACCGCCGCGGAGCTTGCAAACACTGCGGGACCACGCGCACCCCTCCCGGTGGGGTCACGCCAGGTGCTCGCTGCAGACCAGTGGGATTTGGGCTCATCCAAGGCGCGCCTGGCCACTGGATGCTGGTTCCTAAATCGCTCAGAAAGCGAGATACAAACATATGAAATGAGTCAAAGAACATCAGAGCTGCCATGCACTGGGTCAGACCCTTGGTCCGGCTTGCCCGGTCTCCTGCCGCATGACAGCAGGGAGCGGAGGCTGACAGGGACAGCGAGCAGGGTCTTCCCAGGGCTTTCTCCCACTTGCAGCCTCCAGCATCGAAGGTCCGGGAAGGTCCGATGCAGACGCCGTGCCCCTCACCCCCATGCTTACTAGCTACAGACACCCCTTTCCTCCAAAAACACGTCCAATTCCTTTTCCAATCTGGTTAAAATAGTTCCCCTGTGCTATTTATCCTGCTTCCACAGGGCCGAGGGCTGCCAGGCAGGTCTTCAGGGAGAATCCCACCTTTCACTCGTTCAGAACATTTCCAAAATCCTCTGCTTTTGGACCGAAACACCCCCAGGTTTCACATCTGCTGAACAGTGGTTTTAAAAAGCATTTCGTCTACCAGACAAAGACATAACTGAGGTTCAGGGGCTGGAAGCTGAAGGCAATAAAATTCAAACTGGAAATGACACAAATTTTAACGAGGGGCGTAATTAGCCATTGGAGCAACTTGCCAAGATATTCGGTATAGCAGGGCCCAAGGCGCACTGGGCTGTCCCTTCCCAGAAGATGCACTTTTGCTCAATCCCAAATCATACCTACATCAGGGACAATTACAGCAGAAATTTGATCGCCTGAACTATGTGCACATTCACCCGAGATCACCGTAATACACATAACGAACACTGCCAATAACAGTCGAGTTAGACCATATACCTATGAACCAAAGCTAACTATGCCTTGAGACCCAACGATCTTTCCAAAGCCAGTGTCTTTCAACCACGCAACAAGCTGGATGCATTAGGGGTTTTCCATCAAAACCCCTTTTTTGGTGGAAAAATCAGACTTTTTGGCAACATAAGAAAACAGCTGTGCCCGCTGCCGTGCACCTCTCCTTGCCAAGCACTTTTTATTTATCATTTATTTCAGCAGTCTTCGGAGGAAAACTTTTCCTGCTGCGGCTGAAACGTGGTGGCAGTGTGGTGCTGGGGCTTTTGGAAGAGGAATCAAGGTTTTCCCAACCAGTTTCCAAATGCTGGAGGCAGAGCCAATGACAGAAGCAACGCGAAGCCTATTTTTAGCTCTCACCACCATTATTATCATTGTTTTACTCTGCAGCATCTGCTCCCCCGGCCAGGCAAAGGGCTCCTTCCCCCCTCGGAGTGACACGGGACGCTGCGCTCACGCCCGCCCGGGGCAGCTCCGCGGCTCAGCTCTCCTGCCCACTTAAGGAAGGATCGACGCTCCGAGCAAGCGGGGAGGCATATTTCAAATGCTTCGGGCCAGACTCCGAGCCTCGCTCCAAGGGCGTCCGGCCCGGACATCGAGGGAGCCAGGCGGCATTTGCGCCGGTGCGAACAAGATCAGCATCCCGCTGGCTGGGGCAGACGAGCGGCCCAGGAAACTTTTCCCCAAAATAGTGGTTCGCGTGTACCAGCCTCTCCCAACCCCACTGGGAGCCAAAAGCTCTTGGTGGCATTGCCAGGGCTGCCCTTGACATGGGCAAATAGCAGCCGTGCAGCCCGGGCCGCCCCTTCCGACATGGGCTTGGTCCTGATCCCAAAGATCCCCAGCGAGAGCGGGGCAGGAGCAGAGCCGTAGCCCCCCTCGGGCCCGCTCCTGCCCGCCTGGGGGGCTTCCTCCGTGTGACAGCAGCGAGCTGGGGGTCTGCTTTTTCTCAGGGACGGAGCCGCGGAGTGGAAGAGACGGGGCCAGGCCGGGAGCGAGGGATGGCGAGCGAGACGGCCGGTGGCTGTCTCCACACAGATCCCCGGGCAGGAGAGCGGCGGAGGCCCTGGCACCAGCCCGGCGATTAGGAAGGCAGAGGAGGCAGTTGATAGGGATCACAGGAGGAGTCACTCCAGAGATCCCTTGAAGCAACCCCGCGGGAAGGGGAGCCATTAACTAGGTGCCTCTTAAGAGAAGGATTAAGTGTACATGCCTGATAAGGGTTTGGGAGGGCGCAGTCCTGCCCCCAGCCCCCTTCTAATGGCCAGATGGGATCTCTCAACATCCCCAAGGCAGGACCCGATCCGGGGAGGTGCAGAGCACCCCTGGCTTCCCCGGTCAGCCTGTGGGGTGCTCAGACTCCCCTTGAACACCCCCCCGGGCTCCTGCTATGCCAAGAGGAGTGGCAATGCGTGACCAGAGCTTCGCCCCGGGACAGGGGCTGTCTTGGGGTGTCGTGCAGCGGTAACAGCCCCGTCACCGGGGAGCCCAGTGCAAAGTACTCACCGCCCAGGTGATGCCCTCCAACAGCCCCGCCGGCTTTCATCGATCCAGACACGCTCAAGCTAAAGGGCGCTGGCGTGCTCATCACCTCCAACCCGCCCATCACCGCTCCGGACCGGCCACTTCTTCCTGTCCAACCGCTGCGGCGCGCTGTGGACACGGCTTCAGGGACAGCATCCGGCTCTTGCACCGGAGAAGGCTCCCCTCCGCTCGCCGCCGCAGCGGTGCTGCCAGCTCGCACACGTGCATCACGAGCCTTGCGATACCTGCTTGTTATCTCTTCTCTTCAAAGCCCGAGCTCCTGGAGTCATGCGATGAGAAGGGGATTTCAGCTTCTATTAGTCAAAGGAAGTCGTTAAACATGCATGAAGCAATTTCCTTTGGGGGGGAAAAAAAAAAAAGATTATTTTAGTTTATTTTTCAGTCGTGTGGCTTTCTTCAATAGCCAGGCTCTGGAGTTGAGGGGGCCTGACTTGGGACTTTTCTTTTAATAACTTCCCGACAACTTATGGAGAAGCTCAGTGCCACGAGTCAAAGGGCCACACTTCGGCGGGATGCGATGGGCTCGGGTTCAGGCCCACAGACCATGTTAACGCATCAGTCCCTTTGCTCGGTGGCCGAATGGCTGAGAATGCTTTCTGACAAAGATGCAGCGTGAATTGTCACTCCGGTGGTTCGAAAGGTTTGGAAACTGTGTTCAACCCCTGTTGCACGCGCCCATTAGCAAATCCCATGCAGATGGACTGCACCGAGCCACCAGCAATTATTTTCCTCTCTTCTTGTGGGCTAATGAGCTCGTCAGGAGCCCCTATCTAGTGGCGTTACTGCCTTGAAAATCTCTGCAGCCAATCTCTCCTTCTGTAACCTCGGGCTATATTACGCTGCTCCAAAACGCTGGGAGACCGCTGGAGGAATTGGGACAATAGCTCGGTTGGCTATGACAGACAGGGCTACGGAGACGGAGAATAATGGTTTCTTGCAACACAGAAGGCAGGAGCAGAGAGGAAAGGATGCAGAAGGTTTCCGGTCTTTTCTTGGGATGTACGCGGGTGAATTTGGTGCTCACAATAAGGATGGAGAGCACGTTGCTAACCCCGACCTGCTGCTGGTTGCTCTAGAAACGCGTGCACGAGTCAGACGCTCCAAAGGAAACCTCTCATGACTTGCAGCACACGGCTGCACGCCCTCCAGCAAGGGGATGGACTCCTACGTCCTTCATTGCTGCCCTCGAACACAGAGCCTGTGTGTGGCACATCTCCAGCTGTAGCCCAGCTTGCACCAGAAAGCCTTGCACGCTCGGCTCGCTGGCCTGGCTGCAGCAGAAAGGGGCTGAAGTCAGCATCCTTATTGGCATAAGAGCCCTCATGAGCGGGCTAGCGTCCCTCGCGCCAGACCTGCGCCCCAGCACCTCTGGGGAATCAGCCCCGTAGGCAGAGACCGTCCTGGTCCAGACGAGGGCCCTTGACATCCTGCAACAACAGCTCTGCTCGAGGGAGACTGCCTTTCTCTGCAGCTTCCCTTGGACAAAGCAGCGCTCCCGCACGCACGCCTGCCGCACCGAGGGATTAGCGGGGAACGGCTCTGCCGATGACGCTCGTTGCTGGTGCGAGGCAAGCATTTTCTCTCTGGGCTACAGCAGGGCAGGAGCTGCTGCCGGGCTCCTCGTAGGGCATGTGAACACTGTTAAAAGACCAGGCTCAGCACAGAGCACGGGGCTGTGTGGCGGGTAGGTACGATGGGCTCCCTTGGACATTGTGGATGTGCCCCGGGTGTGCGACACACAACAGCACCTTGCCTATCCGCAGCGCTGCTGGTGCACGGGGACAGAGAGACCCGTCTCTGCCAGCTGCCACCAGCACGGGCGAGACAGGACAGGCGAGGAGTGCTGCGGTCCGGTGGACGGGGCACTGGGCTGGGATTCAGGGGTCACTGGTGTAAATCCAGCTCCGGCTGGGGCCAGGCGGGTGCTGGGACTCAGCCGAATCCTGCAACGCCGGCCGCCTCTGCACCCGCCCTGCGTTCACGCTTGCACGCTCGCAGCTGAGACAGACCGGGGCCCTGGGGTCACCGTGCAAACGGCCTCGCCGATCGGGGCACGATGATGATTGAAACCAAAACCCAAGCCAAAATCGCTGGATAATTTATTAGCACCTCTTGCCTAACTAGCTCCCCTGGGCCGCCAGCCCCCGGCCTCCGGCGGGAAGTGCCAAGAACAGCATCTGCAAGGAAATCACGTTACCTTTTGGCCTGAAAAGGGACCAAATTGCTCCTTATTAGCATTGCACATGGTAAGAGAGGACGGGGCTGGCCTGCACCCAAGGAGGCCGATAGCTGGGCTCCCGGTGACCCCGGTGGGGTGAGCTTGCTGTACTCAGTTCCTTGAAGGAGCAATCGGATCAGATGTTACTAGTTAGTATAATGGAATCAGCGACTAACAAGCTCCTGTTCTTACTGGATTACTGTGCCCACTCACCCATAGTTCATTAGAGCCCTGGAGCCGTAATCCATGAAATCTGATCTCCCCAGCTCGCTCCTAAGCCGGGTTAGAAGGAAAACACCTTTCCAGAAAACCTGCGGAGGGAATAAATCTCCACCGGGCTGGAAGGTAACGACAGCCGACCCGCTAGAGAGCCAGTCTGCTCCGCGCACGCGTGCGCGCTGGGAGCCGCGGTGAACGGACCGGCACGACGGAGCAGAGGTTTTCTTGGAGAGAAATAAAATAGAGGCCGGGAGATGGAGGCAGGCAGCTCTGTGGTTACAGCAGGGATTGCAACCCGGAGCAGGGAACCAACTTCTCGGCCAGAGCCGCAGGTGTGCTCTGAATGCCAGATCAACCGCCCTGACGGTCATTTGTGTATCGGCACACGGTACAGACGTTCCTGAGCTAACCTCCCCCTACCCCGGCACGGGCAGGGGTGTTAGCATTAACGTGACAAATCACGCGTTTACTCACGCAGCCGGGGCTGGAGGCACGGGCTGCGTCCTGCTCTGTGTTTGTACAGCACCTGGTGCAATGCGGTCCCCGTCTGGGACCGGGGCTCAGGCACTAGGGCGATGCAAACAAGAAATAGTATTAATATCCCCATTGTACAGCTAGGCAAACTGAGGCACAGAGGGTGCGAGGGTCCAATCTGAAGCCAGGCAAGGGGATAGGAGTCATTCTCCGGGCTCCAGTGGGACTGGGGTCAGCCCCTAAGGGACTTCTCTTGCATCACAAAGGAAATGCAGATGTTTCCCAAGCCCCAGCCCACGGTCTTCACCACGACACCGCGTCCCAGATGCTTTGAGCGAAGCTGTTTAAATTTTGCGCGCACGATGCCACCTGAAGTCACTCCGGGAACTGCTCGCAGAATCAGCAGGGCCCGACAGCTTGCTAGCCTTTTCCATGAATGAGTCCCCGTCCTAAGGACGCGGTAGCGGTAACTGCCCAGGCCAGGGAGAGATTGGACTCACCCTGCTTGGTAAACACCACGGACACATTGTGCGTTTGAGGACACATTGTGCAGTGGTTTTGAGGACCACTGGAGCTACGTTTTGGATTCCCACCTTGCTGTCCGAGGACCGAAGCCTGTGCACGACCCAGGGCCCGGCTAGCATCAGGGACATGCTGCATTTTGAAACACGGCCTCTGATATTTCGCAATGCTGGCATTTAGCTGACACAGAAGTGCCCCTCAAGCGTGCTCAGGACAAGGGTCCTTTCCTGCTGGCCCTCTCCCTTCAGAGTCTATCCGCTGCCTGGAAGGGGACACGGTAACACCCGAGAGCTAACTGCAGCCACCCCAAAACACCCGCTGGGTACATCTTGGGCAGCACTGCTGGGAAGTGGCCCACAAAGGCATGTGCAGGGAGCAGAAGGGCATCTACCGTGGACACAGAACAGCCCGAAGTCTCTCCGGAGGTGAGAGAAGCAAAGCCTGGGTGCAAACTGGTCTGGGCCTGATGCACTCTCATGCACCCCACAACCAAAGCCGGGGGGGTGGGTGGGCAGGTCATGTTTGCAGCGTCCCTTCCCGAGAGCCCCGGGGATATTCTCACTGCAGCCGGCACCAACGTGGCGATCGTGAGTCACGTCAGGAATGCACGAGAGCTTTGTCCTGGAGCACACGGAGCCCCTCTTTGCTCCTTCCACAGGTAATTGGCTTATCTAGAGGGGAAGCAAACCTTCCTCTCACTTGTCCTGAAGTGCAGCTTGAACGGCTTCTCATTCCACAGGGGTCCCAGGGGGGAGCTTGATGGTATGTGGGGCCCTATAAAAGGATGTCCAGTGATGGATGGGGCTTAACGGGACGCCTCTGCACAGAGCCAGCCTGCCCAGCTCGGCGCCGGGAACCGAATGCCAGCGCTTCTTGATGGCTTGGGGTCTTTGTGAACCTGCCCGCTGCCCAGGACAGCGAGCTCAGCAGTGGGGCACAGGGCTTGCTGCAAAGGAAACCATCGCTCACCTGTGAGTCACTGGATTTCCTGTCTCGCCACAGTCACCTGAGGGGTCCCTGGAAGGGCTCATGCATTTCCTTCTAAGATCCACCCTGCCAGCAAGCACAGATGCCTCGACGTCCTGGAAGATGTATAGGCTGGATAGAAGCAGGCACATTTTGGGAGCCTGTCGTGCATGGCATGCATCCTAGAGAGAGGGGGAAGGAGGCAGAAACGATTGGAAAAGGAATGAGACAAGTGCACGTACATGCACGAGAGAGACATCCCTGTCGACTTCCGCGGGTTTTGGAGCAGGACCTAGGGCGTAATGCGGGAAGCTGTGCCACGGGCCACCTTGCTGGAGATCGAGCTCTTTTATCAGTCACCTCATCTCATGTAACGGGATGTTCCTCTTACCCGTCTTGCCTTACTTAAGCAGTTGATGAACAAAGAGACTCGGGGATGCTGTCAGTCGCCCGGTTCCAGATTTGAGAGCTAGAACAGCAGCACGCGTGAAGGACAGGTCCAAAATGAATAACAGCTGCCCACGTACCACTGGGACCCTGCCTCTCTGGCTTTCTTTTCAGAGCAGTAACATATGAGCAACTATTGCCACCGCATTCATACGATCACAGGCAACGAGGGTTGAAGGGACCTCAGGTGGTCACATCTAGTCCAAGTGCAAGCTCGAAGCAGGACCAGCCCCAACCACGTCATCCCAGACAAGGCTTTGTTGAGCCAGGGCTTAAACACCTCCGAGGATGGAGACTCCACCACATCTCTAGGTAATCTGTTCCAGTGCTTCACCACCTTCCTAGTGAGAGTTTTTCCTAATATCCAACCTCAACTTCCCTTGCTGCAGCTTGAGCCCATTGCTCCTTGTCCTGCTGTCTGCCCCCACTGAGCCCAGTCCAGCTCCATCCTCTTTGCACCCCCCGGCAGGGAGGTGAAGGCTGCTATTCAACCCCCTCGGTCTTCCCTTCTGCAGGCTCCATCAACCCACTTCCCTCAGCCTCTCCTCACCAGTCCTGTCTCCTGGACCCTGAACCATTTTCGCTGCCCTGCGCTGGACTCCCTCCAACTTGACCACATCCTTTCTGCAGTGGGGGCCCAAAAGCTGGACCCAGGACTCCAGACAGAGCTGCGTTCAGAACTGAAGGAACCATTCACCCCAGACGGGACTTGAACCCACAGCGAACCAGTGCCGTAGGCTGCCCAGGTGAGCAAGATGCTCGCGCCTCGCCTCCCGGTCACGATCCTCACCTACAATTTAAAGCATTCGCAACCATCCTACCCGCGAGTTCATTTCCAAGTGGACTCGTGGGCCCAGCTCCATGCTGAAGTCAACGCGTAGGCATCCAGGAAGCCGCGTGAGGTGCTCAGGACCATTTGGATTGCCATATTGGGCCATGCCGGGCACCGTCCTGTGCAGAGCAGTTAATGGGTTATTCGAGTTTGAGCGCTCGCATTTATCCTGCGGGGATGACACAATGCAGCTGGGGTACGTGCTGTTTGGGGCAATGCCTGCCAACCATCTACCTGCTGCTTATTACTCATGCCCGGTGCTGCACAGAGCGCGCTACCTGTAAGCCTGCGGCGGGGACAGAAAGCGCTCTGCGAGCAAAGCACGCTGGCAAGCCGACGGCCTGGAATCTGCAAAAGACCCTTGGAGATAGTCCTACAGAATAAATACTTCTTATCCAGATCCTTCCAGGCAGGCATTGGTACCTCTGGAAAGGCAGGCTTGTGCAGACTCCAAACTCGGAGAAATGTTTGACAGAGCCGCATACGTATTCCAAACATTGTTTGATTCATGTTTTAAAGCCTAACTTGCAAACATACTTCCGCAGCTCAGACATCAATCACGGGAAATATGTTCTTATAAACAAAGCGATACAGACTGTCTCTTCCACCGATACCATATGCAGGTCACCGGGTAGCACCCCAGGAAAGGCGCTTTCTGGCACGGCATCTGAATAAAAACCTTAAAAAAAAAAAACAACAACCGCCGAAAACCAAGGAATGCAGGTAGCTTGAAAAACAGGCTGGAATTAGAGCAATAGAGGCACGTTAACAGCCCAACGAAGAGTCAAAGACTCAAGGAAAAGGAGGGTTGAAGGGACGCCAGGAGGCTGCATTTACTCCAACCCCCTGCTCCAAGCAGGACCAGCCCCAGCTCCATCACCCCAGCCAAGGCTTTGTGGAGCTGGGTCTTAAACACCTGCAAGGATAGAGACTCCACCACCTCTTGGGGTAATCCAGTCCAGCACTTCACCACCCTCTATATAATATCCAGCCTCAAAGTCCCATCCTGCAGCTGGAGCCCATTGCTCCTTGTCCTGTCATCTGCCCCCACTGAGACCAGTCCAGCTCCATCCTCTTTGCAGCCTCCTACAAAGTGACCTACCTCACGCTGCTGCAAGCACAGACCTGGGGGTTGCCTGTCCTCTGCAGAGAGGTGGCCTTGAACACGGACCCACAGCGGAGTTACCTACCCCAACCCCAAAGCCCCCAGATGCATGGTCAAGTTCTGGGCAAGAGAGTTCCCCATGCAAGGTCTTACAAATGTCACCGATGATATTGCTTGGTCTTCCCTTGATTGTTATCCAGGAAGGTGTGTGGCATCATCTGCCAGCTGTGGGGATGATTCAGTACCAGGTTTATAACGCGAAGCTCTCTCACCTCGTTCTCAGGGGTCAGACCCTTGTATTTCTGTTGCAAGCACATCCAGGATGGGCCAAGTCTGTCCTGAAGACTAAGGCTCCGAAGTCAATTTGCTGCCCACAGACCACGAAACCCTGGGCTTCTCTACAGGGAGTGTTTACAAGGGCTGCAGTGGCTACACATTGCGGTGCCGGCAGTGGGTTTTGCCATGCCCGTACCTCTGGGCATGGTACGGCCAAAAGGAGATTGCTCCAGACAGGCATTTAAAAAGCAACTTCTGTCTACTACCGACATGGCAGAGTCCAGCAGAGACTCCACGATGCTCCGGTCAGACCCTACCCCAGCCACGTCACCGCAAGCACATCTTCAAATGAGATGACATCCTTTCCGATGAACAACATCGACTCAAATGCTCGTTCCTAGAGCGTCTAACAGAAAACCACGCGACAGCAGTGATGGATAAGGGGTGAAGGAATGGAGAGTTTAAACACTTCATTCACTGTGACCCTTATTATTAACCACCGACAGCAACGGTTCTTAACCTTTTAGATTGAAGACACCTCACGTAGACATTAGGCATCCCATGGAAAGTGCCAGCAATTAGTTTGCACTCTTTTTTTGCCCAAAGGAAAAGAACAGAGCAGTCTTTTTCTGTTGCAGAGAACTCAGAAAGACTGCAACGAGGGATTTCTACTGGAAACTCTGGGTTTATCTCGAGGACCGTGTTTGCACACCTAGCAGTCCTAACGCTGGGTGGCATCCTTGGAAGGATCTCCCGGCGCCTTGGCTGAGAGTCGCAGTCCACATCGTGCCCGTCAGCAAGGGAGACCCCTCTGATATGCAGCAAACAGCCTTGATAAGGTGGATGGTGGGCTTTAAAATGACAGCAGCTCTTCATGGGGCCACGGAAAATCTCCCTTCTCCTCTCTGTTCCTTGACATTTCCTCCTCTGCATACAGCAAGGCAGGCAAAGCTATGCTTCAGTACCATCACGGGATGAAAAAGCCAGTGCTCGCCTTGCAATTCTCTCCATTGCTCCAGCATTAACATGACTGCGGTGGCCCTCCAAGCACGGGTCACCTTCGTCTCTGCACTTGCCGCTCATGGTTTCATAGCATACTTCCATGCCTTTTTGAGGACACGGTGATAGAAGCCCTTTCTAGAACTACTTGTCCCTGCCCATTTAAACCATATGAAAATGGCCTTGCTGGGGCTGGGTGAGAACAGGATGGTAACACCAATACAGACACTAAAACTTAGGGGTCTGTCTAATGACTGACCAGATGAGGATTAAGCCATTGACACTAGCTCCAAGGAACACGCTGAACACTGATGGCTGAGCCCTTTGTAATGCCCTCGGCCGGAGTATGGAGAAGGCTGCTAGGACACACAAGGCCCCCATGGTGACTACAACTTCCCAGAGGGCCCGACGACAAGCAGGGAGCATGCCCCGCAAAGCTCGACGTTCCCAGACCTTTTAAAGCAATCTTACTTTCCTTCTCCCATGCCTTGAAATACATCGCTGGAAAGGTCCTGAAGCCTGGTGCTTTGCATGTTCCTCTGCTCGGGGAAAACAGATCGGGACAAATTCCAGGGGCGAAGCTTTCCCTTGGCTGCACGAGATGGATCAGCTTTCAAGACTGCAGAATTGTTTCCTAGCCGGGTTGACCCGAAATGCTCTGCTGCCTATGAAATGCAGGACCGCTTTGGGAGAGAGTGACACACTCCAGCCCGGGGAGCGTGGCACTGATGGAGACGGAAAGGTTTAAGAGGGAATCGGGCGCTGCCTAATTCTGCACAGGGGGAGTTGGAGGCGATCAACAGTTCGGGAAAAGGAGAAACCTCGACGGGTTTGTTCAGCACGGGCAAAGGTTCGGCGACAGCCCGGCGCCATGCTCGCGGCTGCTCACGATGCACCGTGCAGCGGTGCGTAAGGCCCTGCCGTGCGAGCCGGCGGCCCTCACCTCTCTGTGCCTCCCGAGGACGTAGGCAGATCGATGCCAGCCAGCAAGCTACCCCTTTGACCGCCCAGCACAGACATTTCCAGATGCCCCAGGCCCTGCGGGGGCTGACCTGGGACCGAGAGGGCTGGTGCCACGGTCTGCTGCTGCGTTTTGCTCTGGCAGAAGCAGGAGAAGGATGTCACCAGAGCAGTGGAGGAGGCTGCTGCATGCCTGGCCCCGGTGACCGTCACGCTGCCCCGCGGGAACGGCTCCCTGCAAGCTGGCGGTCCAGCCTCTGTGGTTCATTATGTTGGGGCTCCCAGCGAGTACAGCAGCGGCTGCTGGGTGATTTGGGGACTCATCACGCAGCCCTACCTGCAGGTATGTTGGCACTGAGAAAGCAATGAGAGAGGAGCACGTGGGCTCAGTCCTGTCCTAGGACAGAGTTGGACTAGTGCTCCCATAGCTACAGGCTTCCTAATCCTTCAGCTAATAAATCCATTTGAGCACGGGGGTGGTGTGCTCAGACTAAGCTCCCAGCTCTGACAAACCCAGCCCTGGACCTGAGCATACACAGCTCTGGTTTTCATAACATTACAAAATCCCTTCTACACTCAAGGAGGCTTTAAAAAAGATCCATGCATGGCCTCTTGTATCCAGGGCCTTTGCACAGCCCAGGAGCAGGGCGGGAGTGCTGCTGCTTGCTCTGTCGCGGACCTGCTTTATCCAGCAATGGGCCAGTCCAGAAAGACCTTATACCACGCTCGCCTTTTCCAGGAATATTAGCAATCAAAGATTGGGCTTAAGTGAGGATGCAAAACTGAGCAGCTTGGCTCAAAGGAAACGTCTTTTTTCCCTTCCTTCTGCCTTCCCACAGCAAGGCGTAGGTCTTGCCTGAGGGTGCGCGGTATGCCAATAAATACGGTACTGCCCAAACTTCCCTGCATGAAGTGGAGAAGTGGAGTTTGGAGCAGTGCTGGTGCTCTGCTTAGTTCCTCTTTCATTTGGCTTCCCATCCTGGCCAACGCATCCTCCAGCCCTGTGCAAAGGGGAGCTATCAGTCGGCATCTCCCTTCTGAGTCATCCAAAAATTGACTAAGAGGGACGGAGATATCGGAGGATGAATCAGCTCGGGGGGGAGGAGGGGGATGATTAGGAAGGAGACGGTTCCTATCTGCACGCAAATATCTTAGGCATTAGGAACGCCAGGCACGGACCACACCGAAACCTGATGGGAGGCTGCAGGGAGCTTAGGGCAAAACGCTGGTACAGGAAAGGGCTTCTCAAAATTGCTTCTGTGCTCACCCGAGTGGGAACACCTCAGCTCTTCGTGACACCGCCGGGGTTTGCTGTCACTGAACGGCGGGGGCTCGGCGATTGGCACAAGTCTTCTTATTGCAGAAGTTTTTCATGCGCTGCCATCATCAGCAATGGGAGCCGTGGGGCTCGGATGCAAATGTGGGCTGCCTTCGCTGCCGGGGTCTTTCTTCCAACATATTTTCGGACCCCAGGAAAGAGCTGCGCTGGGAGGCGAGACTAGCACCATATTCCCAGCTCCGCTATGGCCCGGCTGTGTCACCCTAGGCACATCACTTGACCCCTCCATGCCTCCGCTGCCCCTCCTGCTCTTTGTCTGTTTAATGCATAATGTCATCAGGGTGCCCAACGCGGCCCGGACGGCGAAAGAAGTAATGTGTC
>JAGPOW010003447.1:34072702-34085399 GCA_030014935.1 Caiman crocodilus | reverse complement strand
GGTGCCCAGACCTCAAAGCACGTGGCAGAGAGCTACACAATCCTGCCATAGACGCATCTATCTATATCCAGTTTGCCTGGGCAAGCGTGATCAAGCATTTATCAAAAGCACTCCATTTTTTTTTTGCACTTAGATATAGAGATATACAAACAGCTGGACATCATCAGGGCTCAGGGGGAGACGCCATGCCCCCCGTCACCACTTTGGTGCTGGTGAAGGTAATGGGCCACTGTTATCAGCAAGAGCAGTAGCAGCCCATACAAGTCCTGATAAACCAACAGACTCCTGCGTGCTGTGTCCAGCTGCCTTGATTGCTAATGGTCTTGCCTCAGCCATTAGCTTTCAAGCTCAGGATTTAGACCCCAAATGGCAAAACCAGGCGCGAGAGCTCTGCAGTCCTAGAAATGCAGCTACGGCTCCCTCTCTGCATGCATCTAAGGCATCCAGGATGCTCTTTGAAGGAGCAGGCCTCTGCTGCCTATGGCGAGAACCGAGCTGCAAGCATCATACCCAAACGCCAAGGTAAAAACCGAGTGTCACGGAAACCGATTCTGTGAACACGTGTACGCACACGCACGTGCACGCGCACAGCTGGGCAACAGCTTTGCTCCTGGATCTGAACAGGGTCATCCTGCGCTGTACCAAATGCCTCGACGTGGGAGGGGAGCGCGTGGGGAGAGCGCGGCACTGACATGAAATGCCGTTGCCTGCAGAAGAGCCCCAGGTCCCGCGGGCTCCAGAGCAGAGTCCGGTCAAATTGCTTTATTACAGTAACAAACACAACTCAAAGGCTTCTGCTCCCACGGGGGAAAGCTCAGGAAGCTGCTGGTGTCAGCAGCGCTGGAAGCCTTGCAAGATTAAAGCCGTCTCTTGGTATTTCCCCGCTGGAATTCCACTTGCCTGGCGTGGCGGAGCGGAAAGTGGCCGTGAGCACTCGTTTTGCACGGGGTGGCCTGTGGCTTGTATGGGACCTCGCTGAATTGCCTGCCTCCTGCTACCACCCGCGTCCGAGAGGCGATGCCTCGCAGGGCGGTGCAATCGCTAGAAGCAGGACCTCCTCCGTGGTGCGGCGTGGACCTCCCGGCCCGTTTTGCACCTCTTCAAACCTCCGCAACAGCAAAGGTGACTCCGGATGCACCGCTCGTCTCGATGGCTGGAGCGCGCACAGGTCGCAGCCGTGGCCCATAGCCCCAGGCTCCTCCGCGGCAGCTCGCCTGGCCCAGCCACAGCCCTTCGCACCCCCCGGGACGCAAACACCGTCCCCCACCGACAATTCGGAGCTGTAGCCAGAGCCGAACTGAGGTTCGGAGGGGAAGGACGACGTCCCCTGCTGCAATACTTTTTGGCCTATTTAACGGGCGGGCGGTTGCTTTCTAAAGGCTAGTTTGTGCCGCGTGAGAGAGAGACAAGAAGAGAGCGAGATGGTTTCCCCAGGCTTCCTTTGTCCCATATGCTAAATAATAGCATCCATATGAAGGCAGAGCAAGGACCGAGCAAGGGAAACAGACCGACACCGGGCTTTATCTGGCAAAATCAGAGAAACATCAGCGGCAAAGCGTGAAGAGAATGTGCTTTCCACAGGAGACGCGGCCCGTCTAGGGTTTCGGATCTGGTTAATGACACCGCAAATTAAGCCTGTCATCTTCAGAAATGATTTTTCTTTCAGTTTGCACTCAAAGAAAACAACAACAACCGTCCAAACCTGAGATTTTGCAGGAGCCGGCCTCCCTCCCCTCCCCGCCAAAGGGAGCGAGCCGCCGGGACGAGCCCGCAGCCCTGTGCGAGGGGAAGCCCCTCCAGACGAGACCGGGGACTGAGCCCCACCGCACAAAGGAGCCCGTCTCACCAGGGTTTGCTTTCATACGTGCGGCGGATGGAGTCGAGACAGCCTCCATCAGCGACTGCCCCCCGCAGCACTCCCAGCAAGTGAGGTTTCCATCTCTGCTCTCTGGGCCAGCTCCCTTGCAGGCACCGATCCTCTATTATTAGCATCGGTGAATTATATCCCAGCCGTGCCTAGAGCCCGGCGGAGATCGGGGTCCCATTGGGAAGGGAACTATGATGTACAGGCAACAAGCAGGGGTCTTGCCCCCCATTGCAGCTGCAAACAAACGCCCCGAGTCTGCCAACTTTTTATAGGCATGACTTCCCGGGGGCGGCTCACGGGCAGGGAGCTAAGCGTGGAGCAAATGCAGAAGACACGGGGAGGAAGTGGGAGCTCAGACACAGCAGTTCCTCCCATCCCTTCCTACGCCCATGCTCTGCAGTTGCCTTCTGCCACCGTGTCCCGTTGAAGGTGATGCCCCCCTCTCCCCATCGATGGCTACGTTTCAGAGCCTCGTCCTTGACTAAGCCCCTGCAGCCTTCTCGAAATCTCACAGTGTTTCACAGGATGGGGGAAGTATTTTTTGACCACGAGCCCTCCACCCCCCTGCTGAAACCCGGCCCTCTCTGCATTTCCTTAATGACCGACCGACCACGGCGAGCTGGGTGAAGGGAGGCCGAATGCAATGACGGAGCCTGGACGTCAGCCAGGACAGTGGGGTTAAGACTCCTGCTCCGGCAGATAGCTGCGGAGGGATCATTAATGCATGCATGTGGTTGTGACCTTCGTGCAAAAGACAATGAATGCCTTCCCAATCCCACCAGAGGCTTCTGACACCCGGCTCGGGCACGGCCTCGCTACAGCATCACTTATGCCCCCGGACCCTCTCCCCCTCTCCCCAACACGGTGTACAGAGCAATCAACCCTGATGAGCTTTGCCGTGCAAAATTCCCCTTGTGCTTCTTTTCTCCTGGGAACTTTTATTTTATTATATATGAATATATTATCATATATTATAAATTATATAATGGTATTGTTTGTTATACATTTTATTTGTTTATTTATGCAAAATTATTATTTTGCAATAACAAATGAAACACCAAAGTTTTCAGGGTTTTTTTTCTTGTAAAACTAAACCCTCTCTTTATTCTCAAACTTCGAAATTTCCAACAGAAAAAGAAAAAAAACGCTACGTTGACTAAAAAATATTTTTCGTTGAAAACTCACGCGTTTGTAGTAGCGCCGGGCAAGCTTTTGCCATCAAATGATTTCTAACAGAAAACTGTAGTATTCTGTCAAACAAAAATTTTCACTGGCAGCATCTGTTTTCCTTCAAGATTTGTGATTTTTTAGTTGGGAAACCAAACAGCAAAACACAACCCCCCGCACAAAACCCAGGACTGAAATATTTTCAGCTGAAAAACAGCACACAGTCCGGTCTGGGGATTTTTTTGTTTGTTTGTTTGGACGAAATGTCAAATTTTCCCAAATCCCTCTGATTTTCTGCAAACTTTTTTGATCGGCTCTACTTCATCAGTTAACGAGCTGCAAGGGAGTTCGTAACTCAAAGATTACTGGTAATGCAGTTAAAATAAAATCCCCCCCCAAAACTCTTTATTCTCTGAAGTCCGACTCGATTCCCCCAGGGATGGGGTTGGAAGGCAGGTCCTGATCCTGGCCACAGGGAAAAGGAGAGGTTTTCACCGGTCATTAATGAACCCTCAGCTCGTGGGAAGGGCAGACCTGGCTACCCCAGGACGAGAGGCCTAAGGAGGGTCTCAGCAGCGGGGGGGTTTAAAGTGGGCGGTGGTGTTTTTATAATTCACGTAGAGGTGGAAACTGAACTCCAAACAAATGCACTGAAATGCCCCATAAACTCTGGGGTGAGGAAGTGGAGTTGGACCAGCCTGGCTAGCAAAAGACCAGGCCAGGAAAAATGCCAGAAACCGCCCCCCAGCCACTCCACAGAAACGGCCAGATTTTTACAGGAGTCTCCACCTTTTCCCCCAAAGTTTGGATGCTCGGCGTCTTCCGGCGACAGGTGGAAGCCAGGGGCCTGCCTGCACCACAGCCCTTCGCTTCCGCCCCCAGGGACGTTGCACGGACTCGCACGCGTGGCACGGAAACGATAGTGAGAAAGCCTCTGCCTGGACCCTGAAACCAGACAGCGCCATCGGCCGCATTTCTCCTTCTTGGAGACCCCTCCTGGTGACACCGCCCCGGGTGGGAACCACGCCGCTGGCCGGGTGATTTCTGCACGGCAGAAACTTGGGAGGAGAACCAGGGCTGCGTGCACCCAAATCCAGGGGCTTACCTGGACCTTTATGAGCCGGCTCGGGCTGACCGCAACCGTGTTGCAGAAGCTGCGACGCGTCAGTCCGTTTCCTCTCGGACTCGGAGCATCGGTAGCAAACCTGGCACCAGCAAATGGCATTTCCAGGGACTCTAGGGAACAAGTTAAAAGGTCAGTTGAATGCTGTGCTGTGCTGAACCTCCTCCATGCCTGGCTAGCAGGAGATTAGGCACATATTTCCCTTGTCTTAGTTCCCTTTGCGAGTTGCCTTTAAAGGGAACTGAGTGACGCCGGCTTTTAAGAGCCGGTCGAGCTGACATTACTACTTTTACCAAACCACCCGAGTTTGGGGCACTTTGCTGCTGAGGCTGCCAGACAGAATGAACCAGAGGAAGGTGACAGATAACAGCGTCATGTTAACCACCTTCTTGTGATGGCTCTTTGCTGTGTATTGCCGTGTCGGTAATGCTTTTCAGATTGGGTATTTCAACAGCGCATTCCAGAGTAATGTCTGACATGCCGGCCAGGGAACAATAGCTACGTACAGGCCAAGAGCCGCATTATTTTTAAGCAACTACTTCATCTCTTCCAGTCTCGCAGCCGCTCCTGGCTTCTTACCCTTTTTAACACAAGTTTATAGAGGCCGCACTTGCAAAAACAGGTGTGGGGAGAGCGGCAGGGCTGGAGACCGCAGCTGCCTGGCGAGTTTTGGTTGAAAAACTCTTTCTGACGGAGAAAAAAAAAAGTTTTTCAAAACCAAGGGTTTTCACATCCCTCCGGACGGTCTCTGATGTGTTTGCTTGGGGTTTGGCCCTGCAAAAACAGCTGATGTGTTTCCCCAATTAGCCAAGTGAAGGATGAAAATGGTTTGATGCCTTTTCACAGCTGCAAAATGGGGGGGGGGACGACAAATGAAGGGAAAAGGGGTAAAGACCCCAAACTGCAAACAATACTCTTTATTTCTGGACTCTCCCTGTACTGCAGTTTCCTTCGGTGCTTTTGTCTTGACTCGGTTTCATTTCCTGCCTCTGGTTTTCAGCCCTTTAATTAACGTGGCTTCTGCCTTTTCTCTCCCCTGGAGAGTTTTGACACAGCCACGTTCTCCCTCCCACTCCCCTTTTCTCTCCCAAATACAGAGCAGCGCGCAAAGCGCTGGGACCCCAGCTGAACCGTGACGCTGTCAGGGCTCACGAAGGAGGGTGCTCTGGAAGGCAGCCCGGCCATGCCTAATATATTTCCTAGTGACTATTGCAAAAATAGAGTCTCCCTTACTTACTTTTGGCTCTTTCCCCCACTTCTTTCCCCGCTCCCTTCCCTTCTCTACCTTTGGTTTTCCTAATTTCCACCTATTTACATGCCCACTGACATGCTGTCACACTTTTAGCCTCTTCCAATGCTTGGAGAGCTCGGACCAGCAGAGACTCCCGGGGCCTGAAGAAGGGCGATTGCCCCAAAGCTTGCACAGAACTTTCCCCAACTACTCAGCGGGGCTAAAACAAGAGATCGCATCGACCCAAAGAACCTGGCACGCCGACGGTGTCCTTAACTAACACGGCTACAACCAAACACCCAGCGCCTAACGTCTCGGCATCTTTAGCTCCCCGGGAGACAGGCACCCCGAGTCCGGTTCTGATCTCATTTACGCCTTGTGCAAACCGACTCGGACGCCAGCCCAGAGGGTGGAAAGCCGTGGACCTGCCTGAACAGGGAGGTGAATTTGGATGAAGGCAGGGGCATTTAAGGCAGAAACACCAGTTTCCAGCCCTGTGTAGGGACGCCCTCATTCTGGATTAGGTTTGCCTACTGATTCTGAGCAAGGCACTATTACGCCGATGTAAGAGCGTCCACACAAGAAGAGCTGGTTGGGAGCAGCTCTCCCCCCCGCTCCTTTTCCCGCTGGCACCAGGGTGCGTTTTGAGCCCGGCGGTAAGGTCGTGCCCACGGCTGGTGGTGTCCAAAACAACACGCAGCGATGCAGGAGCTGCGCCCGCTCCGACGGGGCCGAAAGGAACAGGGCCTTTTAAAAAAGAAGGGGCATCCAAACACACTTAGGATAACGGGCTCGGGGCCCGTCCCAATCGAGGCGGGAGAGGCTGCCAGTAAACTCTCCGCCCATTTCGTTTGCACCCAACGTAACCTGAAATCCCCACTAAAGGTCGTCTTTGGGGAGCACCTGCCCCGGTCCATCGGCGTGATGGACCGCTGCCGATGCAGCCGCCCTGGATTTATAGCCGTCACGCCCCTTTCACGGCAATAAACGTAGAACCCGTTTTCACCGAAATGGTGAGTTACGGGTTTTCAAATAAAGCCGACTGCATATAAACCAGCGCTCGGTTTAGCTGGAACGGCCCTCGCAGACACATCCATCTACATAAAATACACACCAGAGGAAGCAGAGCTGTGACTTCGCTCTGATGACATAAAAACTCTTGTAAACACGTTGTCATTTACGGTACGGGGCGGTGGGGGAGAAAAATAAACCTGCAGGGCCAGCCCATACCTCTTGGAGCACATGGAAAATTTAATAATCTTTTTCCATAAAGCTTTGTTTGCGGCTTGATTTATCTGGGCAATGAAGACAGGGCAGTGGCTGGTTTACCATAAATAGGTTGTATTTCTTCGCAGACAAATGCTGCAGTCACCCTTTAGGCAGCTTTTGGAGATGTGTATGCAGAGGGGTGTCACTGGTCTGACAAGATTGAGTTGTTTTGCAGCACCCTAATGCCACCGTGAACCGAAGCGTGCAGGACCAGAGCTGATCAAATCCTTCTGCTTCCTGATGGACGAGGAACCTTCACAATTGCCCTGGAGTTTCCTCCAAGAACCCTCTCCCATGCTTTGATGTGGTTTTCATTGCTAAAATCTGACTGGAAGGCAAGAACTCCTATTCACTAGCTCCAAATCAAGTCCAAATGGCCATGTTCTGCCACCATCTCTTCCATCTGAATGATAGGCATGGACACAAGTTTCACCATCGGCTACATGAAGACTACCGGCACCTCTCACTTGGTCACACCAGAACTGAGGATTAGGATTAGGGCACTGGCCAACATTACCTGGGGTAGGAGAACTGGGCTTCTATTTCTGCAATAATAGATAGCTTTATGATAAGAAATTTGGGGCGGGGGGGCGTTGACAGGTGGGGAAATCTTGCTTACTGAAATGATAAAGGCAGCCGTGTGAGGTTAAAGGTGCTAAGAGTAATAATTGTTCAAAAGCAGCACAGCTTTGCAAAATTCTGCTCTGCAGAGCAAGCCACTTATTGTGATTATTGCAATTGGTTTTGTTAATTATCAGTTACTGCTAGCTCCTCCATCCTGAGGACAGGGAGCTGCAGATTCCCTACCTGGGCTGAGAACTGTTTATGACACACTTATCAAGGCCATCCTGCATGTGTATGTGCTATAAAAGAATTGATCTTATGTAAATAAACCCATAGGTGAAATATGGTTGTGTTGAGCAATATGTGCATGGGGTGACTATAAATTCATATATATATATATATATATATATATATATATATGTGCACATATGCACATACATAAATACACACATGCACACATTTGCATATGCATATGCACAAATGATCACATTTGCATATGCACAAATCATCATGTTTGCATATGCATATATATATACATATATATGTGTATATATATATATATATCCACCCACATTTGCATACGAAATATATGCACACACAGAACGTATTTGGAGTATATGCACACGTTTGCATATATATGCACATATATGGAATATATTTGGAATATATACAATCAGGACTTGTAGTAGAGGTAATATCTTTTAATAGACCAACTAGGTTGTTGCAAAAAAAAAAAAAATTCTTTAATTGCAAGCTTTCGGGCGCAAACACCCTTCATCAGGCATTGGAGAAGAGGTTGTAAAAGTTCTCCTGGGTAGAAATTACCCAGGAGAATATATTTGGAATATATGCACACATTTGCATATAGTTGCACATGGAATATATGCACCTATATGGAACACATTTGGAATATATGCACATTTACACACACACACACACACACACACATATACATACATACATACATACACACACACATGCATATATATATACACACATATGCAAATGCAATGTATGAATGTGTATGGAATATATGCACATGCACACATACATATTGCACACACTTTTTTATGATGCCTTGAGCTTGCACAGGAGCTTACACAACACATGGAGGCATTCAGCCTTCCCGCATAGCCCTGACAATCCCGAGACTATTTACAGTCTTTTCTACCCTTGCCGGCTGAGAACCCGACCCTGGCAGAATGAGCATCAGCTGAGAGGTGGCGGGGAGGAGCGAGCTCACCTTTGATTTACACCTGTTCGGCGCTGGTGTGATGTCACCAACTTCCAAGGGCCTCGTTCCCCATTTATATCCACCCTCGTGAGTAGAGAACCAGCCCTGGGGGACTCCTGATTTATGCCAATGGAAGGGGAGGGAAAGGCATGCCCAGAAGCTCCTCCTCTGCTCCATCTTTCACACCAACTCCCTCCATACCTCAGTTTCCCCATCCACTAAAACACAGACGTCTAAAACCAAACAGGGGAAACCCTCTTCTCCAGGGGCCGCGTGAGGGTCAGTGCAGGGAGGGCACCGCGTGATTACTTGAGGCCATCTCTCAGCCCAGCTTTCTCATGCCCAGCACGCTGCTTGCACCCTATGAAGCCAGGTCCTTTCTCTCTGGAGGCAGATGCTGGGGCAGAATTGCTCCAGGTCAGCATCATTGCCAGACAAGCCAAGCAAAGAGAAGCTCTATTAATGACTGGAGGCGCAGCTGGCTCCGGTGGGGCTGGCAGGGCAGCAGGGAGGCAGTGGAAGAGATATGGGAGCATCCGATTCCCACTGGATCTCCCTGCCTGGATCGTCCTTATCCCAGATGGAAACCTACTGACGTTATTTATACCGAGGGAAATATTTAAGGGACTTGCCCATTCCTCATTCTGGAAGGGGCTGATTTATGGGATGTTACAGTGAGACAGTGGAGCGAAAGACAGGGGGAATATTTTACGGGGCTGCAATGTAAACAGAGCTGGAGCAGAGCCCCTTTTTATGGAGTCCCTGTCCTGACAGGGAATCTGACAAGGCCCTGATTTACGGCCCTATTTAGATAAGGGAGACCGGGGCAGGGATTGCGAATGGCGTCAAGGTCACAGGACTTACCGGGATAATGTTTCTCTGGGCCACAGATAAGGAGATCCAGCAGGCACTGGCCAAGAATGCAGCCCTGGGCGCAGAGACTCCCTGCAGACCCCCAGGCCCAGCCGCCTAGGACTGGGAAAGGCCATGCTACGAGCACTGGGCTGGGGAGGGCAGGTGCTGGGAGAGAAGCCAAGGGGAAGAGGCAGGGGGTAGCATCCCCCCTTGCCTCACCTGGCAGGCCGCGGGGGGGTCCTCCGTGCCGGGAGCACTGCTTGCAGGGGATGGCAACAGCTCGCCCAGCCCTGCTCCGGCCCCACTGCAGCAGTCAGGCCTCCACGTCCAGCGCTGGCTAGACTGTGGAGCAGACCTGGCTGGGCACCAGAACCTGGGGTAGGCTTGTGGAGAAACCCCCCAGGGCTGCCGGCTCCTCCCAGCCAGGCGAGCTGCTTGCAGCGGGGGCTCAGGTAGCCGCAGCAATGTGGGGAGACACTGCTGAAGGGGATGTGGGGCATGGGCATAAAGCCGGGGTAGCACGAAGCACCCAGCAGGGTCAGGACTGCTGAAGCAGGGCTCCTCATTTCCCAGGAGGGCTCACACTGCCCTGGGCGGAGGGGGCTGGGTTGAGCCGGCAAGAGGCATCCCCACGGGGGTATTCACTGATGCAGCCGCAACCCCCTGCATCCACACCAGGACACTGCACAGCGCGCTCCCCTGCACCCAGTCCCGCTCACACACACAGTCCTCCTTTTCAGACTAAGGAGATGCTGCATCAGTAGGAGAGGACGGGATATATTGCATTAAATTGTATGGTATTGCAATATAATGCAATGTAGCATAGCACAGAATAGTATAATACAATGTAGTATAGCATAATATAACATAGCATATATATTATATTACATGGCATTACATTATATTATAGTGTAGCACAATATAGTATAATACAATATAGTATAGCATAATATAATATAGCATATATATTATATTACACTGTATTATAGTGTAGCATAATACAGTATAATACAATATAGAATAGCATAATATAACATATATTATATTACATTGCATTACATTATATTAGTGTAGAACAATACAGTATAATACAATATAGTATAACATAATATAATATAGCATATGTATATTACATTGCATTATAGCATAGCATAATACAGCATAATACAATGTAGTATAGCATAATATAATATAGCATATCTATTATATTACATAACATATTACATTATAGTGTAGCATATGACAATATAATATAATATTGATATCACGGTACATTATATTGCTACGTTCTAGTGTAGCACAATACAATATCGCATACTATAAGAGCCTAGTGTAATGCAACACAAAACAATACAGCCTAGCATTATATGATACTGTGTTATGTGACAGAGCAGCATGGTTCAACAGACTACCTGGGAGCAGGGTGGACGTCCGATGTGATGTGCTAACACAGGATGCACAGCCCCAGGAGCAGCAGCACCAGACAGCCGGGGGTCCCGAGCCACATCAGCCCATCAGTGCGCAGTGCAGTGGTGCAGCTGTGTGTCCCCCATCGCGGCGGTGCCGGGACAGGACCCCCAGGCCCCTGCAGCCCGATCCCACCGCTTTGAGCAGCCCCTGTCCTGCACCGGTGGTGGTGCTGTGGGGACCATCCGTGCATGCACATGCACATGCACAACACATGCGCACTAGCGGAGCCGGCTTGCACGGTGAGGTGTGTGCGCTGGGTTCATGCACTGGTTATACACACATGTGCACACTGGGTCATGCAGCTTGTCTGGAGATAGGCAGAGGCGCACACACACACACACACACACAGAAGCAGCATTAGATCGCTATATTCACACACGCATATAGCTTGCACGTAGATTCGTACGTGTATATAAATATAACCATTTGTGTGTGCATATATAGAGTATACAGACACTTACACACAATGTCACGCAGCTTGTGTGTAGATAGATGTATGTATACACACACAAATATATAGTGTGTATGTAGATTTGTATGTGTATAGAAATTTAACGCTGTGTGTATAGATTACACACACACAGACCCACAAGAATAACACTTGTTGTGCATATATATATATATGTGTGTGTTTCACACACATATATATTACAAACACATAAATACAATAGAGGTTGTGTGTGTAAAATATATATTATATATGTATGTATATAAATATACACGTGTACACAAATACATCTTAGATGCATATTTATGTGTGCATATATAAACACACACAAGCATAATGCAATGTGTATGTATATATGTATGTGGGTGCATATATATGCACACATATAATGCAGCTTGTATGTATATGGATGTATATGCGTGTGTATAAATACATACACAAAAATATAATGCAGTGTGTGTGTGTGTACGTGCACACACACATATGTATAGGTATATATAGGTGCACACATACAGCATTATATTGGTGAGAATGTGTGCGTAGATATATATAGAGAAAGAGAGAAATGTAGTGCACACACAAATATTACACACACAAACTGTTATAGTTATACACACGTCTGCGTACAAGCTCTATTATTTGCGTGCGCGTGTTACACACACATACCTACACCCAAACCGCACTGCATTGCCCGTACGCGCGTGTGTACAATAGCTACGTGTGCCCCCACGTTCACAGCAGTACAACGCTGCTCCTACGGATCGCTATCCGGGCGTGTACACACACGCGCGCGCGCGTACAAGCGTACCCCACTTGATCCGTGGACACATTGTATCCGCGTGCACGTGCGCGCCCCGCCCCCCCCAGCCCCGCACGCGCGCATTCAAATCCACGCGCGGCATTACCTCCTGATGCGCGCACCCCCCCCACCGCCATGCACACGCGGGATGAGTTCCCCACGTGCACGCGCGCACACAGATACACACGCGGTGTTAAATCCCTGTCTGCACGCCCGCCCGCACCCCCCCCACCCCTCACAACACGCGCGCGCGGGCTGAGCGCCCCATTTGCACGCGCACACGGTGCCAGATCCCCGCATGCATGCACCCACCAGCACGCCCGCGGTGCTAGTGCCCCGCTTGCACGCCCGCACACACGCACCCCGCCCGCGGGCCGGTGGGCGCGGCGCCCCGCAGCATCCCCGCCCCGGCCGCCGCCCGCCCCTATAAAGCGGCGGGCCGCCCGCAGCCGCGCCGTCGGTCCGGGCTGGGGCATGGCCCCGCGCTAGGCGCCAGGCACCATGAACTTGGTGGGGGGCTACCCGCACCACCGCCTGCTGCACGAGCCCTTCCTGCTGGCATGCCCCCCGGAGCGCTCCTGGGTGCAGAGCTGGGTGCTGGGCCCCCCCGACGGCGCCCCCGGCCCGCCCGCTGCCGCCCCCGGCCCGGCCCCGGGCCCCGGCCCCGGCC
>JAGPOW010003447.1:34053917-34066644 GCA_030014935.1 Caiman crocodilus | reverse complement strand
GCAGCACCAGTCAGTCCAGACACACTGGGAGAGACTGGGAGATGGAGCCTTTGCAGATGAACTGATGGGGGATCCCAGAGGTGCCTTCCTCCAAGATGTCGTCTGCATGGCTTACACAGCACAGGCCAATGCCGGCAGATGCTAGGGAGATGGGGCAGAGACACCCTGCCTGCCCCCGGGAAACGTGTCCCTGGTCCCCTCCAAATTCTTGCCCTCGCCTTGCAAAAGGCAGGGACCCCGCTGGCTGCACGAGGTATTTATGGGCCTGTTTATCTGATCTCAAGGGAGCCTGCTCTTATCTTGGGAGCAGCAAGGGTAGGGTTAAACTGGACAGCCCCCTAGACAGCATGGAGCCAAATTAAATACCTAAAAAACCCCAGCCCTGGGAGCCAAAAGGTCCAAGAAGGAAGGTGCTGGGATGCAAGGGGAACGTGCTGCATGCCTGCCTGAGTGACCCCAGGGCCTGGCCCAGTGCAGGAGAGCCAGCCCCGTTCCCAGCCAGGACCAGGCATCAGAGGGAGGGCGAGAGCCCCAAATGGGCTGAGCCCCGGTCACGTACATCCCCTGTAATTGCTGGGGGTCTCCACGGCCGCTTAGATCCAGGGACCGATTTCCAGGATGCGGGCGAGATGCAAGCAAATTTCCAAATTCCCTGCTAGCTGGGAAAGCTGGCTCCACTCCTCCGCCTCTACAGCATGTGTGTTGCCAGCAAAACCTCGCGGTCTGAGCTGAGCTCGCACGCTGCCCGCTGTGCTGCGCTGCACAAACAGCCAGAGGCAGTCTAGGGCTAGGATGCAGCAGACGAGGGGCAGGGGCACTGGGAGATGACGGGACTTGCCCAAGGCCATACAGCTGGTCAGTGGCAGAGCTGGGAACAGGCTTCTCGCCTCCTGCGTGCCAGATCAGAGCCCTGCCCAGGTGTCCAGGGCTGGCAACGTCCCTTTCGGAGAACAGGGCAGCTGGGCAAGATCAGCTGGTGCATCCTGTGTGTCCGGGGCCCTGGCACTGCCTGCTCAACCCTCCCCGTGACTTTCTCTTAAGGAAGCGCCTGCCAGTTCCTGCCCATTAAGCTGGCCCCAGCCCAGCTGCAGGGAGGGGAACGAGGCCATAATTTGTTTTCAGTGTCAAGATGGCGTCAAAGATAAAGCAAAACCTCTCCAAGTTTGGGGGCTCAAGAGACAGGAGAAATCCTGACCCGGGGCCGACCCCGGAGTAATGGCCAACAGCCCCAGCGAGTCCTGGGCAGGTGAGAGATTTACTGCCGGGGGAGCCTTTTGATCCTGCCCTCGGCGCTCAGCGCCTCCGTGCCCAGCCACGAGCCCCCAAAGCCGATTACACCGTCTCCCTTGCCCCCGTGCTGCGGGAAGACGGCCGTCTCCTCCGCCACCCCTCCAGAGGCTCGCACGCATGTACACGCTCATGCACACATACATATGGTGCAAGGGCTTTTTTACCTGTGCATTGCACGATCCTTCCTAGTGGCTGCAAAGGGCCCTCAGCTGGGCCCCGCAGGAGACCTAGGTGCCGGGAGACCTGGGAGGGAAGAAAGGAAGAACATCAGTGAGCTAAAATCCCCGGGGGGACAGGAGACCAGGCAGCTGCCAGACCCTGGACCATCCCTTGACGCTTAGGTAAGGACTTGTCCATGGCACAGGTCATGATCTTCGGCATTTCTCCATCATCACAGGGCTCCGGGAGCTGGGGCTTGGGGGGAAACTCTCACGGTCTTATGATGGAGGGAAGATGCCCGTCCTGGGAGCAGTGGGGGGAAGCTGGAAACACAGGCACCAGGCTAGCTATAACCAGCTTTGTTCACAACCCCTTCCTCCATCACAGATGGAGGAATCGCAGAGGATCCCCTGCAGAAACAAGGACCTGCTGGGACTGTGGGGCTGCCTCCACTCCTGGCAGCCTCCACTCCTGGCAGCCTCTCAGGACTGCAGAGGATTTTCCAAAAGGGATTAAATTCACTTTGGGGAGTTTCAGGGAGAGCTTGTAGCATAGCCAAGGTGGCGGGCAGAGCCCCAAGCTGCCTGTGCAGACCCCGTCCTACTTGCAAACAGCCTGGGAAGCATTTGTATGTGCCTGTACCCTCCCCTCCACCCCAACCAGGGGCTAGTGATGGCATCCGGGGTCCCGAGTCTGGTCCTGCTTTGCCCAGATTCCCCCTTCCCTTCTGTCCAAGGCAGTCATTGCCAACCCTTGGCCACAGCCAAGATCCCTGCAGCCCTGTGGTGCCATTGCAGAGGGGGGCACTCATTACCTGGGGGTCTCCGGTGCTGCACTTGGCCCAGAGCAAACGGGTCGCGTGCGGGCAGCACGGGCACAACGAGAGGGACTGAAGGAGCCTGGACAAGCGAAGCCTGCGACAGGCGGAGGCTGCCCAGCAGCCCCAGGAGGTGCTTCCCATGCCAAGCCATCAACAGCCCCGCATCTCTTCCCGCAGCGAAGCCAGGCCACAGGTGATGCCGCACCCCAGAGCAAGCCCGTGGTTTCCCATGCGGCGGTCGCAGCATTGCAGCCGTGCCATCCCGTCCCGCACGCGGAGCCTGCGGCGAAGAGGCCGCCGCGAAGCCCGGCTCTGGGGCACGGGGCCGGCCGGGTCCAGACAACGCCGGTGTTGTTGTTTGCTCCGCTCGGAGCTGCGGCAAGGCAAAGCAGAGGGACAGGCCCCGAGGGACGTTCGAATTCAGCCTGACAGGCAACACAAGCCAGGCGCGAACCAGGCTGGGAGCTGCCGGAGGCGGGAGCTCCGCGCGCGGCGAGGGCATTATTTATGGCCGTGCTGAGCGTCATGGTGTATTTACCGAGGGAGCGAGCCCAGGGACCTGCAAAGCAGAAACATGTGCTCGGGCCTGTTCCCGTTCCGGGCGACGGGGAAGGGGCCGGGGAGGCTGGCTGTCCCCCCCGCTTAGTTTCTAGCCCCCTGAAAGGCGCTGCGACAGCCAAAGAATTAGTGGGATTATGACATCAAGGAACAACCGAGAGGAAAAAGGGGTTTTTAGGCTGCCTGACCCATAATTCACACGAGTAGCAGCTGTAACACTAGGAACAGATTGGCTTAAGCGCTTGAGCCCCGCGATTCTCGCCAAAGCAACCCCCGGCGAGGCTACGGCTCGCGCAGAGCCACGGCAGCGGTGAATCACGAGCCCCGCTTTGCCAATTCAGACACGACTTGGGCTTAAATTTGCCATTGAGCTCTTGTCCCCATTCGCCATTGGGCTCAAACGTCCAATGAACCTCGCGGAGAAAGGAAGTCGGCGTCAAAAACTCAGCGCGCGGACTTTCGGGCAAGCCGTGCCATCAGCTCTGCTGCATGGCACGTCACCCGCCGGCACGGTGGGACGCCTAGACCGGTATCTACAAGATGAGAGAGAGACCATCCAGGCTTTCTTTATCCCAGCTGAAAGGGAAGGAGGGCGAATTCCCCCTCGCCCCCGCACCAGAAGCGTGCTTTCCCCTGGTCCCCATCTGTGACCGGTGCTGCCTGGCGGGTAGAGGACCTTCAGAAAGGTCAGGAGCCTGTTTTCAGCCCTTGGCTCAGTGAGACCGAGAGCTGGCGAGGTCCTCGGTCATCCCTGAATACATGCATTGTTAAGTTATTAGAAAGCAGCAGCTCAGGCTCTTGCCAAATACCCAGCCTGATGGATAAGGAGCTGCTCCTTTCCAACATAAAACCATTACATTCCCATTTACATTTTTCCCTGGTCTTCTGACTTGCCCTCTCTACGGGGAGGCAGAGGGAGGCTCAGGGCCTGGTTTATGTCAGGCTTCAGGGAGAAGACGGAGGAGAGGCTCCTGCTGCAGCCGGGGCCAGCGCAGAGGAACCCACACGTTTCAGTTCATTCCCCACCAGGCGGTACGGAAAAACCCCAACAAGCCTCTTTTTTACGATCGCCACGTCCTTTAATGCAGCCTAATCCCGCTTCCTGCCTCTGACAAGCACAGCCAGCTCGCGCCGCAGGGAGACAGGAGCGTGGCTAGCATCCCTCCAGCTCTCCAAGCTGCCCTCGCCGCTCAGGGAACCGGCCCCCGTTTGCAGCTGCGGCGTTACTGGGGGAATGCTGTCCCCATACGGCACAAGGGAGAACAGCAGGGAACGGGGGGGGGTTTGGCAGCCGCCAAGCCAGCCCTGTGAGCCAGTATCGGTCTCCTGGCTCCATACTTGCTGTTCCTGGTGGGCATCCAGGCAAGGATGCACCGCTGCCGTGACCTTGGTAGTGCAGACCAGGATCTGGTCAGGGATGGGAGCTGCGTTGCACCAGGCCTTGCACACGCGCAGTGCAAGGATGCTCCTAGTCGCTGTGCTGCAGCCTGCCGTGCCCTCTGTGCCACGCTTCCACAGGGAGCACAGCAGCAGGGCTGGAAGGAGTCATCTAGTCCAAGCTCCTGCTCGAGGAAGCATGATACATACTACACGGGGTGCTCCTTTATACATGGGAAATGCAGGAGGGCATGCTTTCCTGTCCTTCCAGTGCGGTTCTCCTTAGCTCCTGGCATGTCTGCAGAGTGGGGGAGATAAAACAGCCCCAAAAACCCAGTTTCACACCTGTCACCCAGGGGCCCGTCTCGATCGGGCAATTGTGCAAGTCTCTAACACAGAAATACTGCAACAGCATCACTGACTGGGGAGATGCAAGGCTCACCTACGCTGCTCAGGGAAGCCCAGGCTTTAGAGACGTCTCCATCTCCTCGTCTAAAGGAGCAGGAGTCTCAGGAGACTTCCTTGGATGGCTTGTGCGCGCCTCAGGGCTGCAAAACCTCAATGTACGGGTTAAGTGCTTGCACATCATCTTCACCCTCCAAACTCTGGCCAGAGCCCCTTAGCTGTGAACGAAGGTTTGTCTAGGAAGAGGATGAGTACCACGTGCCGGGATGGTGGGGAGGAGGGAGAAAAGTGGGAAGAAAGGAAGAAAAAGCCGGGAGCACTTCACGGGACAGGACAGGAAGGGGAAAGCTCCCGACTAAGTTCGTCTTTGAGCCTGGGATGCCGGGCACCTTCACTTCTCCGCGCCCTTGCACTGGAAGATCGACATTCAGCTGGTGAACACACACTTTAATATCAGACCCAAGGGGACGGCAGCCAAATAGGACCAAAGACACTCTTTACAACCGGTATCAGCTGGCACCAACGTGAAAGAGGAGCTGATCATACACGAGGTAGGAAATCAGGACTCATAGTGGAGATGATGTTATCTTCTATTAGACCAACAAGATTTTTCCAAAAAACATTTTTGGTTTTTTTGCAAGAAAGACTTGTTGGTCTAATAGAAGAGATCATCTCTACTACGGGTCCCGATTGCCTTTTCCTCTAGACCAGTGCGGCTACAACCTGGATACGAGGTAGGAGGTATTTTACTGCCAATCTGTGGTAGGAGGAAATCCCTCTTGATGGGAGATTCAAAACCCCTTAACCCAAAAGACTCGAGGTTGTCCAAAAGACCAGACCCTACTGTTGCATTGGGAAGGCTCTGTGGCTTCTCCCGGACAAACTATCCCTCTACTTGGGAGCCAAGCAAGGAGCTCCCGAGTCGTAGTTAAGGTGAGGCCTTCTTCATTCATCTCATATTAAATTTCCTATCATCTCCGCACTGATCTCAGCCACAGGCAAGGAAGCGCCAAAGCCAGTCGTCCTGTGCGGCTATGCAAAACTGGTTCTGCATTAGCCAGGACCCCAGCTTTTGGAAGCCATCCCTGTAAGCCTCAGAGAAGCAGATGCTGGACGTGTGGGTCTTGCTGCCAGAGAGATCATTTATTGGAACTGAAACTCAGGCATTTGCATCCTTGTCCAACAGTACAAAGGTTCACACACACTGGAAGTGGGACATTCCCGACACCTCGAGAAAAAGGAATCCTACAGCGTCACAATAAGTTACCAGAGCTGCTTTAGCAGGACCCACCTACATTACACAATTCAAAATACAAATTCTCCAAAACATTTGGCATCAGATCGGCACAGAGACCAGGATGGAAGGGGAAATAATAGTTGGGGGTTGTTTTTTCCCCCCTCTCCCCCACTGGGCCTTTGCAGGATGACTGATATGCACCTCCGCAGGGTTTTGCTGTCGAGTGGGACAAGATAGGAGGGCTGACGGCAACAGAAGGCAAAAAATGCAAACCCAGCTGCTTTCCAAATGGGGCTGGAAGCCAGTGAGGCTGGAGACTCTTGGCACCGATTGCAAACTACTACAGACTCGCTGGTAAGTGAACTTCTCCCCCCCATAAACACCAGTGGATTAATTGCAAGCAGATGTGGGTTATGGATGACAAGGAAGGTGAGAGCAGGAGTTTATTGCAGCCGTGAGGGTTGCCTGCACCCGAGCAGGCCGTTTGCACCTCGCCAGCTGAACCTGCAAGCCAACCTAACGCTTCTCATCCGCTTGAAGCTCCAGCTGGCATGAGGGAACCTGCGGGACGAGGGATTTGCAATATCCTCTTGCCTCCCTGACCTGGACCCTGCAATTAATCCCTGGGGCGGTGAGAATAACCCCGTCGTCTCCGTCGAGGGAGGTGGCCTGACTCTCCAGGTTCCTCATGACAGCAGCGTGGGAAAGCTGTGCTTGGAGACAGAAGACCCTGCCGTTTGCCATGCAGCCCCCTCCTTGATTTCCATGGATCCCCGCTCCCTTACCACTTCCAACTACCTGCCAAGACTTCCCCTGAGACCTTACCTTTGCACATACCCAGAGACAAGTGCACGGACCCTCCCGTTCCCACACCTACGCGTGGCATAAAACACCCATTGCAAAACCTAGTGCTGCAGCGATGGGTTGCTGTCTGGACCGCGCTCTTTGCTACCACAACTCTTCTGAAATAAGCTCCTGCTCTGGGCTCCGTCGGCTCTAGATTTACCATCAGAACAGCTCTGAGCCCAACCGACCAAGTCCAGCTTTCAAAAGCCACGCGTGGTATTTTGCAGACCAGAGTGGTGAACTGTACCAAGGAGAGTGCCCCTGAACCCCCTGAGAGGTGTGACCACGTGCACTGGGCTACGAGAGGAAAGCTGGTTCAGCCCTTGTGCATCTCCACTGCCCACGAAACACCGCGTTTCAGTGCAGCGGCTTGCTTGGGTCCGATAGGCAAGCCCCGGGGATGCAGGCATCGCACACCGGGCTTTGCAAGGGGCTCTCTCCCCCTCCTTCCCTCGCTCATTTGCCTAATTTAGCAATTGCACTTTCCATTCCTCAAAATGCCACCACCCCATCCCAATTCCCTCACTGCACACTTCGAGCTGCCCTGCTCACCCCCTGCAAGATCAAGGCGTGTACTTCTCCAGTGGATTTTTTTGTTCCCCTCAACAAAACCTGTCGAAGAGCAGAGGAGCACTGCTGCAGGATGCGATTAGCCCCGGCGGGAAGCACGTCGGTGCCGAGCTCTACACCCAAGGGCTTTGCCTGAGAAAAAACCCCGTAAAGCCAAATTAACTGCTTAAGGAGAACTGGACCCAGTGCTTAAATGGGGTGGAGGCCTTCTGCACCGGAGCTCGGACCAAACCGTCTTCCGAGGCCCTGCCGCCCCCGCCCAAGTGCGTGGCCCATAGCCCACTAGACAGAAACAAGTTTGTAAAACTGAAAAAAAACCCCCCAAAAATAATAATAAAAGAAAACAAAACTGAAACAATAAAAATGCAAATTTCAACCCTCCCCTTTGTGTGAATGAACCAGGCCAGCTGGAGCAACTTCTGCTCTCCCACCTGCCAAGCAAACCCCATCCCAAAGCGGCTCTCCGTGTGGCTTCACACCTCCGAGCCTCAAAAGCATGGAGGGTTTTCAAAAAAGGATTTACGAAAAGCCGAGGAAAGTTGGGAAGTACCTGTGATTGGGACGTGATGTAAGGAACCCGATATACGTGATGGCACGACACACGGTGACAACCGCATTGTTGCGTTTCTGGTAATCGAGCACTAAAGACTCTTCAAGAGCCACAGGTTCCCCTGAATCTGGTTGTCGCTGCTGTTCACGTTTTAGCACGGGAGCCACACATATACCCCCCAAACGTGCCGGCGGTGCTCTTGCTGCTGTTTCTTTGCTCCGTCTACATTGAGACCGGGAGAGTAAGGCATTTGCCAATGTCTACGAGGCAAGAGGTTGCCAGGGACCCGACAACGCAAGGTTTCTCTGCTGCCAAGCTGTCTACCTTGACTGCTAAGGGCTGGTAAACAGCCCTTCCTTCACCATCCCAGCTCACAAGGCCGGTCTGTGAAGGATAACAGCTTGCAGAGTGCAAGCCACGATCCAAATGTGCATCATTTGCAGAAAAAGGAAGCTTTCTGGATCCCGTCTCTGCACAAAAGCATGCGCGTGGCCACCCCTGGAGCAGATGGAGCCTGCCCTTGCATTTGCTTGAAAAGAAGCATTTTGCTCCTGGCTGGTGACACACTCATTGATGTGTGAAAACAAGGGGTGTTGTTTAATTTTGGTCTAGGCAAACCTGCTCCTGAACGCATCGAGTCCGGCCCTCTGCTTACGTGGAGGCACAAAGACCCTGCAAGGTGTCTGTCCTGACTCCTTTTAAATCAAGAAGTCTCTTTTGATCGATGGAGTGATTTTGCCTGTTCATTACCAAAGGGACCACCACATGGTGTCAAAGATTTATGAAATACCAGTGCAAGACATTCCCTGCAGTCTCCTTTGCTGTTTGTGCCAAAGTCCTTTCAAGATAAATAGCAAGATGTTGTTAAAATCCGTACTGAATCGAGCCTGTGCGGATGTCCGAAACAACCTGCGCTGCCCAGAGCTCTGGATTAAAAGGGGACCGTCCTGCGACAGGACCTCATTCCTGCACGTAACACGGGGCTTTTGAAAATTGCCAATGTTTCTTCGACTTGCTTTGGGAATATAAGCAGACCCTTTGAAGCCGTTACAAACGAACTCAGCTGGCTTCGAGCGGCATCACCTTCGCAGATGCATCTGTTTACGAGTTCACGAAGTTACCGCCGGAGCTCTCCAGGTCTTGTTGTGCGGCACCGAGTTGAGCTTGCAACTCTTCTGTCGAGTTATTCACCAAAGCTAGATCCAATTTCAGAGCATTGAAACCCACTGCCAGCAAAATGCTGATGAGGTGCAAAAATTAAGTTTATTTCCCATCTATGGGGACTTTTTGCCATTTTGTGCCATCTACACTTTTCCCAGAGCCTGACGAAGGGGCTTTGATCCTGAAAGCTCGCAGAAAAGGACAATTTTCTTGCCATTTTCCAGTTGGTCTAAAAAAAGGTAGCATTTTGGAACCAAGAGTTCTAGTTTTTTGCATGTCACCAGGTTTCTCCGCTTTTACTTGGCTGCTGAAGGCTCATTTGAGACTATGCTCACGAGGCAGCGTCTTGGCAGATCAGAAATGAATCAAGACACGAAGGTCAGACCAGCCGGGGAAAGGAGTGATGCTGGGAATCACAAGGCTCATCTCGAGTGGACTGGAGGTCACTGGAGAGCTGCAATCACAACCCACCCTCTTTCAGTCCCTTTTGGCAAAACAGCATTTTGTTGCAAAGACTGGCAAGAGTACCACGGCTTGACGTGGCAAAAAAAAACAAAACAGTGCTATTTCAACTTCCTAACCTTTAAAACGTGCACTTGCAAAGAGGACCGGTGTGCTATGCAGGATTCGTCTTAGGAAAGGTACGCATGATGCTTGTGAAACATTGCCAAAGACAGTGCAGGTAGATCCCGTCCCAAATATCACCCACTCGGGTCCATATCTGCACTGGACTCCCGAATGGCGACAGATCTACTCACCCTGTCCTGAGACGTCTGAAACCGAGGCAGCAGGTGTGTGACGTGGATGTGCTAAAAGCCAGATTGGGTATGAAAATTCAAGTCACTTGTGACTTATACCCGGTTGGACACACAGATTGCAGGCTGGTGCCTCACCCTGCTGCTTCACCGACTGCCGCTGAGCCTCCAATTTGAGAAGTACAAATGAACTTGTGCAGGCTAACAGGGACATCGCTAACACCACAATTAAACCAGGGTATTAATCTGTACCTTTGGCCTCAATAACCGCATGTTTTGAGGAAAAGCAGACGTTTGCAAATGCCTATCTGAACTGAGCTGAGTACCGCGTTGTTCAATAAGGTCAAGCCGGTAGAAAAGTTTGGGAAGAGCCGTTTAGCTTCCCCGTTACACCAAATGACAGATTCATCGTGGATTCAGCAGACGGCGCTCGCCGCAGCAGGTCTGCCGAGCTGAAGCGCTGGCCAGAGTTGGGGAAGCGAAGCACGGCCTTAAGGCAAGGTACTGCGGGTTCAGGTGGGAGCAAGCCTCAGACGCGCTGCCAACCTGCGCGCCTCCGTGCTGAATTATTCCTCCGCTGCTGTTCCAACCTTGTGCCAAAGCAGGTGCCAGTTTTCGGGGTGCAAGCTGAGACCGTGGAGCAAGTCTTCCCTGTGACCTGAATTACATTCAGAAGATTTCCAGAAGCACGTGACTGCACCGCCTCCACAAACGCCATCGCTAAAACCCCACCGATTTCTTTCCTACGTCCTACGCTCTTTATTTCTTCGTTCCAGTGGCGCGGAAATGGCAAGTCAGTCTTCACACGCATGCGTGTTTTAACATACTCCTGGCCAAGAGCGTCTCTATTTTTCAGTTCTTTGTATTTACTGCTTTTTAAAAAAGAAACCTCAAATATTGTTTAATAGTCCATATAGGTCTAAAATACATAGGATACCAGCTGCTTTTTCAACACCTCGTTTCTTCTTGTCCAAACTCCATCTAGGTTTCATTCTAGCTGCCTTCCAATCTCTGGTCCCGTCTGCTCTTGCTGTTCTTCACCCCGTAGATGAAGTAAGGAAGCGCCTCGTCTCCTTCTCGTTCACGGGGATATTCCCAAAGCGACGGCCGATGGCCTAAAAGGACAACATTTAAAAGAGGGGAAAGTTTGTGAATGAGAGGCAGAAAGAGCCAGAGCTACAGCATCATCTTTGGTCCTTGCGAGATGGATTTTTAACTCGCCAAGCGTAACACACTTTTTATGCAAACATGCACCAATTGCAATGGTCGGTCCTCACCTCCCTCTTTACTACAGCCGAAACGTGCGTGGGAAGAATTGCCTTGCTCGGTGAAGAGCATCAGTGGCCCATTTACAAGTGGCATTTGGAAGCCATGGTGACACCATCTCTCCTAGGAAAGCATTACCAGAGATAACTTTCCATTATTAGTAGAAATCCCCTCAAATCCACTCCAGGCTCAGTATTCTCCCTGTGACTTGGCATCCTAGGGAAAGCCGATGGAGAGCTAAATCGCCAAGCTTCGCTGCGTGACCCAGAAGTGGCAGACATTAATCACATCTTTGTCCAGACGAAAACGTGTTGGGGAAGTGTTCGCTGAGAGGAGCGCAAGGGGGATCCGCAATGCAGCAAAAGCAGGGGTGCCAGCGGGAAGGCTTCACCAGCGACCCTGGACCATTAGGCTGCTTTTTTCCCCGTGGATGTAAAAACCACGTCACGGGGGCAGAATCAGAAGATGCGTTTTCTCCTCTTTTGGTACCCGACACCGCTCCGGAGCTGGCTGTGGATGCGGGGTGAACAACATGACTCTCTCCAAGACGACTTACGGAAGTTGGTGTTTTTCCTTGCGGTGGGTGAGAAGCAGATGTCTAGGTCTCGGGCAGAAGGGATTCACGCGCGGGGGCCGGACGAGGATAGTTTCATAGTTCCTAGGTTTCACAGGCTTCAGCGAAGGGTCAAAGCCGCTCAAACGGCACAGGAAATCTGGGAAGTGTTGGACAATTTTAAGTCAGGTTCCCCTTAAGGTTAATCTCTGCACGCGTAATATTTTTGCAGGGGGAAGCACGGGGAATGTACTTCAGTACGCAGCGTTTGATGGCGGGGGGGGCAGTTGAAAAGCTGCTTACTAGTTAGATAAAATGCCGGATCCACACGAATGAGCATGCAGACCTCACCCTTTACAGTCCACTCTCTCACACCATGCTGCATAATATTATGGCCTGTCATTCTGTACTTTAGCTTGAAAAAGAGCGATAAAACATTTAATAAGAACTGCTTGGATGCGCCTAAAGGCCTGTTACCCAGCCAGAACAACACGAGCCATATGGTGGTAAAAGCCCCAGCCTGCAAAAGCGGGATTTCTTGAAAAAGGCAATCAGGACTCAGAATAGAGAGGATCTCTTTTATTAAACCAACAAGATTTTTGAAAAAAAAAAAAATCTTTAATTTTTTTGCAAAAATCTTGGTCTAATAAAAGAAATCATCTCTACTACGAGTCCTGATTGCCTTTTCTTTTAGACCAAGACAGCTACAACACGGCTATCCGATTGCTTTAAAGGTAGGGTTACCCTGAGCTAAGAGCAGCTCTTCCCTCAGGACACGTTCAGACGAAGTCAGGGCAGCAAAAGAGCTGGCTTCAGCCCCAGACACAGTTTCCTTAAGGATCATCCCCAGGTGAAAGCCACTCAGTCCCACGTCTCCGGTGCAGGACTGAAGCAAACGTCTCTTAAATGGGTTACCAGGCAGGTACCGGATGTCTGGATCATGGGAGGGTTGGGCTAATGACTTTTCCATTAACAACAAGTGGGTATTAACAGATAATATGGGCATTTAAAGTGACTGTTAAAACGCGAGCCAGGGCTTTGCTTTACGGTTGTCTCTAGCTAATGCCTGTAAAACTGCAAACAGCGGCCAGAAGAGCACCCCATTTTTTTTTTAACTCTATTTGCTGTTCTATTAAATTCACTTTTTTACTAAAGAAGTGAGGGGAGGGAAAAAAAAAAA
>JAGPOW010003447.1:34018799-34053817 GCA_030014935.1 Caiman crocodilus | reverse complement strand
GGTGGAAAGCACGTACAACCACAACAGGAGATCCTGCCAAAAGGCCAGCAAGGATGGAGGAGCCACTACTATGAAGGATGAACTGCAAAGCGTCTTCTCCTTCTGTTTGAAAGCAGTCACTTCTGCAACGAAGTGCTGAATGTCACTTCACTCTTCCCACCTAAGGCAGCGACGGCCAGACCACGGCACACGCTGCACGGGGCATGGGCAGCCCGCGTGCGCGGCACACAGCAGACCGGGGAAAGGGACAGGGGTAGATAGGGCAGGGAGCAGAAAGCAGAGCAGCAGATCCAGCAAGGGAAGAGGACTGGAGTGATGCTTTGGGAGGATGCAGGGTTCATTTGTTGCACGCCTACCGAAAAAGCTGGCCCCCTCTGCTCTGGCTCACGAAGCCCCGCAGGTGAGCTCGTGCAGTCGCTATATTTTAGGGGCTGAGTGGTTCCTGGCTCCTGTTGTAACTGAACCCAGCTCTGCCTTGCGAAGCTTTGCTGGAGCGAGGCGGGCGAAGACCAGCCCCTTGCTCCAGCTGACAGTCATTTGGCGCACACCCCCAGGGCCATGCTGGTGCACGAGCACTTCTGTCAGGCCGGTTACACCGTTTGGGGAGACGGCGTGACACGCCAGCAGAAAACATCGCGGCTGCATGTTCTGGTACCCGCTGGAGGGCTCTGCGGGCGCAGCTGCAGCCGCAGGGGCCGTCAAGCAGCCCGGTCCCCAACAGCTCCGCAGGCTGCATGCCAGAAACACAGCAAGAGCCAGGGTGCAGGGAGAAGCCAATTGCATATTGCAGCATCCCAGAGCGTCACCACGAGTGCGGTGCATTCAAGGTGTAGTCTCACGCCCTGCGTGAGCTGCTTCTGTCTCTGTAGTGGCATTGCTGGTATGCTGTGAAAGGAAGAGGACCCGGTCAGTGCTAAAAAGATTTTTTTTTTGCACGTGCGTGTGCTAATGCCGGCACTGGAACAACAGGCCGAATGCCTCCGACACACTCGGCTGCGGCTGTGCGCGCTGGGTTGCAGAGCTGCATGGTTTCCAAGCATTTTTTGCAACTCCCTTTCCATAAAATGAAAAGTAACAGAGAAGATGCAAAGCTAGGGACTGAGCCATCCAGGGGCAATGAAAGACAGCAGGAAATGCTTTCAATGCGCCAGGATCCTTCCCACCGAAATAAAAATTCTTCTTCAAGACAGTAAGCGCCTCTGGAAGGAGCACGGCTGCAGTTTAAGTGGAAAGGAAATATTTTTCCTGGCCATGCGAGAGCACTCTAATCCAACGCACAGTTTCCCCCACCCCGGATTCAGTGACTTAATGAGACACAGGCTTCATGAGACATAGCAAGCATCACGCAACGTCAACAGAGAAGACACTGTGTGGCGCGATGCTTACCTCTGGGACATCTGTTCCACGCTCAGCAGAGTCTCCCCCATCTTCGCTGGTCCTCCTCTCCCTTTTGTTTCGGACGCCGAATGAAATGCTCGTGGAAGTCACCGATGTGCAGGTGCCTTCTTCGCCCGCGGGTCACGAGCGGCAAGGAAAGCTAGCACAACAGACACCGCACTCAATTAGACACCAAAACACACAGGGCATCTCTTTTAAACGCAGTGCAGCAGCACGCAACACCATCCCAAATCCCGAATGACAGAAACGTGTGCGCACACCGTTCGGACTGAGGAAGGGACATGCAAGCTAACGAGGGACTTTCCCTAGTGGGATAAACTTTGTGAAAAGCACGATTTTCTTTTTAAAAAAGGTAGTTTATTATTCAGCCCCTTTTTCGTCACGGAAGTGAACGTCACAGCGTAAATCCAGGGTTTTTACAACAGGTTGCTTCAGCTGGAGCTCCTAAAGTGTCTGCCACAGTAGGATGATCTTTAAGCAAGCTCCTTCTTTAGGACGTATTTCCCAACGGGAATTTAATGAGGCGAGGAAGCCAATGCTAGCGGACCACAGATTCTCTACCCCGTCTCATGTCCGTGCATTTCCAAGCATGGCGTACGCCCTTAATTTCATCCTTTCCACCTGCATTGTTATGTCAGTGGTCTGACTTCCCTTTCCACTGCTGTGGGCGGTTCACACAGCCACAAAACACATGTTCAGAAATGGAAAGACACGGGTTTGCGACGGTCAGGGTGTAACACCCAGTTAAAAAAAAAAGACTAGATTTGGAGCTAAGCAATTCTCCTTAAAGTGCTACTTTTTTCCTCTCTTGCCCTGTGAAAGAGCCTACTAGCTGACCATCCGTAACGTGGACAAATTCAGCTTAAAAATACCTTCTAACTTTTTTTCAGGCACCTCAAATCTCACGTGCTGCTACAGCAACAGGTTAAACGGCTGCTTCCATCACCCTGGTATCTTCGAGGTGCTTGGACATGGATTGCTACCATTTTTTTTTGTTTCTATAAGCATCTTTCCTGATACTCAAGTTAGCCCGGCTGATCTCGATTTTCCCACAACCTTCTTTTGTCTCTCTATTTTTTAAAGGTAAGTCTTTCCCCGATCCTCTGGGATCTTTCCTGTGCTCCAGGAGCGCTTGAACATAATCCTAGGAGTGATTCCTCCAGTGACGTGTGCTGAATTACCTGCAGACTTCTTCTTTCCTCATTGAATCCCTCCTCACCGGGTCTGAATCGCGCTTCGTTTTGCATTGCTCTTTTACAAGAGCCAACCTGCATTTGTGCAATGAATTATTTACTCAGCTCGAATACGCGCAGGCCAGCATTTTCCACGAAGCCCTGCGCACTGCTGTAGTTGCTGAGAACCGGGGGAAGGAGGAGCCGTACAGAAAGAGGCAGTTTATGCTCTTACTTGGCATTTGCATCTCTCCCGGTTGGTGACATCCGGCAGCCCGACTCCAGGGCAGGGGCCCAGGCCCTCGTGGCGGGGTCAGCTCCCGCAAGCGTGCTGCATCCACACGCTCAGATGCCAGGACCTGTAGTTTCAGCAGTGGAGACGACAGATAGAAATTGTTACTGCTCCAGCATTCGTTGAGCTCAAGTTTAACGTCTGCAAGCGGAAGCCATGACTGTTGCTCATCCAATGGTCACCGCAGGACACTCGTTTCCATCCCCCCCAAAATACTAGTAAACCCCCATCCCTACCTTGGTGTACTCCCATCAGCTCACAGGGAGCAATCCCAACTTTTGAGCATCTCTGTGGACAAAACAACTTAAAGATGCATTACGATAAATGCAAAATAATGTCTTGGGTGCGTCACTTGATGAAATATCCATGGACTATGGTGGGGGTGGAATTGAACTTGAAGTTGTTAAAACCTACAGGCACTTGGGTGCGATGTTTGCAGCTTCTCCATCAACGGTCACCGGGGTGCCTCGAGATGCAGGCCTCCCCATCCCAAGTCATTCAGGTTGCAGGCTGAGAGGTCGATTTTCCCCTCGCTTGCCCAGGCGGTCCTTGTGGCAAGGACCAAACAGCTGGCTCCTGGGGTCTTCTTACGCACGGAGTGGTACATGAATGCGGTTGCTTTTCCTGCCTTGACTTGCAGGCTTACTTTGGAGAAAGGGGGGAGCTGCAGCAGCGGCAGGCAGTCTCCGTGTGCTGCAAGGGGAAGCAATCCCAGGTTAACCGCCCAGGTGCGTTTCTAACCCCAACTCAGCAGCTTCCAGCAGGCAGACGCTGGTCTGGACGCCGTCCTGGCTACCCTCGGTTGTTTGCCGTAAACACGAACCTAACCCTCATCGTTCTCAGTGCAAACCGTGGGCCCTTGCTGGCAGCAGGATACAGAGGGTTTTTCTTCTGCATCCGTGCTGGTGCAATAACTGTGCTGTGGGCAAGACGTTTCTATAAGCATATCCACTCCTCCCCAGATCCCCACTCTCTATTTAAGCCCTGCATTTAATCAAGCTGTGGATTCAGCGTGACCACCGACGACTGTTTTAATCTCTGGAGCATCTTTGTGCTGTATCCACCGTCGCCCTAGGTCAGGCAGCACCCAGCACAAGTGCCAGAGCATGGCATGCAAAGGCATTTTGCGCGGCACGCACACCACAGGCTGCGCTGCCACAACAAGGATCAGGCCCCACCGCCCACCCCGGCACGCCAATGTCTTACAAACAGAGGTTGCCGATGGGTGTTTTTGGCACTGCCTCAGGTGGACGGCTGCAAAGAGGGGAGGGTCTCCCCCCCCCCCGGTACAGCTGAAATAATAAGATAGGTTTGTTCCGACGCTGTTCCCAAAGGGGACCAAAGTGCCGTTGCTAAATTGAATGTTAAATACCTGCAGGAACTGCACACACAATGATAGCTAGATAGATTTTTCAATCTGGGGAAAAGAAAGAAAGAAAAGCAGGGAGGGCTGGTACAATTACAGTATCCTCTGGCATATTTATCTTCATGAGCTTTCGAGATTTGTCACTCCGCTCGACTAAAACTAGCTGCCTGTAAAATAAACTGCTTTGCGGAGACATTCTTTATTGGGTTCCTAGCGCCAGCCGGGTCGAGTAATTCTCTGCAAACAGCAAGGGGGTGAAAAACAACGTTTCATAAACCCATCAGAACAGAGGCAGCTTTATACCGCCGGAGCTGCAAGAATGGCCAGCCCATCCCCGTCTCCCTAATTCGGTTAGGACGCGCGCTGCTCGGACCTCGAAATCTAGCCGCGGCACTTGCCGTTGAAACGGAGAATTGGTTGGAAGGGGGTTTCTAGTCAGCGGACGCTCCGCTTACTGCAAACAGGGGAGTTTCCCCTCGCTCCGCTCCCTGGATCTCTCCTTTTCCGTTAAAAGAGTGCGTTCAATTCAGGCTTTGTGCAGGGCGGAGCGAGAGCAAGACCCGGGCTTTGCCTTGCACCTCCAGCCTCCTGCAGATCTCAGACCAGGCCTGGAAAGGACAACACGTTTGGTCGTGCAGTTGTGTGCAAGCACATTAAGTGCATAAAAAACCCCGGTGTGGCAGAATAGTCTCCCTCAGCACAGCGCAGGTGAGTGGCGAGCAAATTGCACCAATACATTTCTGACACGCTTCTGAAGCCAAGGCTGGGTCACCGCTTAGACCCTATCACAGGCCTTTGGCAAGTCCTACACGCTGATTTTTGCACCTACCTGTGCAACCGCCAGTGTGGACACAGCTGGAGAGCTCACCACGGACGCGGGGCAGCGTCTCGGTCTGTTGTACTTTCACCAGGCGTCACCCGCCTCTCCCGCTGGGAGCGGCTCTTGGCTGCGGAGCATCTGCAGCGCGGCTGTACACGCATTGCACGCCTTCTAATCCGGGCACACAACTAAAGTGAAAACAGGGGTGGTCCAGACGAGCGAATCCCCAGGCCGTTTGCAAGGACAGAGCATGGTTATGTCAAACCCGGCGGTCCCTGCTAGAGCGGCAGGCTGTTTTTTGGAAAGGACACTGTACCGTGCAAGAACCAGGGCCAGACAGGACTGGGCACCATCACCACGGGGAAGGGAAACGGTAATGCACGTGGGCAGTCTGTGGTGTACGCAGAGCCGCCCTAACCTTGCAGGTAAAGCATACGAGCTATGGGCTTCAGCCCTTTCCTCCCATAGCTACATACCTACGGGCAAACAGAAGAAAAGTTTCAAAGCTGTTGAGTGTGGCTTTAAAATCGGAAGCTCCCGGAGAAAAACTTCCCACCTTCCGACAGGCGTCACGCTGCCACGGGCCCGTCGCACTCCCACGGATGGGGGTGCCCAGGCAAACTGCAGAAGGGCAAAGGAAATAGAAAGCCTGTCCCACCGAGTGCCACCCTCCCACATCTGGCAGGAAAGCCCCGGGTTTGACACCCCCGTCTTAAGTCTGGATTACAGCAGCTTGCAGACGGAGAAGAAACAAAAACCACCTGGGCTTTTCCTAGGCGGAGCGACCCTACAGCTGGGCAGTGGCCAAAGCCCTCGTGTCCGACGGCTCTGGTGATCCCAGGAGCGAAGGTGGGAAAGACATTTCCCAGGAGGGCGACACGAGGCTGCCCACTGAGCCAAGCGCGAGGGTGGCAGCAAAACCATGCTCTTGGCATGCCCCGACCAGGGCATCCGCTCCGTGAGGAGCCGGTGGGGAGAAAGGGGAGCAAGCAACTGCCGCGGCAAGAGCGAGTCACTTCTGCAGACACCGAGCGTCAGAAAACACATTAAAAATTTATTTTAAATATATTATAAAAGGAAGTCCATTCAACTTTTAAAAACACTATGCATTCTACCCGAACGATCTCCGACGTATGAAAGCGACTACATTAAAGTGCTAGACATCCTTTGCCCTCCCCGGCTATTAGGCGCTCGGTCCTAATATGCGCAGAAATAAATATACACTGCTTTAAGAGGCACCGTCCAGTTTGAAAGTCAATAAGTTAAAATGCATGCAGTACAAGGAGTGAATGAACTCAGATCGTACCACCGAGGCCCCGGAGGCTGCATTTTAAACTGACATCCTAAAAGTTAAGGCTATTTGTTATTACCCTAAGGGCTAATGTTTTAATCTATTAGCTCGATTAGTTTGTATATCATTTCTTGAGCCGCACTCACGTTCATCTGCTTGCTAGCTGGGATAAGCGCTTTCCTCCCCATGCTGAACGAGTGGTTTTTAAGACTTTGTGGCTCCTCCGTGGCGAAGAGCGAAACCCCACGCAACTGCTGGAATCGCTGCAGCCTCCCGGGCAACGCAGAAGCATCGGGGAAGTTGAGGACACAACGTGGAGAGAGGAAGAGCCTGGTCAGCGAGCCCGAAACACCCGAATAAAGCTACTCGACTCTGGTCTTGACGATGGCTCACGCGCGGGTGCCGCGCGACCCCAAGCGTGGCGCCGGGGCAGGTCCCACCTGGAAGCCGCAACCCAGACCAGGCGAGTGCGCAGCTCAGTCGACGGGCGACGAGCCTGCAAGCGAGGACGACCCTGGTCCGCGGGATCTTCGCCTCGTGACTTCCCCAGCCTGGACGCCGCGCCACACCGTTCCCCCGATGTCGCTCCGAAATGCACGCGCCATTTGTCGCTTGGATTGAATCGCGCGACCCCTCTTCATCGGTACGTGGCAGGGCACTTACCGGAGGCGGTAAAGATTACCCACGTTTACAGATGGGGGCACTGGGAGCTCAACCAGCCGACCAGTAGCCGAGCTGGGAGCAGAGCCCCGGTGCACTGGGCCAGGCCGTCTCCCCTGCAAGTACTTGAAGCTTTGCAGAAAACCCGGCGGCGGCCGATACGCCTGCCCCGTAGGTTGACGACGCTGCTTTGCCACGTTATTAATCCGTATAAAATAAAACAAAAACAAACCATTAGAAGATCTTTGTGGCAAACGATCCTTTCAGAATGGAAACAGCAAAGCGCTTTGCTGGTTTTTATGTTTGGTAACGGCTGCCTTGGGCATTTAATGCTCCCTCTGCCGCGGGCTGTTAACTCGCAAGTGCGGCACGCTCAGCCTTCGGGCGCATCTCATTACTCGCCTGCTTGCGGGACCGCAGGGGCCGGGAAGGGCACTAACGCGGCACAGCGTGCACCCCTAGCTCAGCCGCCTGCTCAGGGCAGGAGCATCCCTGACTCGGTCATCCCACCCAAGGGTCTGTCCAGCCTGCTCTTGAGAACGGCCCAGGATGGGGATGCCACCGCGTCTACCCATCTGTCCAATGCTTGACCACCCTCAGAGTCAGAAATGTCTTCATTTCCAGCCTAAATTTCCGCTGCCGCAGATTTAATATCAGTAGGCCACTGCTGCTAGCCCTGTCCCCTTGGTCACAGAGAAAAGCCCATCTCCATGCAGGTATCTAAAGAGACTCATCAAACCACCCCCCGTCTTCTCTTTTCCAGACTACATGGCCCTAGTTCTTCCAGCCTTTCCTTGCAAGTCTGACTTCCCAGGCCCCTAATTGTCATTTTTTGTTGCTCCGTGCTAGACTTTCCATTCTGTCCACATGCTTCTTGAAATGTGGGAGCCAAAACTGGACACAGGAGTGCAGGGGAGGTCTCCCAGGGGCTGAACAGAGCGGAAGAATCACTTCCTTTGGTTTGCAAGTGATGCACGCTCATTTTGGAACAACCCAGGATGATGTTGGCTTGCCTTTTTTTTTTTTTGCAACAAGAGCACACCGTTGGCTCATATTCAGCTCGTGGTCCACTGCTTTCTTGTTACTTCTGCGTTACGGCATTTAACTGTCTTCCCCACGCTTCCCACGGATCCACGGTGCTGACTTTATAGAAGTCATCTCATTAGCCTTTCGCTTCGGTGGATGGACGTGCGCAACTGTCGGATAGAGGCCTCGTGTCTGAACAGTTCAAGTATAAAATTGCAAAATCCTGGATGCGGGTTGAACAGATAAATACATGTGCCTTTGCCAGGGAGATCAACACCAACAGCAGCCAGCCGAGAAATCCTGCGATTCAACATCTGCTTAACCCCTGCCCGGGGCCGAGAAGAGGCTTCCATCTTCAGCCTTCACCTCGAGCGCGATGAAAAGCAGTGCACGTAGAAACCCAGGGGCCTCTGCATCTTCCGACCCCACCTTGCAGCCTCTTGCCCTCCTCCCGTTTGCACATAAAACTGGACATTTAAAAACACGCACACGCACACACCCGAATGGTAATTGCACAATGCATCAAGCTTTCTTGCAGCTCCCTGCCCCCCGCCCGCCCTCCCCCTAGCCCCCTTCACTCTTGTCCAGCAAGGCACTAGGAATTGGTTCAAGTTTAAGCATTTGCTGTCCATTTGCATGTAAAAAGGCACGTCTTTATTTTAAGGATGCTGTATTCCTCTTCCATGAAGCCCAGCCCATCATTCCTCTTGGGGAAGGGGAGAAAAAAGGAAAAAAAAAAAAACCCAAAACACTTCTTTCTAAAGCGCTCAGTGGCGTGAAAGCCCCAAAACTGACTCACATGCAAACATGAGGATGTCTACGGATTCAATTTTACTTATAAATAACTAAAAGTAATTGGAATAATTAACTGGCCTGCCCAGCAGAAGCTCAATTAAAGATGTGGATGGTGAAATACAATTTCTATTTCTCAGTCAGCAGGGGGGCTGGCAATGGTAATACTTCCCATTAGTCAACAAAGCCTGTGGGGTACCGACACGTATAATTAATGCCAGTAAATTAACAGATTGAGGATACCACCAAACCAGCAAGCAGAGATGCTGGGAATTCACAGGATGCTCCACCCAAAACCCAGCGCTTTGTCAAATGGGTCAGCAACACACCTGGATGGGTTAGTTTTGGAGAGGACAGCTTCTCAGCTTCTGCGCCGAGTCTGACAGCCCCGGTGCCGGTGTTAGCGGGCGCACGTGCGTCAAGCAGGGACTGTGTTAAGCCCAGCTACCCATTGGGCACGGCCTGCCAGCCAGCTTCTCCGAGCCCAGTTCAGACTGCGGACTGGGAAGCAAAAGGCTGCCTTTCCTATCGCTACCTCCTCTCCGCAGCCAGCATCTGCCAAAAGCTGAGCAATGGAGAGCTCCAAACTTTGCTCCCAAGGTGAGCCCAAGTACAAAGCCAGACACATAACTCAAACAGAAGCGGATCCTTTCATTAGGTGCGGAACTAAAATGCAGGCGCTAATGTTACTAGCTGCAGGGGAACGACCTGCCATAGATTTATAGATCATTTACCGACTTGGTGTCCCGATTATAATAAACTGGTGCCATTCTCATACAAACGGCTTCTTGTTCCACGGGTACTAAAACATTCATAAAGACATCTCGTCAGGCCATTTAGCGCTCGGCAGTCAGGATGGCCAGGCTAACGAAAGCATTAATAACTTCGAGGAAGCACCCAACAGACATGCAAAGCTCTGGAAACCGGTGCTCTCCCCAGGGAAGAGGAAGGGCTCCCCCCTAGACACTCCCAGCGCAAAAGGGTCCCTTAATCAGCTAATGGTGACCCGGTGCGACGTGGGTCTGGGCCCTACAGCAGCTGGCTGCTGCTCTCGGAGGACCAGAAACACCGCTCAAGGAAGGGCACTCGCGTGTGCCGCGTTCTTCCCTCCACCCTCCCAATGGGGCACAACACAGCAAGTGGCACCCACCCACTCCCATGCACACGAGTAGCCTGCACTGAAGTATCTGGGCATGCCAAGAGGCATCCAAGGCCCTCCCAAAGCGTTGCAGCATGAACGGCTGAAGCCTTGCCTTGTAGGAGGGGGGGAGCTGCCAGGGAGCTCCCTCGCGCAGCGTGGTGAGGAAGAAGCCTGGATCACGGAGCGTATTTGTTGCTGTTACCAGGTCTTCCTGCAACCTCGTGGCTGCTCTTCCCAAGCCAGTGGTTCAGCCCTTCCCGATGCCCATGCCTCCCTTCCCTATCATGCCTGCGGGGACAGCAGGTCACACTGAGAGCTGGGCAATGGCATGGCAAATGCGTGTGGGCAGCATCTTGGCAAGAGTTAACTGCGGGGTGATTTATGAGTCCTGCCATCACCTAGAGCCGGTCACTGCTCGCTCTCTGCTGCAAGCATCTACCACGAAGGCTTCCTATGACGCGAGTTGAAAAGCGGATGCCCCACCTGACAGTGTGGCTAGAGGCCCAGCAAACCAGCAACTCCCAGCAAAACCCTCTGGCTATTTTCATTACCAATAGATCAAGATGAGCTAGTCCCAAATCCCTATTGCCCAGCACCCAGCATACTCCAGACAGCATATTAACCTGCTGCAGACATCCAAGAGGCAGGGCCTACCGTGCCCTTAGCCTGCACTTTCCTTCCTTTCATCCCAGTTCTGAATCCTGCTTGAAGCAAAGAGGCTGCCCGTCGCACGAAGGCATCACACGTGGCAGTGCGACACGGGCACGAAGACTAATGCTCTAAAGCAGTGGCTCTCAACCTTGTCAGATCCTAGGCACCCTCCATAACACTTTGGCATTCAGCAGCACCATTGCTTGAAATCTCTGGGCTTATCTTGGCAATCACGTGTAGGCGTTTATGCACCGAACAGTGCTAGTATTGCGTGGCATCTTGAGAAGGGTCTTGTGGCATCCCGGGTGAGAACCGCTGCTCTAAAGCCGTGTCCTCCTGGGGCATGCTGGGGGCTTCCTAGCAGCAGTGTCAGCTCCACCATTTACAATGGGAACAGCCACAAACTGCGGACAGACGAACGATACGGTCACGGAAGACCAAGGCCCACGTACAGCCCTGGAGCTGGATTCAGCAAAGTGCAGCTGTCCGTACTCCGTATGAATTTGGCCTTAAGCCTTGAGAAGAAAATGGGGCTGCTCTCTGGAGTGGGCTTTTCCTGCACTAAGCCCTGGGGTGCTCTCAGGCTGCCTCCTGCTGCCGGGGGGCTTGTACTCGGTGCTTTTCGTCCTTTAGAAGTACAAGGTGCCACGACTACCCGAGCTGCAGCCTGCAACACTGACAAGAAAACCCTCCCCTGCTCCTTGGCATGGCAAGGCCCAGTAACGGGAGGCAGACAGTAAGATGCATGGATGTTTCCCACTGCTGCCCACCATTTACAGCAATGCGCTTCAACACCTGGCCCTGCCGCCCCATGCAATACATCCCTTGTACTCATGTCTTCCTCCGGAAGATGCTGAGGAGGTCCGAGCTGCCCTGGGTGTATTTTAAACAGTGGGGGCGCAGAAGACATGCTCCGTGCCACGTTGTTCTCTGTCCTGCTGCACTGGAAGCCCGTGTCTGCGTGCCAAGGTCTCCATTACACGGGCCCTGGGCTGTATGCTCACGTGCAAGGGATGCCTAGAGGTAAAGTGCCTATCTGGAACCGTGGTGGCAGAAGGGGAGGGCAGCACTGAACTGTGTGCAGGGCACAGCGATCGCTCGTGGCCACCCCAGCTGGGGAAGGAAGGACCCCATCCGCACTCAGCGCGTATCCCGCCGAGCCCTCTAAACCCAGAGCTCCGGCTCCCACCTCGGCCCCGGAAACAGCCCTGGCCAAGCCGCCTGCAATCTCACCGTCCCCGCAAGAGGATGCAGCATCTTCAAAATAAAGCCTGGCCTGCCCGCCATGCCCCCTCCTGAGATTCTCCCTTTTACCTTAATTACCTACTGTTTTTAAAAAAAATTACTCTTTAAAAAAATTTCTCTGTCACCCTCCCCAGTAAAAACGTAGAGCTGTAAAATAGAGAGAGCAAGACCACGAGAGAGATCTGCAGTCTTTAAAGGTCGAGGTTCTGGTTAAATTTTTCCAGGACTGTTGAGTTCACGTGTTCAAAGAGCCACTGCTGGGTGGGCGAGGAGGGGTTGCAAGCGTTCATGAAGATCTTGCGGTCGCTCTCGCTGCAGTCCATGCAGCTGCTGCTCACTGGGTGGTAGAGGGTCTTGTCCTGGGGAAGAGAGATGGGCAATGAGTGCGCCGGGCAGGTTTGGTAAGGAGAGCTCTTGAATGTGGGAGTTAGGGATTCAACCGCGACGTCAGAACTTCCTAGACCTTAAATGCTGGAGGCTGCAAGCGAGAGAGGAACCAGGGAAAACACTCTGGCCGTGCCCTATTCACTCTCCGGTTCAGCATCCGCTCTCTGCCCCGTGCGATGCAGAAGACTGGGCAAGATGGACCCGGTACTCATGAGAGGCCCACAAGGAAAAAGCCAGGCCCATTTGACTACCATGGACCTAGCACTATAAGGCTTTCAGGGGAGGGTGGAGGGAAATTTCCTTGGCTTTTCCCCTTCTAGCTGTTTTCCCCTCTCACGTTTTACTTCCTTCTTTCCATCCTACTCGCGAGCTTCTTGGGGGCGGCATCTGTACGAGATGGAAAGGACCTGGGGATTACAGCATTTGGCCTAAAGCCTTGCTTAAAGGTTTATGCTCTTGAGGAACAAAACCTGTCTAGCTGGTCTTAAATGTTGCAGCACTTGACACTGCCTGTATTAATGGATACCACCTTTCCTGTGCAGGACCATGCTTTGCATTTATAATGCTGCATCCAGCCTGCGTGTGGGTTTCCTTTGGGGGCCTGGACAGACCGTGACCGGCCTCTTGCCTCACTCCTACCTGCGGTGGCGTACATCGGATCTACTAGCCCCAGCCCTTGAAATACCCCAGGTCAGCTCTGCCTGCGCACTCAAAATACCAGAGCAGCGCACGGCTGCTTGGATTCATCTGTCACCACGCTGCCTTCCTCCCCCCGGCCCCCGAGAGCCGGTGCCAGGTCCGGGTCTCATGACATCTGCTCAGGAAAGCAGAGCGAACTCGAAAGCTGCCTCCTGCTGCCTGCAGCCAGATGTTCTGCCCCAGCCTTGCCTTGTGCTGCACATACTGATCAGAGAGGCTGCGAGGGAAAAGCCTTTTAATTAAGAGCCTATTCACCTGTTGCTGCACAAACACCACTTGCAAGGTATTAATAAAGCTCAGCTGTTTGTGGCAAGATCCTCTGTGTTACCAAGTGGTGAATGTGACCGGCTGTAGACTAGACTCTGGGCACAGGCCTAGAGGACAGACGGACAGACAGGGAGAGGAGGCACAGGTGGGATGCCCCCCTCCCTGTGCAACGGGTCCCGGAGGGCCTGGGCTTCTTGCTGCTCCTTTCCCTTTCCAAAGGGAGCAGCAGGGAGCCGGGTCTTGCAACAAGGGACACCAAAGAGAAGCCTACCCCTGTATGAGCAACAAGGGTAGAGCTACCTGCCTCCTGAGGGAGGCCAACTGCACTCTTGTGCGAGCACATGACACGCATGCTCTGTATTGAGCTGTGAAGACCAGGCAAAGCAAGGACAGAGCCTGAGCTGGGGATGCAGGTGCTCCCCTGGAGTCCTGGGTCTGGTTTTGGGGCCTGAACTTCAAGAAGGGTGTGCACAGAATGGAAAGAGTCCAGCAGAGCAATGAAAATGATGATTAGGGGCTTGGGAGACAAGACTTACAATGAAAGGCTGAAAGATCTGGGGCTAGTTAGTTTGGAGAACAGATGACTGAATGTGGGGGGTGTCGATTATGGTGTTCAGATATCTGAAGGGTGATTACAGGGAGAATGGAGATGGACTTTTCTCTGTGGCCGTAGGGGACAGGACTAGGAGCAATGGACTGGAGCTGCAGCAGAGAAAGCAGATGGGAGAGGAGGAGGAGGAACTTTCTGACCCTGAGGATGGTCACGCATTGCAACAGGCTGCCTAGAGAAGTGGTGCAATCTCCGTCCTTGGAAGTTTTCAAGAGTAAGCTGGATGGACCTTGGGCTGGGATGTTTGAGTACGGGCTCAACTAAATGCCCTGGCGAGGTCCCTTCCAGCCCTACGTTCCTATGGTCCTACGCACCCAGGGCTGCTGTGTATGCCAGTGGCTCCTGTGCAGCACCAGAGCGGAGGGTACTGGCAGCTGCGCTCTGCAAAACAAGCGCACGTGCACTTTGCTTTCGCTCTCTCCTGCGACAAGTGGCTTTAATGTTCTCCCTACTCATAAGCTGTGCTCCTGGGGGAGTCCTGCCTTCAGGCACATAAAGGCTATGCCCACACCCCTCCTGATAGCACCACCTTCGTTACTGCCACAGCGACAAGGATCTGCCTAGAGAGTCTCTTGTCACAGCTACACGACTAGCTAGAGAATAAAACATGAGCTGATCTCATAAGGAGCCCCGGGAGACCACCGAGCAGCCTGACACGTTCATAAGGCAGCGCACGCATGCACTCACTTTTCTGTATCGCCAAAGCTGGTTCCCCTTCATCCCGTGGCAGTCGTAGAGGGTCACGGGACTGCTGTGCGAAATGGCATCGAAGCAGAACTTCTTGGTGTGCTGCGGGTCCCCGGGACGGATGTCCTCTCGCCAGCTGAACGTGAACACCTGCCGGGACACCAGCATGTCTCCATCAGCACGTGGGAAGCGAGGAAGACCCAAGGCTGAGGAGCCGGGGGGGTGTTATTCTGCCTACAGAGCATCTGGGAGGCTCTTTTCTAGGAGGGGAGGGAATAAGCCACTGCTATGCTTGGAAGCTGTGGTGTTGGAGGCGGGGGTCGGGAGGAGGCTGGGGTACGTCCGCACTGCAGCCCGCCCAGTCTCCACGCTGCTGCCGCCAGCACCAAGGCCCGGTGTTGCTGACTTGGGGTCTAACGATGCCTGTGGTCTGCCCACGCAGCTGCCTGTGGGATCGGAGATCAGGCTGGTGCTGCCCGGGCTGTGGGAAGCCGTGCCTGGCAGGAAAGGCAGCTCAAGTGGCTCTGCGCCAACACTTGCCTTTCTCTGATCCATGCACATGCCACCCTGATGAGGGACCGAAGGCTGTGGCAGGGAACAAAAGGACCAAAGAGACCTGTGGTGATATTAGACAGGGCAGCAGCTCCAGGCAAAGCCTGGACACTGGGGTAGCAACACGCACAGAGCCGGGTCCGGCTGCAGGGGAAGGAGCTGAGATGGGAGATTGCAAGGGAGCAGGGACGCTTCCTGGAGCGGCAGAGACGTGGTGTGGCTTCCTCACGCTGCTCTGAATCCAGGTGGTCAATCCTGCTCTGCTCTCCCCCAGCCCAAGGCAGTTTGGATCCAAAAGAAATGACCATTATCATTTAGGAACCAGTTAAACACAGCCCAAATCACGGTCCTCCTGGATGCACACACCCACCCACCACCGCAGCCAGCTGCTCCTGCAATCCACTACCAGAGCTACAGCCCCTTTTTGTTTCCCCCCCAAAACTAGTTTCATTCCCAGCTTCCTTGCATCCAGGTGCATGTACAGCAACCTCCGATCTCCTCAGACTGAATCCACTTCCACAGTCACAGATTGCTTCATCGCCAGCCCTTGGCTTGCTAGATCTCTTTTCAGCTCAGCTGCTCCACGGCACACAGACTAAGCCTCCCCTCCCCTCTCCTCCCGGTTTGTGACAATAAAGCTGTCATTTCTGGCATGCCGTGCACCCAGAGGGCAAGCTGATCATCTGGCTAGTTTCATCTCTCGCCAGCAATGACCAGTAAGTGGTTACTGAGCGTGCCTGCAGGCTCATTCATATGCATGAGGCATCTCTTATCACATCTTCCAGCAGAGCCTTTGAAGTTAATATTCACTTTGTTACCTATCATGACTGCCTTGTTACCCGCTGCTGTCATGATGTTGGCATGTTGTTTTCTCCTGCTTCAACATCAGGATGAAAAACTGCCTACGCAGCCTCCAAGGCTCCAGGCCCCTTCCCCCTGATGTGTCCTACGACACCATGAGCCGGAGCCTGCACCAGAGACCGTTGGTTCATCTGGTCCTTAGGCCGGCGGGTAAGAAGCCTTTCCATTGCCCTGCACTCCCTAGAGAGCTGGAGCCACCGCGATATTTACAGCCTCAGATGAACATTAAAGGACAGTTAAGGACGGAAGGAGGGTTCAGTACCTGCACGTTGTTCCAAGCTGCCTCCCCTCTGCCTTTCACGCAGGTTTCCAGCCGCAGCGGGGCTCCCAACGTGCCGTGTTTCGTGTCTACACACAGGCCGGTGCCCAGATTCCGGATCTGCAACGTTAAGCGACTTATTAGTTCTGCTGCTGTAATCTTTGTCCAAGCGACGGCTGAGAAGCAGGATGATTTGAGCATCTGCCTCCAACAGTGGCTGGCTGCACGACAGCCGAGTGCCAGACCCCTTCTGCTACTACACAAGCGAGCTGGCGGCATTTCAGCTGCCGGGAGGCACGCGAGATCGATAAGGCAAAAATGCGATCAATCTTAAATAGCTCAATAATCTGCCTTGGGTGTCCTGCACGCTGCAGGCGTGTAAAACCTATTATTTCATCATGCGCCGCGGACCGAACCTGCATGCTTATAGCACTGTTTATCTCTAGACCAGGAGTGCGTGGGGATCCAGGGATACTAGGATCCAGCTGTTAGGAAATAACTGTTACATCTGCACATTACTACAGTGATGGGCATGGAGCAAAACTAACTCATACCCCAGTACAAGGTTTAGCCACCTGTTGCTGCTTGAGAAGTTGCATCGTAACAGCTGATGCTTGCTCCTGACCCTCCCCATCACTTCTAACGTTATGTCTGTCCACAGCCAGAATCACCGTCCTTGCTGACCTCCATTTGTGCAGAGGGAAAAGCAAAGGTGCAAAGCTAAATGACTCACCTAAGCATAAATGACTTCTAGCTCTGCTGCCGAGCACCAGGGAATCGTTCTGCCTCCCCCAGAGTCATGCACGGTACAGAAGCGGGTCAGTATGCCACATCTCCCCGTGGCTAAGCACTCAGGGAATGTCATCTAGGGCATCTATTCTGCTCCCCAAGCTGGCCGGAGCAACCAAGAGAGCAGCACCGCCGCTCTCTGAATCACCGAGAGCCGGGGCTGGGGAACACCGATGCACGGTCCCAGGAAGCTCTCCTACAACCCCGTGGCCAGTCAGCCCCAGCCGGGCACGTTCAGCGGCCTCACCTCTCCCCACGCTGCAGCTGGGGGCTCCACCGGCGGGTAAAACTTGGGCAGGTCCCAGGCCACCTCGTTCATGAACCACTTGAAGCTCTTGCAGTTGAGGTTGCTGCGCAGCTCCTTCTGGGCAGCCACGTCCCCGGCGGAGAGGTGCCGGTACTCCGGCCTCCGCTGGTAAATGTACTCGGCGTACTCGTCCATCCACACCTCGGCCACACGTTTCAGGTTCTGCGCAGGCAAGAGAGGGGGGAACAGGGGGAAAAAGGGTGTGAAACGACTGTCTACGTGCCCACGACGATCCCAAGAAGAGTCAGTGCCTGGGCTTGGAAAGGCTTTTTTTATTTAGATGCACACCGCGGCTCGAGCTGGAGAACGCAAGCCCATTTTTATTACACCCTTGTACCCAGGGGCTTATAGGAAAAGGTTTTTTGGCTGAGGTCAAGACAGACTTCTGGAACTCAGCCACCCTGTCCGGCTCCCCGCAGCGATGAGAACAGCATTAGTCACAAGTTGTTAAAAGAAAAATAACAAGCCCGAGAGCAGAACGCGCGACACCAGTAAATGCCACCGGACATTTAAAGGGCTGAGATGAAAGCTTCCCGCCTCTCCCGCTCCAATTCAGGCTGCTGCGCCCTTTCCGTCTTCCCTTCTGAAGCCAATTTGTGGTGCCTGCTCCAGCAAGCATCGGCTCACGCTGCTCTCTTTGCCGCCTTCAGCTCTGCTATAGAAAGAGCTATTTAAGGGAAACGGGTCTCACATGCGGCGTTCAATGAAAATAACACCGAAAAGCCCAGCAGCCAGGAGCTCCTTTTGTGCGCGGACTCGAGCTCTGCGCCAGCCCTGGAACAAGAGTCCTGCCTGCACCTGGGAGAAATATGGCTATTGACAGAGATGCAGCAGCTAATGGCACATCTGGAACGACGGTCACTGGATGGCTCCATCAGTCTTCCCACATGTAGCGTGTGAACAGCTGGAAGGACGTCAGCACTGACCGCCACAACCGAGCTGCCCGGTGACAACAGGCCAACACGGACAGCCTGATACCACAGGTACAGCAGGACCTGGGGGTGCCATGGGGCACATCGCCGAGCCACCCACACAAACTACCCCATAGCTTCCAGGGAGGGGCCAAGCGTAGCGCAGGTGGCACTCGCTCACCACTGCGTCATACAGCTGCACCGCACCAGGCCCAAACTGAGCCCCAGGTGGATGCACGCTTCAGCCGAAACCGTCCCCGCAGGTGGCTCGTTGCCACAGCTTCCCGCTGGACTGCTCTGCCCGTCCCCAATTCCCTCCCACGTCCTGGAGGAGCCAAGGGGGAACATCGCTGCACTGCAAGAGTCTGCGCGCCGCGAAGACTTCTGATGTCGAAGGCGGCAGAGGACAGAAGAGCACGGGCTCGCTTCGGGAGGTCCAAATCCCTCGTTAGCCCGCAGCCCGTTTCAGCCCGCCAGGACAGGGGCAGGAGGCAAGCTCGTTCTCGGTGTTGCTTTGCAGCCTTGCTCCTATAAAACCCGTTCCCAGCAGAGGGCACCATCGCCCCTTTCCAAAATCTGCGCTCCGCGGCCCATTTGAGAGAGCCGGCGCACAGCGTGCAGGCTTACTGCCCTCCCCCTCCGAGCTAAACTAATTAAGAAATCAGAGTGGACAGGCCTTTGCATCCTGCAGAATTATAGCTTGCTTCTCCCACCCGCTTTGAGGCTTGAGGCAGATATGCCTCTCAGCGCCTAAGCGGTGCTACCCCTACTCCGAAACGTGCCGCTCCCAGTTTTGAGCTCTCGGGCAGCTGGCATTTCCTGCAGAAGCCGCACTGTACCTTTTGGTGGGGATGGCGGTCCAAGTCACAACTATACCGGCCCTGACACTTTCCATCACGGCCAAAGTTAGCTTCCAGATGCAATCAGACATGCCCTCAGCAAGGGCGATGGGGAGAAGCGTGCCTGCCCTTGGAAGACGGGTTTGCTGTTGCCATCTCCATGCATGAGACACCTTAGACGAAGCTCAGCCCGGTCAGCTCCCCAGACGTAGCTGCCCCTTTGGCACCCAAAGCTGCAAAGGAAGTTAATGAGGGGTGTGCTCACCCTTGCCAGGCTGACTCCGGTCGGGACCTTGTATGGCACATACTTCCTGTAGATATGGCCCACTCGGGAGCAAGGGATGTCCTCCATGCGGCCGCCGCACATCCACACCTGTGGGAGGGCAGAGAGGGGCAGACCCGCAGTGAGAGCTCACTCCCGATCCAAAGCCCAGCTTCCAAAAGCCAGAGAAGAAAAAAAACCATTCAACCCATCTCTGTGCTTTAAGTCGCATCTTCTTTGCCAAACACCCTCTTGGTATCGTGCAACCCTGACTCCCATTGCCCTGGCGCTCTCGATTTGGGGGACGTGTTAGCCAACTGGCTGGACAGGCGCTGCCTGTATACTGGGCCATCAGTTGGCAAGGCCCAAACTACGTTGAGCATCGCAGCCCAGTGCTGGCTTAAGTTAACGCGGGTGGTTATGGCACGCAGGAGTCATGCCGATTAAAAACAGGACCTTTGTGCAAAACCCTGTGCTCCGTATCCAATAGCCGAAGGCAAGCAAGACAGCCCTGTAGTTCAGATCGTGTGGTGCACAAACTCCTTTGAAGGAATTATTCATAAGCCTGCCTAAGCTTCAAACCAGAAAATACTGGTTCCCACATGCCTCTGTGCTCTCGCTGGGTACCAGGGTAAGGCCTTGGATGTTGTCACTGTGATTTTAGCGCTGGCATGTGCCCTTGCAATTAGTGGAAGTCCCTGCCTGGTGAAATGCAATTACCTTTAAAAGCCCTCAAAGTCAATGGGAGAGAACATTAGTTGCAGAACAACGACCTGATGCTTGATTAACGTCAAGGTGAGGCCAAGAAGTTCATTTTCCAGGCAGAAAGCATCGATTCTGTGCCAACATCCTGCAACAACTTTCTTTGATTCCTAGAGTAGCAGGGCTGCAGTCAGAGGGAACAAAGGTCTCCGGGCAAGCAGAAGAAAGTTTTTGCAGGGGTGGAAAGAATACATCTGCACGCTCTGCCAGAAAACATCTAATCTATTATTGACCAAAGCACCTTACGTTTTTAGAAAGGGGCTGCTTTATGACTCCGTTTGTATGTTTTTCCCTCTAAAATGCTGCCTCAGCAAAAGAGCTGGGCAAACATTTTAACATCCGGATGGATGCTCCATTAAGGGTATTGCTGGCTCCTGCTGACTTTTTAAACAGCTCCTTCCAGCTTTTGTTCCCTACGAACGAGTCACCGCTGTCTTGCCCTCCAGCCCCTCTTTGTACCCAAAAGCACTATGCACATTTGACAGCTGATGTTACAAGTCGCAGTGTTACCGGTCCCTCCACTAGCCATGCCCGATGCGTGCTGCTGCAATTCACTGGACAATGAGCGTAGTAACGCAGTCTCATGTAGGGAAGGCCATTCATTAAATGTCTAGGGCTACAATATTCACTACGTGGCAAGGAAAAGCAATGTTTGGCCAATGCTTCTGCATAGTCCCTAGCCACGACTCTCACGTCTGTCGAGCGTTGTCTTTAGCCAACCTCCCCCCACCGTGCCTAACCGCATCGAGCTAATGAAGTTTTGTCTCTGTTGGGTCAGTTCCCGTGGGCAAAATCCCACCAACTCAGGGTGCAGACAGACGTAACAATTACACCGAGCGACGGCGGGGGGGGAATGCAAGAGTCGCAAAACCCCTGCAACCATTTCAGCCCGGGTCAGCTACCGCAACTTAGCTGCCGTAATACACTGCCAGAGGATGCAGGACTGCTCGCTGATGCTCAGGCCTACAAAACGGCGTTTCCAGTCTGATCCGAATCGCTGCCGGTCTGTCCTGGGCGCTGAGCACAGGGCAGTTGCTACAGAGGAACACGGTCTGAAATCACCATTATATCTTCATGCTCTTCTATCAATAGGTGCTGTTGCAGACGAAGAAACTCCTCTCTCCGCAGTGCAAGGCGACCTGCGGCTGGAACAGGATCCTGCAGCTTGGCCATACCGGAGGAAGCGCTAGCAACTGAGAAGCTTGCAAAGACAGCCGGGTGCCAGCCCATGAGCAGTCTCAAAGACCATCTTCTCCACCCAGAAGCATGGCCTACCCGCGATGGGAACAGGGGTCCCTCTCACCCAGCCTACGTTGAACCTCCGCTGTCCTCCGAGCACAGGCCAGATGCTCTCCAGCACTCTTCTAGTGGGGATGAGCGAGCTGGGAGAAGCCAGGCGAGAAAAGCAGGCTTGGCCTATGCAGCCTGGCAAAGAAGATCTCAGCCACGATGGGAAAATACCATGCACGATACCGCGTGATGACATGCGGCTATACAAGGTCAGGTGCTGCAAGAGCATGGGGCTACGGACCTACTTTCCGCCCGCACTGTAAAACATCTGGCTGGCGTGCGTCTATAGCGTCAGGCAGATGCAATGGCAAAGGCCAGCTGGGTCCTCCGAAACTTTCCAGCAGCTCCACGTGCTCCGAGTGCCGCCGCAGCCCTCCAGAGGCACGCCTGCTTCCCATTCACTCGTTGCTGCTTTGATTTATTTTATTAGCGAGCTGCTTTGTGCGGTGACAGAACTCGTCGCAGCCTGCATAAAGACAATTACCAGTCCTTATCTATAAAATGGGAAGGAAATGGCAGGGGGAGTGACATTCATCAGCGAAACAGAGCTAACAAAAGGCAGCAGAAAGTCAGCGCTAACGGGAGGCAGGAACCCCCAAGATAATTAAGGGCTTGTCGAGGAACACACGGAGGGGAAACAAACCCCGAGCGCCAGAGCGAAGGGAGGGAGGCAACGCGCTCTGCCTGGTTGTTTTAAAATACGGGCACGGCTCATCTTCGAGACATCAAGCTCTGTAACGGCGCTGGAGCGAAGTGCCCTTTCCGTCAGGCCCTGTCCTGGGAGTGCACGGCCCGTATCCGGACTGACTGCTGCCTCCCCATTAACACCGGAGCTGGGGTTTTCTGCACGGCGCCCGAGCAAATATAATCTCTCTTGGCTGACGAGACGGCAGACATCCGAGTTCCGGTTTGATGCGCCGCGCTTCTCAGCTCAAACAGCCATTTGCTAAAGCTCCTCGAGGACAACTAAATCCAGTCAGGGAAGCCAGTGATTTATGCAGGGAGCTCATCAGGTCGCTTAAGAGAAGCGGGGCCCTGCCATTTCCGAAGTCCTGAGCTCAGAGGCTAATGCACACGACTTCGGTGCAGCTGGGAGTCCTTCTGCCGCTGGAGTCAGCGGGAGTTTTTTTTTTGCAGATGACTTGATCGCAGCTAGGACTGGAAACAAGGCTGAAACCATGGGCTTCTTCACGTGCTTGCACAGGGGACACCATTCCCATCTGTTCCCGGGGACTGAGAGAGACAACCCGAATGCGCAAAGCCATGGGGGGGGGCGGTCTTGAAAGGAAGCACCTCAACCCCTCTCCCCTACCCTGATGTTCAGCAGCTCCGTTCCCCTTCTGCCGCTGCGAGACTTCAGGAAAAAAAAAAGGCAGCTGCCATTAGTGCAGGAATCCAAGTGATTTGGGCACATGGGGTCTGCAGGTCCTGAAGGCTGCGTCACGATGACACGTTTCCCTAGAGGGAAGCCAAGAAGTTAGCCAGGACTCAGAGAGAACAGTTTTCTTCAGCTCAGCACGGGGAAAAGAACGCAAGGGGCCTGAGAGCAGGAAAGGGAGAAAGTTGCGGCTTGCGCAGGCGCTGCTGTGAGGCCCGTGGAAAGGGAAGGAGGATCGCAGCTCTCCGACTAATGGACGGCGAAAGCCACGGGAGCAGCAGGGAAGAGCAGCGAGGACCGGTCTCGGCCCCACCGCTGTGAGCATCGGCTGCCCCCGGAGCTATGAACTTCTCCATCCTCCCCTGACAAGGGGCTAAGGTTGTTCAAGGACTCGGCACAACGCGCCTTCCCCAGCGGCAGGCTGCTCGCTGCCATCGGGAGCATTTTACACCATGCCAGCAGCAGCTCCCGATAACGGCTTCCTGGGTTGACACCCACCGCCTACCTGGTGCTAGGTCAGAGCCTCCTTTGGGACCAACCTGGTGGAGAGGCCACCTCTCTACTCCAAATGAATGGAGGAGGAGAGATCCCTTCCCCATTTCTCTCGGGAAGTGGAGACCGCGCAGAAGGAAGGAGATCTGTTTGGACTCAAGGAAGCGACAGAAAGCCTGGCCCGGTTGAGGCCGGGCCAAGGCAAGAGAGCCGATGACATGCAGAGACTCGGCGGTGCATGCAACCGCTGGATGGAGGCCACCCCCTCCACTGCTGTGCCCGAAGCCTGGCACCTGCGGAGAGGCCAGCGGAGACGGAAATCAGCCAGCTGCTGCCCTGGCAGCTGGAAGGGGAAGGGGAAGGGGAAGGGGAAGGGGAGCCAGGCAGGCAGAGTCCCATTCACCGGAGAACACGCCACCTGATTTATCGCCGTCGGCAGCAGAGAAGCGTGCGCACGTGTGCATCTCGGGGAGCACGGGGACTTGTGACCCCCACAACCAGCAATGCAGAAGGCATTACCGCTGCTGACCAAGACAGCAGGGCACTCGACATACAAGCACAGCGTTTCCTTGTCCCTGCACCACCTCGGAAACAGCGGGCGCTTGGATTTCTGTATAGGGCGAGAGCCTTCCTTATTTACAGCCAGATGATCCCAACATGGAGCCCTAAAAATATGGTTCAGACCAAGGCAGCAAGGTCAGACGCTTCCCAACCACGCTTTCTGACTTCCAAGCCCAGGTGACAATGAAAAGAAAACGCAAGGAGGCTGGCGAGCCATGCCTTTGCCCTTCAGAGGCTGGATGCATTCAGCCCTGGGGCTGTCCACATGCAGCCTCGACGTCTCATCTGCTCCCCCTGGCCTAGGCATCAGCACTGGGATCACCTTTCCTGTGCCCTTTATTTAGGCAGTGCAGTGAAGAGTACGCACATCTGGGAGCAAGAGCCCTCGAAGGACCAACGTAAGCAGAGGATGGGATGGCAGATGAAATCAGGTGTCGACAAATGCTCTACAAGGTAACAGGCTGGTTGGACCTATTTAAATGCCTGGCACATGCTGGGGTGTTCTGAATTAGCTTTAATCTTGGGAAGAAAGTATTTAGCTCTCTGTGCAAGCTGCACAGCATGGGCATCTGTTGAATTTAAAGCAGTGTTCAAAAAAAAAAAAAAACAATTATATATATATATATATATATTATAGTGGTGCTATTAAAGCCACGTTCAGGCAAAAACATAATGCTCTAACTCCACTGCCAGCTTCTGCAGCGATGACGCATCCTCGCCCCACCTTTGGGTAGTCACATCCTCTCCAAAGAGGTAACACGGGGTGTTGGACGCACGGCTTGTGGAGCCAACTCATGCAGCCTGTGGGCTCTTGGAGAGCCCGGAAATTTGGGGTGGGGCGGTGCTAACCCTCACAGCAGCTTTGGAGCATGCATGCTCTTGCCTCTTCCTCCTGAGCCGGCCTCGTTCTCCTCTTTTCCATCCATGCTGTCGGCAGAGCAGGGGGAAGGGACAGTCCTTGCATGGACAGGACATTTCCACACTTACTCATGAATACCCAGGACAAACCCTAGCACAGCCTAGGAGCTTCGTCGTGGCCCCCAGCTGAAACTTAAGCCTCTCCTAAACACGAGCTGCATCCTCCTCGCCATTCAGGCTTATCGTCGCTTCGGATTTGGGTGGATTCGCACACAGACGGCAAGGGGCAGGTTCCTAATCAACAGGCACACTTTGTGCCAAAGTTTCGAGTCCTGCTCCAGAGCGCAGGGGCACCACAGCTCTGCAGGGAAGTAAAAGTGCCAGAACTGGACCGGGACGAAGCATGTTCCCTTCCAAAACAAATCAACGGGCTTGGCTAGCAGCTTCCAAAACCAGCCAGCCTGGAGACACCATCCAGCCCGGGCGACTGCAGCCTGAATTAGGGTTGGCAAACTGCAGAAGGCCCTGTTTGCAGTTGCTTATAAATAAAAAGCACCAGGTAAGCATAGCAGAGTTGCCAAAATGCCCCCATCTTGTGCTCTCAAGAAAGGCTCCCATCTCTGCGCCGCACCTGGGCGCCCAGCTGAAGGTTGCGCGTTTTCCTGCCGCTGCTCATCACGCTGCAGGCGAGCGCAACACTTCGCGCAGGTCCTCCGTGAAGCACATTACTTTCGTGTCATTGCTACCATTACCCTAATCTGTACCCAGCAATTAGGGATGCTCAGATAACAGCCCAGGCCTCTGCGCAGGTTCCAGGGATTTTATTCTTCCCCTGCCCTTGCCTCTCTCAACCTATTACTGCTGTACAAACAAATCTCTCACTTCTGATAGGCATCAGTGTTTTCCGTCTTCCACACGGACACATAGCTTTCCTATTGTTTGACAGTTAATTACTTGTTAATGAGCCCTGCTGCTCTGGGATCTATTAGCCGGTATGTTTACACCGACTTACGGCAGCTGAGGAAAATGAAATACTGCAGGTTTTTGCAGAGGCAAGCAAAAATTGTGACTTACAAAGTTTTTAACTGCCTGGAAACAGACTTTTCTCCTGCCACCTCTGCGCTCCTTTTCTTTGTACTGCCCGGCCGTGGCTCTGGACCCTTCTGGATGACTCTTCTGCTGTCCTTCGACAGAAAGCTCTTGCTCCGTTGGTACTGTACCTAGCACGGTGGGTCCTGGGCTTTGACTAGGGCTCCTAGCTGTTAGTGACCTCCCTACCCCAATTTAAAAGACAAGATGGCAAGCGATTCAGAAGGACCCGTCGCTAAACTGGCTACTCGTGATAGTTTTCAAAGCAGAAATGCAGGGAAAGATTCAGCTGGACTAAAGCAGTCATAAATCTTCATGGTCTTCTGCAGCAAACATTTCCAGTCCATCTGCACGCAGGATCTTTGCCCCACCACCGATAACCTTCTCCGGCGCATGCCGCACGTTTCCCAAGATCTGGAGGACCCCTCCTTCCCCCCACTCGGGTCACAACACGCACCAGCCTAGTTAAGCCAATTCTCCCTTTCCTGTCAAGACCAGCAAAGGCATGAAAGGACCAAAGCAACCCTTCTTTGGAGGTGGTGTCAAGGAAACACAACCCCTCCATTTCTGACCAGAAAGGGCACCCCTCTTTTCTTCTTCCCCCATGTCTGGGTTATCGGACTTGTACCATGACGCTCCACGGGTTACCAGCCACGAAAGTCTCAATGGAGAACATCCCAGTCCACATTTTCTACATCAAATACCAACTGCACAATCCCGTCAGCTATTAGCAAGGGGCAGGAGCAGGACAAAGCCTTGCATTACTGCGCTGAGCATGAAAGGAGCATCCTCTGCGCGAATCATCTCTGGAGCGGAGGATCTGGAGAGCTGGCCAGTTGTGATCTGCATCTGAAGACTTGCCCCAGCTTGGAGCCGTTCAACCCCCTTCCCTTGCTCATCTGCCCACTTCGAAGATGTCACGTCTCCGAATAAAATTAAATCCCTCTCTCGGTTCAGGCCGAGTCCCGTTTGCCGAGCGCCCATACATTGCCTGCTGCATTTCCTACCGCCGAACGGAAAAGCAACTCGAGGACACCGGTTTGTCTGCTCGAGAAAGCAAAAAGCCGCGGCACCGCCAGTTCCTGTGCGAACGCTGGCTCATTATTCTGCTCTTAACGGTGCTGGTTATTGAAATAAAAACATAAGCTGCGAGAATCAGAGCACAGGTGCAAATGGATTTGCAAAGTGTGAACTGCGGCGTGTACACAACACAACCGGCCTGTCTGTGCCGCTGGGGTTAGGCTAGGCTAGAAATCTGGCCCTCATCTAGCAGCAAATGCCTTTCATTGCCATATAATCTGGAGCTACATAGGGCTTTTGACAGGCATCCATGTCCATACATAAGCACGTACATTGAAGGCTGCACCCAGGGCCTTAAATGATTCGACAGCATCTCTCTTAACTGTAAAATCTCAGCTTGCTCCTCTAGGTACAAGCATAGCCCTAAGCTTGCCAGGAAGCGTCAGAGCTTCATAAATTCTCCGAACAAACCTCCTATTCTTGCCGTGCCGGCAGAATTATTAAATCTATCAGCCACAGATGAATGTATCAATTTATCTTAATTTCTGAAAATACACTGAGCCTCTTTCAGTTAAAACCTCATTTTTCTGCCACACAATGGAAGAAGAAAGGGGGTCTTTGCTGAGATTAATTAGAGGGAATTTAGCCCGCCATAAATTACCATCTCTGGACTGAAATAAAACGCACTGTGTTTCAGAAAGGATAAGCAAACAGATGAATGAAGTAGTCTTATTTCCTGCAGATCAAGCAGCACGACTGTCTGTGAAGGCATTAGAAAGACAAAGGGCTTGCATAACCGCTGTCATCGCTCTCGGAAACTAGCGTTTTCAAAGGGGACCAAGGGAAAGAGGATGAATGCCACCTCTGCCCCCTCCTGCAGGGAGTTGCATTACGACACAATTTCTTTACACATAACACGGAGCGGATAAATGGATCCGACTGTAATGGCATCTCCAAGGGAGGATTTATTCTTCCTCCTCCCAACCAAGCGAGGACAAGAGACCTCCAATATGGCTTTATTACTTTGCCTTCTGTAAAGAATAGGAGAAAAAAGCGTTGTTTGTTGTGCGGTAATTGCCCGACGAACGCAGCTCGATCGGTCTCTGAGCACCATCGAGTCGCTCCGATTTGGGAAACGATTTGGTGAAAGAACAAACAAGACGGGACTGCTCGCGGGGGGAGGGACCCTGGCCGCTCCCACCGACCGGGCTGTGCATTGTCTGTCTAATCGCCCCCACCATCTGCTGGACCCACGCTGAGGCCATCTAGGCCATTTCGGTGGCACCCCGGACCATCCAACCCAGAAACCCTAATGGTGTCTCTAAAAGGGAACTGCAAATTAAACCCCCACCAAAAGCAGAATTAAGCAGATTTCTTTGCTGAATTCCTCCCAGGCTCAGGGCAGGGCAGGGCCGAGGATGACGTTCAGCACAGAAGTCAGCTTGCACGAAGCAATGGAGTTGGTGAACCCTCAAACTAGAGCGCGTTTCGACTGGCTCAGTCTCCCAGCAAGTAACCGAACCTCCCCATAGCCAGGCGAACAGTCAAAGTCATCACCTCCCCGTTCCCGGGGGTTTCTGCAAGCCGAGTTAGTGGTCACCACCTAGTCCCTAGCAGACAGGCACCAAATCAATCGCTCCGAATTGTCTAAATTGGTCTCGCTTGTCTGTGTCAGGGCAGAGACCAGCAGCTGGGTAAGTACAGCAGTGCCTGCATGCTGGGCCTTGGCCAGGTGACAAAAGGACTGCAGTCTTTGGGGTATGTCGGTCCACACTGCACAGGGCAGGATACTGCAGACACACCAGGGCTAGCTCAGGTTATGGGAGCGTGCTTCTTGGGTAGGATTTTCCCAGTGGGGCTCCGTACTAACACGGCGAGGAGGCTCCTGGTACCCGAGATCAGTTGGCATCTGGAACTCTTACAGGAGTTAAATATACCGTTGCATTGGGTATTGTATTTAAAAGCTGCAAGATTCGCAACTAGCAAGACAGCGTGGACATATACTGTTGTATTGGGTATTGTACTTAAAAGCTAAAGACAGCAATAAGCTGCCATGCTTCAGGACAAGAACTGGCCCCCAAGGCGAGCCGCACAGAAGAAATTCCCCTCGCTGTCACACGTCTCGCGCTTCCTGCCAGAGTCCAGGTACTGGCCTCTGCGAAGGACTGGTTTCATCCGGGGCGGCAGTTCCCAACTCTTACAGGAGCTCCAGAGCCAGGACAAAAATGCACCAAAGCAAAGCATCCCAACGTGCGCGGTGAGAGGAGGGGAGGGTTTCTACACACCCAAGGCTGACAAAGCATGCAAGATATAGGGCATTTCAGCAGCATCGATAATAGCAGGTTTCCTGAGATCCGGGAGCGTCTGGGTGTTTAGCAGTCAGTCACTTCCAGGCCAGGAATAGCTCCTTTGTACGATGATAACCGTGCCCTGTCAGAGCTGCTCTCAGAAATTTGGGAATTGCCCCCCTGGATGAAACAAGTTCCCATTGAGGCCAGTACCTGGCCTCTGGCAGCGGGCAGACGCAGAAAGCACGAGACACGCAAGGGGAATTTCTTCTGTGCTGCTCACCCGGGGGCCGGTTCCTATCCCGAAGCCTGGCAGTTTACTGCTCTCTTCGCTTTTAAATACAAGGCCCAGGGCAGTGGTATTACGCTCACACTGCCTTGCAGCAATTCCAGTAAACTCGTGGCTTTGGGACATCCAGCGGCAGTGGGTTCCAGTTTGATGGGGTCGTGTACATGTTACTTTACCCATGAGCTTTTGCAAGTTGGGTTTAGTGAATGTCCCTCTGTTCTTGGGTTGCATGTCCATTTACTACTTCTTATACCCATTTTAAATACTCTCTTCCTTCCCTGGCTAATCCATGGTCAGACAGCCTCACTAAGTGGTGTTACGACCAGCCCCCTCCTCTGTAAATGCTGCTCCTAGCTTACACCCTCGCGGTGCCCCTGGCAGTTGTTCGGTTCACTATAAATTGACTAGATCATTAATGCTTCTTTGTTTTAAACATCCTTTTATTACTGTGCCAGTTCTCTTGCACGTTATTCCTTCACCCCCCTCCCGCCCCGCCCCTTCAAACATCCTTTCGTTATACCCGCACATGCAAGTTCACGAGATAATTTGCGCTCCGTGCCTCAGAGCCTTTCTTTTCAAGATCTTTTCAAAGCAAAAAAGTAATTTCCAGAGAAATGTGGCTCACCTTAAAGGATATTTCATACTGTTCTCCTCCCCATATCTCCAGACCTGCATCATACCCTCCCAGCTCCCAGAACCACTTTCTATCGACTGCAAACAGTCCTCCGGCCATTACAGGAGACCTGGAGGAAAAACCAGACTCCGCATTACAAACATTAAAAGACACAGAGCCCCCACTCGACATCATTAACAAGGAAAAAGAGATCCCATAAATATTTCTTGCCTCCCGCTCCTGCCAACCGAGGAGCTAAGCTCCCTCTGGAGTGACTAAAAGCCACTGCTCGGGCCGCGCGGTTCACTCTCGAGTGACACAAAGCCCACCCTTACCGACAGGGACTCAGGTTACAGATCCCCTGCAAGAGGCCACAAATTAAACCCGGGTCCCAGGGCAGGATTGCGGCGCTCCGGCCTTTGGGTGCATAAGTTTGACAAGGTGCTGCTGTCCTTCAATGCCGGCAGCAGGGCGATTTGTTAGAAAAATGATTTCTGCCATGCACTGTAATCATCACAATCCCTCTAATTAGCATTCTGCCCCCCCCCCTTTTTTTTTGAACCGGGGAACAACACACTTTACTAGCTGCAGCGTGTTTGCTGTTTTTGGCACGGCGTTGGGGGTGCTAACGTGTCTTTGAAGGATCCTGGCAGTAACTGACTGTATTAAATGTTATGCGTTACGACTTTAATGAGATATTAACTTCTGCAGAGATTAGGTCTGCAAAAAAACAGCTGTAAAAAGGAGAGTGTTCACAGCCACTGGCCTGATTGAAGCCTATTACCTAACAACATAAGTAACTGAGAGAGACAAAGGGTACCTGACTGCCAACTCGCGACTCCCAGAAGACGGGGGTGTAAGCCAACCCTGTAACAGGGCACCTTTTGTTAGCCAGCTACGACCACGCTGCATTTCAACAACTTACTCGAAAGGGTCACTGGGATCGGGTTTCTGTAACTCGGGTGGAATAGGGATCCGCTTGTAATACATCTCCCAGTCAAATGCTCCTCGCATCGCATCGCCCGCTTGGGTCTCGTAGCCAAAGTGGTCGTGGTCAATCACGTCGATCATCGGGCACACGATCGTCTTGCGGTTCCGGGCGATGCGGTCTGGGGGAAAAGGAAAAAAAAAAAATCGACAAGACTGTTAGGAGAGCTCCTACCAGGTGCTCCCCTTCGCCGCTAGTTAGAAAATATTACATCTACAGCTTTAGGTTGGCTCCTCTTAATGCATCTTCATGAATCGTGGAAGCTGCCTCAATCAGCACGGAGGACTGCTTCATTGTACTGCATTTCTGTTGTTCCCCCCAACTGCAGGTGGGCAGTTTGGTGACTATAACAGTCCAGTCCTGGCTAGGGCTAGGTGCCATGGGACGCCCGACACACCTCCGCTTTGATCTGGGATATTGCTGGTTCCAAGGAGGCTCCTGCTTCTCTTGGACAGAGGCACCACCTTGCACCAGCTTACCCGGCGTTTCATGCATTTGACATCCCCGAAGCATTTAAGTCATGCCGATTCTCCAGAAATATCAGGCGCTAATACTACAGCAAGCATCACTAAGGTGGCAGAGAGAGAAAAAACCCAAATCTCTCTCAAATCCACCCGCCGATCCAGTGCTGCTTCACGTGGCACGGTATGTACAGAGTGACTCAGTCTGTTGTCCCTGCTTTGTCATGAGACCTGGATGGGAACCCTGCTTGCACTGGTCCAAAGCTACCGCGACAGCACGCCGTGCCACTTCGCCCCAATCACCTTTCCAGTGCCGTGCTCGAATTGGGCAGGAGGCAATTCAGACTAAGGGCATCACGAAGCCTAGCAGCATGTAGAAATACAGCTGTGCCTCCCCCTCAACCTCGTCTTTCGGCCGAACGGTGCAAGACAGGACTCATTACTGCCTAAACATCTGGAACTTCTTAAACACTGTTTTTCTTAGCTAGATGTTGCCTTAACTAGGGGTTGGCTTGTTTAAGAGCTGAAGCAGCAGATAATATATTTTAGACTCCATTGCACTTTTGCAACAAAAGCCCTTTTTTTTTTTTTTTTATACAAATATAAATAAAATTTAAACGGCATTTCGGCTAATTTTGTTCCCATTCCCCGGGGTGCAGGAAACTGCGAATATTTTACGCTGTGCAGAATTAATACTCGATGCAAACCTGACGGGCTGTGAAAGCAGCAGCATTACCATTTGAGAATCCAGCTGACAAGTCTTCAACGACATTTCTCTCTCCATGTGCCTACTATTGCTGTGTTTTACTAGACCGCTAAAATTCCCACCTCAAGGCTGGTTGCATTTTAATGGCACAAGTCACTTGCAACAGGGCTGTGACGCGCCTGGATTACAAGTGCTGTTGAAAACGGACTGCCGTGCAACCCGAAGTTGACTGGATGTTGGAATCAGGCGACTGGCTTCATGGGCGAAGCCCTTCCTGTCCCAGGAGGATCTCCAGCAGCAATCCTGGAGATTAAGCGGCATCATCCCGCTCAAGCTGATTGCTGTGCTAAACTAGGCAGCAATTTGGCATGAGTAGGAGTCTCTTTTCAAGGAAGTCCCAGAATCAGTGAAGTAAATGGGCGGCAGGTCAGAAACGGGCAGAGGACGTCCTTTGTTTAACAAGTTAGGTGCAAAAGGAGTTCTCCTTCTGGAGACCGAACACACAGGTTCAGGGCGTACGTTCCACCTCTTTGTACCACCCGCCCCCACATCCTTCCCACGTGCCTGCAGGCTATGAAGATACTGTAAGCGCATTCCCCCGTAAACAGAGTTGAGTGCTTTTTAAAACAACAAGAGAGCAACACCAGATCCACTTTGCGCCCAGCCACCAGTTCCTCTCCCCAAGCTACAGGTGACCACTTAAACGGCCTGGTTTTCCAAAAACTATCAATTATGCAAGATTTCTCTTACAGGGGAGACAGGCAAACCTGAGCTCTGCTTTTAATTCAACAAAACCGATTTAGGAGGCTATTGGGAGCTCTATGACTTGCACGGAGAAAAGCACCGCGCTGGAGGCTACAAGGTGCTGACCGTTCTCCTTGGGTTTTCTTTAGAAAGCCAGGTTTCTGGCTAGTCATTTATTGCCTTCTTCGGACGCTTCTGAAAGAAAAGGGCAGAGACCTGGACAAACAGCAAACCCAACGCTGACGTCTATCAGGCCGAAGAACAACTTTGGAGTCGCTTCCTTACCTAGCAGAGGTGGTAGCCAGTTGATGTTGGCCTCGCAGTGAGAGTCCAAGAAGGTGATAACGTCTCCGATTGCCACAGAGGCACCCAGCATTCGCGTTCTTATTAATCCTTCTCTCTTCTTGGTTCGGAGGATCCTCACGCTTGGAAACTGGGCCATATAATCCTCCAGGCGCTTCTTGAGATGTTCTGTGGGTAAAAGAACCGAAAATTCAAGGTGGCAGCAACTGTGCCTTTAAAATGTCTTTCTTCTCTCCCCATGCCTAAAGGCCATTTTTTGGGATACAGTACAGAGCACCTTTTAACGATTGCTTTAACAGGAAAGAGCTTCTAAGCAAGGCAGAAGGGGAACAACAGCATGCATTTCAGCCCACAACGCTGAAAGTCCACTTGCGATCTGGACTTTTGGACACGGACGCGAGAACAAGGTAAGTAGTGACTCGATCCTCTAGAACAGCTGAGAGAAAGCCGAAAACCTCACGGGATTAGTTTTCCTCGAATCCTGTCAAGCGCCCAACGCTCACGGTCACTTCTGCACAAGCAGGAAGGGAAGCCCTCTCCCCCGCAAACCGGCCAGAGAAAGGGATGTGGATAAGCTCTAGCGCCTGGGGCTGTACAAGCAGCTCCAGATGCAGCTACGGGGAGGCGTTTCCTGGGAAATCCTCGTGCCACCGCGCAGCTCCTGGCCAGCCCTCAGCTGGGGAATCACGGGCCGTCCTGGTCAATCACCCTCCAGAAACATGAATTCAAAACCAGCCCAGGAGCATTACAGATTTATCTGTCCTCTTTGCAGAGGGGCTGGGGGGGGGATCATTCAGGCAGGGACAAGCCTGAGACTGCATTTATCTATTTAGCTTTATCTGCTTATCTCCTCCTCGATCCTAGCACTCTCCAAAGGATCTGGTGGCACCCCAGGGTGTCCCATCACCCTGCCCGAGAACCACCGGGCTACGGAGATGGACGGCTTCTTGCAGGGAAACTAACCAGGCTTGGCTTGCTCGGCCTAGCAACAATGAAAAGCAGAGAGGGGATGTGATTGCTATCTATAAATACATCATGGCAGCAAGCCCCAGGGGGGGAAGAGCGCTACTTACACTGAAGGATAATGTTGGCAGAAGAACAAATGGGTATGAACTGGCCAGGAATAAATTTGGGCTGGAAATGAGGTTTCGGCTTATTAGAAAGGTCTGGAACGACTTCCCAAGGGGAGCCGTGGGTACAAGTGCTAGTTCGACAGTGAACGGGATCATCCGACGTGGCTGCCCGCGACTGCAGGGCGCTGGATCGGAGCCAGAGGGGTCACATCGACTCTCTCTCGGGGCTGGCTGCGCGCACACTAGCTCCTACCAAGCACTCGGGAGAGGCTTTTATTCCTCCTCTGAGCCCTGGCGTCTTATTTTGGGCAAGCACAGGCAATCATGGGAGCTAATACATACCTTGCATTTCGGCTCTGATGCTGCCAGCACCTTCAGTTACTGCAAACCCTCGTGAGTATTCAGCCCTTAAAAGTACTCCTGGTAGCAAAGTACTTCCCCCCAAGCTCCTTTTTGGGACCCGATTCAAAACCTCTGGTAGCTTTTCATGGGACCAAGCTCATTTTCATCTTTGTCTGATGTATCTGTACAGCCGGAGCAATTAAAATATGCACAGGTTGGGTGCCTCGATAAAACCATTACTGCTTCATACTTTCCAGCAAAGACTAATTCTTTCTCCTTGCTCTTTTCAAGTCACTTCTGAATAGATCTTCTGCAGCAAGCAGGACTTAATTTTCTCTAATTGAGTGGATAAATCTTTCAAAAAAGGGACTCGAGACCAGACAAGATATTTATAGTATAATAGTCCTCATGCAGCACTGAACAGGCAGTAACTGGTTGGTTTTGTTTGCTTTAAATGATTAGCAAAAGAAAAAAAAA
>JAGPOW010003447.1:33974255-33989291 GCA_030014935.1 Caiman crocodilus | reverse complement strand
CAAGTCGTGCAAGATTCGGTTTGAACGTCGTTTGGCCGCCGCCTGCTCGTAGGCAACTACGGCAATGCGACTGGACTCACTTAACATCGTTTCGCTTCATGTCACATTTTTCAAGAACATAACTACGACGTTAAGTGAGGAGTGACTATTCATAGCCTGAACAGATATTACGCTTGTGATAACAACTGCAGAAGGCCGCTCGAGCCAGGCTTGCCGCTCACACGGGCACTTCTGTGGTGCACCGCACTGCGTCCAAGAGTCTAGAGTTTTGCATTTCATATTTCAAATATATAATACGCTGGGCATATTTCAAATAGATGCGTGCTTAGCTATACCCGGGCGGGATGCAACCTTGAGAACGCCCCGATGATGAGACGTCGCTCACGCCAGCATGGCAGGAGAGCACAGATTCGAAGCCACGGACCAAAAAGGGCCTGGGATTACTACAAATACGTACACCATCCTTTTCACCTGGCTATGGGGACCATTGGTGACAGGGACGGTATTTTGTTACTTGAGAGCCAAAAACCTCAACGCAACGCAACTAAAGACCAGACTGCAACTTTTACAGCACCCCTCAAGGAGGCTGCACGGGATTCATTTTCATTATGGAAATTAAATAATTGGATGACACCCCTTAAGAGGAAATTCTGGACCATCGCGTCTAAACGTGCTGTTACACCGGACAAATCTCTGGGGCCAAGTTGAGCTGTAACTTAAAAATATAAATGCCTCTGGGGGTATAAACCTCTTTCGTAAGTGTGACTTTAAAGATCCCCGGTTCCAATGCAGAGCGCGCGCTTCCCCACCACGTCACCGGACATGGCTCGTTTTCGCCCAACAGAATCAGAACGACGAAGTCCCTTTTTCCCCGGTCTCGTTTTTAAATCGAAACTTTTCACCTTACCTAAGCACGAAAGCCTGCTTGCTGACAACTGCAGCTACAGAACGGAGAAGCGTTTCCAGGCAGAGAGGGGACTGTCCCGAAAAACCAATGCCTGGGCGTAGGTACGACGGTGCACGGAGAATTGCAAAGCTGTGCAAACACGAAAGCAAACGGGGACTGTTACGATCGAGTCGGGCCTCGGATACACCCGGGTTGTGGAAATCCACTTAGCAAATCCTGCAAGCCGGCCCATGCCTTCTGCTTAAGCTCAGGCATATTTTCCTTGCCGTGAAAAACTTCAAGTTGTTTACCACTAAGAAGTGATTATTCCTCTAGCGATGTCTTAAACTAATCTCCTTCCCCTGCTTCCATAATTCATTTTCACTGAAACTGAATTAAAGTCGAAAGGCATATTAAGCGATACATTGAAAATGGATTTAGACAGATTGCTGTAAATAGCCTCTTCTGTTGTCTACCGCGCTTTTACTTAACATTCTCCGCCAAAGGAATCGATTAGCATTCAAAACGGCCAAACGCACGCAAAAATGGAATTTTAATCTTTTGTTTAATCACTATTTAGTGTGCCTGGCTCCAGCCCGAATAAAAGAAGAGCGGATGGAGATGTAAGCCAACTGTTTTCTGTACGGCGGGGGCGGGGGGGGAAGAAAAAGAAAAAAGATTTGTTGAAGTACATACTCTAATTACAACGCTGCACGGTTTTCAAAACCTGTTTAAACATTTGTTTGGGCCGAAATCCAGTCGAGTCAAGCGAGAGCGCAGCGGTGTGCGGGAAGTTTGGTTTTAGCGCGCGCCCCGTGCACGACCACGTTTTCCTGCCAAATTGCATTCGAAGCCTTGGGACCTCACAGAAGGTGCTAGCTCTTCGGCTTTTTCCAGAACCACCAGGAAGGGGAGGCATAGCTCCCCCCGCTTTTGCAAAAAAAGAAAAGTTGAGGCTTGACATCCAGCCCCAGCGATATGCTTACGCTTTAAGTAGATTAGTAGGTTATAACCATGAGTTACAAAGCACAGGAAAGCTTTAGTTAAGAAGGCCTAAGTAAAGGTTGAGCTCTTGAACCAATCTTGTCTACTATTTTAAACCTTTACAAAAAAAACAAAACAGCTATGGCAGGTTGGATTCTCTCCCCAGCGGTAGACAAACACTCAATGCTGAAGGGTGGGAAGGAAGGAAAGAAGGAAGGGTGCTTTCTCTCTTAGAGTTACGGTCTGAACTCTCTGGGTGGGGGGGAAAAAGAGGGAGGGAAGTAGTCGAAAAAGGGGTACGACCTTAGGGCTTGCTCAGGAAGCTTGCATCAGACCAGTCTGCTCCCTGTACGCTGTACGTGCAATGCAACTACTGAAGCAAAGTGCTCCCAACCCTGCTGGCTTCAGGCAGTTTTCTTGGTCAACTGCTGCAGCCGTGCAATTCAGCATTTCTCTGAGAAAAGCTCTTCAAATATGGGGCCGTTATTCCACGGTGCGGTGGTCCGACGGCGAAGCTCAATGCTTCAGCGGTTCTCACGTTGCATCAAGAGATGCAACCTAAAGGAAGCCTGGAGCCTAGTCCAGCGAACTCCCACATTAATGTGCTTGGCCAAAGCCATGTTGGGAGAGCTGTCGGCACCGGGGAAGACATGGAATGAGACTATGGCCCGCTGAATGAGACCAATGCACACAGCCTTTGCAGCTGAATAGGGTTGGCTACTCCGGCAAAATGGAAGGAAGGGCAAGAAAAATAAAACATGCATTTATTTCTGCAGTGCCTTTATTTGGAGAAGCTTTACCTATCCGGATGCTGTTTCCGAGCTCAGTTTCCTAAGCTGCAACCGGTGGGGGGATAGCACTGCGACTCGGTAATGGGCTGACTGGTGATGGTGGCAGAACATCTGGATAATGGTGGCCGTGCTCCGACAAGCTCGTGCGAGGACTCGCCCAGGATGCGCAGCAGCAGAATACCAAGCCAGGGCACGGAGAAATGGGCGCAGCGTGCCGTCACGGCCAGTCGCACCTAACTGCAAGCACTCGATAGTGAACAATTTGGTGCTGGTAGATCAGCTCTTGGGGCCGTCATCACAAAGCTTTGGGATGCTATCACAAGGGCGCCGTATCTGCAGCATGCAGACGGTGCAGCGACGGCATTCCCAAAGTGTACAGCGAGTCCTGATGGGCAACACGCCTATCCTTTGCTTGCACCACGAAGTCAAGCTCCAGACAGCTGCGAGATGTGGACGAACCCTCACGAAAGTTTCATCAATAGTAATGTGGTGTGGTCCAGAAAGGCCCTTAAGGATTTTTAGAAACTTGGGCCTGCTTGCTAGAATGACCAAGGGAGTTACTCAGACCTTTTAAACAAGAAGTTCTCTGCATTAGGGGCAGAAGATCCCATTTTGACCCTTTGGACATGTTCCCGAAAGCCATCCTCCCCCACATCTATGCCTTCATTGCTAGGCGTCGGATGAAGTTTTAAGTTTCTCCAACATATCTTTTCACTCCTGTCCCACCTCCCATGGTAGAGAGCCTGTTTCCCAGTTTTTGCTGCAGAGCGATCCGTGGCCTGTAACAACACGTGACATCTTCAAATCAGGTTACAAACCGCACCCTGGCCTAAAGGGTATTGCCTTAGACTTGAAAGACCCATGCAGCATGGAGCCAAGGGTCTCCAAGGCAGAGGTAGAGTACTATCAGAGAGAGAGAGCACTGCTAAAACCCTGCCTTATTATTCAAGTGCTGCTCAAGGAGATAAGGGACGGAGAGGAGACGTTAATTTTTGAAGCCTTATCCTTCAGCTCGTCAAAAATGTAAAAGCTACGTTAAACATGGCCCTTCTGCTCAATATTTTAACCGCCTGAGTGTTGAGAAATGCAAACCTGTATACTCTGCTAATATCTTAGGAAGCAAGAGTCATTGGGCATCAAGTGTAGCGCTATGCCATATGCTCTCCCACCTTGACTCTAAGTTTATTCTTCATTTGCTCTATTAGGAACCATTACTGAAGTATTTTCTTGCCTACGCTCGCTGATTGACTACTTCGCTCCAGCCCCCCAAACACATGATGCTTTTTCCCCAATGTAAGTCGGTGCACAGCTCTACACAACTGAACACTTCCCTGGGTTTTGGCACACACAGGGGCAGCACAGCTGTCTATATGTGCACTACCACCGTAGCCCTGGACCATCTTTTTACTTGCTAAAAGCCCAGCAGGCCTATTTCGTGGTATTTGCTTGAGTAGGATGCACGTAACTCATCGCTTTAATGTGTCCCTGCGTAATTTGGACGCAGCTTTCCATCATCACTTCCCCATGCACTACAGCGCCTCGGGTCCCTCCAAATAATCTATGCAAATCTGCTTCTCTCCAGGAAGCAGAGCTTTCTTGGAGGCTGGCCCAAGAGCGCAGAATGAGCTCCCACAGGAATTAAGGAGCATTGCAAATCTTGCCATCTTCTTCTGCATGATGTGTAAAACCCACTTCTTCTGCTTGGCCCTCTAGCCAACGTACAGCGACGTGTACGGTACAAAATCCCAAACCGAAGGCACTCTTCTGCACGTGCTCCCCCCCCCCGCCGGGATCAGAGAGCAAGTCGGCCGTGTGAGTCGTGCTGTGTAATGCACTCCTGGAAGGTGATCTTACCCGGTGACAGTGATCATACATGGTTTAAAACCTCGCAGAATGAAAGAGTCATTTTCTAAATTGCCGTTCAGAAGATGCGGATTCTTTTTCTACACCTTTTTATTCATTTTCTTGATGGATTTTGAAAAGCCCTGTATAATCTCTGGGACCTGTCAACTGACTGTGAGCGCTTTCATCTAGCTTCCCCCCAAAGCTTTGCTCTTCTGTCGTATTTTGCCTGGTGACCTGTGCTTGGTTTCCTCCCAGATCTGCAATTGAAACCAGTTATGAATCCCTGAAAAAGTACTCTGGAGTTTTCTCCCAGCTCTTACAGCTAGTCTCATGCTGTATTTGATAAAACCAGACCATGCTTTATTGCCCACGGAAACAAAAGATCAAACCGCCTTGCTGATCGGTTTGCGAGGAATTCAACATTCAACTCTCCTTGAACAGCAGCTGTCCGTCAGACGTGGCGTATGTCCGTGTTTCATTTATCTGTAAGAAGGGGCAAGCGGTTCCTGATAGAAGTGCTACAACACGGAACCGCACGCTTTGAAAAACTGACTTTTGGGGTTAAATCTCAGGATTAGAGAAGTATTTCTGCACGTGCAACAAAATCTGCATTAAGATTTAATAGAGGTGCAGAAGGCGTAAGACCGGTAATTACACCGTTTGTACAAAGCTCCCTGTATTTGAACTAAGAAACGCCTGATTGAATGATGAGAGTTTTAAACCAATCCAACGCTGAACGGTGCTTCAAAGCATCCTGAATGCTAGCCAAGTATCAGACCTATTGACATTTCATTAAAGGATGCTGCAATGAGAACGCCCCTTGTGTTCTAAACACAACCGCTTGCGGGAGTTCAACACATATTCGGGGAGTACTCAGGCAAACTAAACCGAGACCTCTGAATAGGTTAAATGACGATCTGTATGCAGCTACAAAGGCGACTGATTAAAAATCCAAGAGAGTCTAAACAAGTCGGTCTATGAGAACGTAGCAGATTCCACAAGGAACCAAGCGATTATTTTTACTTGCAAGGAGTAAAGGCCTGAGATGCAGCAAGGGAGGCTGCAAGACTGGTCGATGGGAATTTGGGAGTGACCACAGGAGGGAGAAAGAGGGTAGCTATAATATTTTAACTGCTAGTGAACTGCAGAGGGAAGAGACCTACCTAATGACCCAGGTAAAGATGGCAGATCCTGAATTTAGGTTTTTTTCTCCACCCTCCTCCACGGGGTAATAAACAAAACTAAACGAACCCCGGTGCAACTTGTACCAACTGTTGGATTTGGTCTGCAAACGGCACTACTGGGCCAGTCCCAACGAGGAAGAGGACTGCGTTGCAAACTGTGCATTTCGTGGTTTGAGGCAGGCTCAGCCATTTCAGTGTGAGCTTGCCAACTTGCACCCTGATGATCGAGGCAGTGGTCTTGATTAGGTCTGGCGAGGAATGGTCAGCGCCCTGCACAGCAGCACGAGCGCCACAAGCAATTTTGAAGATGCTTTGCAAGAAAACACCGAAGCAGCATTGACCATTTCTGGCAGAAATATGGCCGCGCCCCACTTGATTCATTTGGAAATGATCTCGCGAGGTCCCTTCCAGCCCTAACATCCACGACATTTATGAAAAAATGCAGACTACCAAAAAAACCCCACTGTCCTTAGGAGGAGCAAAGATTTGTCAAGATGCACAGAGGATGCCGGTCTACAGAGAGCATGGCCCTTGACTTTTCTTTCAAAACATTCAGAAGCAATGAATTTTGTCTGATTTTGTAAGCTGTGTGCAACTCATACCAAATAGCAGCGGTAGCCCATGGAGGACCACAATGGCAAGACCGTGACGCCACTCCCTTTTCACACCATGTCAAGTTACAGCTTGCTCATTTCATTTCATCCATCTCTTGCGTTCCCCCCCCCTCCCAAAATAAACCGTTGGAAAGACATAGGGAAGAGTTCAGGTATAGTAGGATTTTTTTTCCAAAGCCTCTGGTCCGAGCCAGAAATCACAGAAAACGAAGCTAGAAGGGACAGAGAGATTGTCTAGCCTTTTTGCCTCAAGGCAGTATTGACTGCAACTCTTACTGACGGGTGTTGGTCTAACCTGCTCTCGAAAGCCTCTCACGATGCAGATCCCACAACCTCGCTCTACTCCCGATTCAAAGCACTTCATGGGTATACTGCGACTGCTCGAGGGCTACTGAGCGGCTACTGTCTTTGCTTCCCACTTTGTGCTCCTGGCCCCGTCTCGGCAAGTTACCAGTTGCAGGGCTTTGCAATGCACAGATAATGGAGGTTTTCCTGTTTTTTGGTAACAGTCATTGCAAGCGTTTTCATGCAAATTCTCCGCTTGACGACTATAATCCCAGGCTTCGCTTCCTGCAAAAAAGTATCATGTTTGCCAATATCGACAAACGGAAAAAACGCTCGGCGTCGCCTCTTCTCCCCCAGAAGTTACTTGAAGACGATGGCTGCTCGAACAATATGCAGCACCCAGTGACAGCAAGTGTGCAGATCAATCATACTCCACTCAGAACCAGACTTCCTGCTGTTGCCTAGGTTACTTGAACATGTAGTTTTACCACATGGTCGACAATTCCCTATTTACCTTCTCCGTTCCTCAAATGTACTCTTGCTACGCTCGTCTTCCCGAACGCTGCTTCGGCAGGCAGCAAACAGAAGAGTCCTGCTGCACGCTGCAAAGCGAGGGAAGCGCTGGGGACCAGACGGCAGAGGAGAGGCGTCTAGCAAACAGCGGTCAGGTCCAGGGCCGGCTGCAATTTCCTCCCGAGACGACCAGCCATAATTAAGGGCTCTATTACTCAAAGGAGTCAAAGCGAGACCTCAAAAATCAGTGCCCTGCGTGCAAAACACAGCAAGCCACCCAATCCCATGCCATGATTTTGGTCTTAAATGGTTCTGGCCATGAGTTTGGTGCCATTAAATGGTTCTGGGGAAGTACCATGAGATCAAGTAGGCTCCGTACAAAACACAACCACCGAGCACGAAGCTGACGTGGCTCAGAGCTGAAGAGACCTCAGGATAAGGGCAAAGCTAAAGGCTGCTCTTTATTATTGAAAACAGGAGATGTGGGCAAAGCTCCTTAAGGGATTTAAATAATAGTTTGGGCTAGCTGAGAATAGCAACCCCTCCCATCGGCAAAGCCTGGACTACATCGCCACAGTGTTGTGTCTGCAAGCAATGCCTTGTCCTCTCACTCCCCGATTCAGAAACGAGGCGAGGCATGCGCCTTGGAGCGTGCACTAATGGGTATATCCAGGAGGGAGAGCCCAGGATGTTGCCCCGTTACCAGAAGCTGGTAGGGAATGGGCAAGGCATCACAGAGGTGAAGATGTACCCCCAAAAGAGCACACTGCAATGCAAACAGCCTCTTACTCTCCAGAACGAGTACCAGCTCTTGCTCTCCCACGGAAGTGGCTTCTGCAGCATCTGGACTCGGAGTCCGAGCCATCCTGGACAGGAAGGGAGCGGGGTGGAGGTTGCGGGGACACTTGCGTGCACGTTCCCGATACCAAGGTTTTGGGGCTCTATCCTGCACGGACACCTCACGCACCCTTACCAAGCCACCCGGCTTTATTTTGAAGGCGCAGCTCTTTTATTTGTTTTATGTGAAGACGGAGGTAAAAAAGCCCCAAAAGTTCCTTTCATCAAAGCCAAGTAGAGCAAGGTTGAGATTTTTCCACTGCGTGCTATCCTCTCCCAGGCTTTATTCTGCAGTGATGCAAATCCCACGCCTTGGACAGACAGCGTATTAAGGACCAAGCATTGAGAACAGCCTCAGCCACGCCACCCAGAAGCGTCCTTTTTCTGCAGCTCGGGAAACGCAGCCCCCGTTTGCCTGCCATACTTGCACCGGGCCCGCTGAGGTCATTTCACCTGGTAACTTCTGTGCAGCAGGCGCTTGCTTTAGAGAGGATGAACTTTCAGGAGATAAATTCCAGCTTTAAAAACATTTTTTTCTTTTTTTAATCAGACATTCGAAATGTCACCCTCAGCCGTTTCAGTCTGAGCAAACCGGAGCTAAGATATGCTGCTAATATTAAAAAATGATAACAACCCACAGCTCTTAGTACCACAGGAATTCAAAGATCAATCTTTGGTCCACATAATCAGTCTACCAAATTGCTCTTTGCTTATCCAATATCTGTCCTGGAAGGAGCTGTTCTCTTCACTGCCCCAGGGCAGCCTCGAGCCCGGAGGGCAAAAGAATAATAATTTGAGGTGAAGCTGGAGCTCACCCTATAATAGCTAGCTCCATTCAGGCTGCAGCCACTGCTTTGAGCAATCTTTTCATCCGCAGAAAGGTTTATACACTCAGAAAAATCACTTCTGGTTTTACAACCACACCTAAGCATTTATTTCACAGATGCCCGGCCTGAGATTTCTCCAAAACATCGGACTAAACACGCCATTCACCATTTTTGCATGCCTGCAACATAATCTTGGGCGTGCGTGTTTCTCTGCTCCGATTTATATGTGTGGGTAAAACCTTGAAATACCACCCTGGCTATTGTCAAAGACAGCTGGGTGCTACGAACATGAAAGCATCTTCCAGTGCAACCTTTCAGCTAAAGTCACCGGCTCAGAAGTTCTGACCGACTTTGCTCTAATGGTGGACATCACTAATTGCATCGTTATGTGCTCCTTCTGACCCTACTAATAATCACTCATGCTTCAATTCTGCTACTAAAGCCACTATTGTAAGCAATTTGCCTCTATACGAAATCTTAATTTCATGCTCTGTAAACACATCTCCTTGTAAGGGACCAACCTACCTATAAAGATTTCTTTCGGCGGCCTGACGACCATCCTTTGTGACAAGTGTTTCAATGGCTTTTAGTTTGTAGCAACACCTGCTCCCCCACCAAGATGAGACAGGACAAGACAGGAAGGACACAGCATCCATCTACAACGACATGTAAACTGCAATAGTTTTTCGATTAAGGAGCGCTGGAACGAATTTGCAGCGTCTGCGGAGCACAGAACTGGGTACTCCTAATCCACGTGCAATCTGGCCTCAGCAAAACCTCCCCGTGGCATTTGCATTGCTGTAATAACTGTGTGCGTTGTGACATTTCAGCAAGAACAACCATGGTAGAAATGCCCTCTGCATGGTATTTCTCGGAGGAAAGAACCCACGCAGGAGTCCAGCACGAGGAAGTCGAGTTAGGCAAACTTCAGATGCTCTCGGGAAGGGCAAGACAGCGAGCACAGAGTAATTACCAGCAGGAAACGGGTGCAACATCCTATTCTGCAGCTCCACTGCACGGCAGGCCCACCCTGCACGTGCTGCTGCTGAGACGGGAGAAGCATCATGCAGCGCCGCTTAATTTCCCATAAGCAGCTTCAGTCGCTCCCAAAACCAGATCCAGACAAGTACGTGCCGAACTGCTGTTAGTCTGGCACAAGCCACGGCCACAGCAGGAACCACTCACTGCCGACTGGCAGACGGGAGGTGAGGGTTTGCAGAGCAACAGCTTGGCACAGGGCTTTTGGGAGGGCGGGGGGTGTTTTGTGCCGTTCTTCAACGCGGCGCATTTAAGCAATCATTTGCCGCGGAAGCGTGCAACGAGAACGCAGCGGGCGGACACGTTACGTTTACTCTCGGAGAAGGGAGACAGAATCCCAAATACGCCTAGCTTCCCCGTGCTACGAAAGGGCAGCAAAAGCCTATTTGAACTTGAGTTATTAGAGACGCACGTCGCGAAGCCAGATTCACATCGCTCCATAATTCATAGCCAGCCTGAATAGCGAAAAATTAGCCTCTGTGCTGCACAGCAAGCTGTCAGGCTATGAAGTCTTGCCAGAGTATGGGAATGTCCTTTTTTAACAACATGCACCGAGCAATGAAGTACCTCTCCTCCTGACAAGGCTTTTATTTCTCCCATGCCTTGATCCAGACTAGTTTTGCAATGCCCCCTCCTACACAGTCTTGCTGTGCTGCACGAGCTGGACCGACTTATTTCGGAGATGCTCTCTTCAAACTAGTCTCATGCAATAAGGCGGAGCGCCTTGGTGCTTTACGGCTTTAAGCGATGCTCAGCGACTAGAAAATACGTTTATGGTGCCACAGAAATGCGTTTAGTACCGAGACAAGGAAAGCCCACTCTCCCAAGACCTGAGGCTGCAGCACTGACGCGCTACCCATTACAGCGCTTGGACACGTCAATAATCCCGGGAGCGGGGTTCAATCAAGGGATCAGCAGGTGTCGCAGCATGGCTCTCGCATCCATCATCATCGATAAATGGTTAATAGCCATGGGGTGGGGGGGAAGGAGAGCCAACTTTCTACCCCAGCTTGGTCCCTTGGCCCATGCTACGAGCATGGCACCAGCGCTAATTTCTATTGAAGGCACCAGGGCTCCCACCAGGACCCCATTTTGACAACCATCAAAGATGCATTACTGGCAAGTTTAATACTTTGCCCAAAATGGGATTAATGTCGAAGGAATTACTGAACTGGAAACCAAACATCCCAGCAGCTCGAGCACATCCGACTTCAGGCATCTTTTCAGAGAACGCGTGACGGTATCGGAGATCTCGTACTCACCAGTTTTCCCCTGCAACTATACGGAGCCAACGTGGACCCTCCAGCCTCCTTCCTACAGCAATTTCCAATTTTCGTTAATTTTTAGATTCATCGAACCGGAGGTTAAAAACCATCGACTCCTTAAAACAGAGAAGATGCTTACTTTAAACAAAAGAAAAACCTCACTGCCAACTTGAAAGAAATCAATAAGTGCTTAGTCTTCAGGTGGGAAATGCAGCACGCGGACCCGCTTAATTGAATTCAGATTTAAGAGCCTCGTTGGTTTTGGGGGTGGATGCAAACTGCCCCAAAACACTTTTGAAAGAGGCACTCGCTTCAGGGCAGCAAGTCCCCGCCACCATTTTCAGTGGAGACCCAACCGAAGATGAGCTCAATTAAATAACAGGAGCGCCACAGCAGCCGCACGCTCCATTGAAATAATCTTCTTTGCAAGCTTCAGAAAGACCGCTGCATGCTAAAGTGGCAACGCGCACGGGGTTAAAGCCTTCATTGCTTAATCCTCCGTCCACAGCCAGGAGCGTTTTACCAGTGTCTGGAATAATTTATACAGTGGCTCTAATTATAGGAAGCTAAAACATTTCATCCATGAAGAGAAGAGCACGAAGTGTCTTTTGTACATAGGAAAGACCATAAACTCAAGAGAAATAAATTACTTTAGACAAGCCAAGATATCCCATTTAAGCCAGAGGGGCAGGAAACTACCCAAAAACCCAGTATTTAAAACAAAAGTCAACTTCTTTTTCTGCTTGTCTCAGCTAGAGGAAGGATCAGAGATCACTTTTCTGTTGCCGAGTAGAAGAAATAAGCCAAAATTCGCCCCGCTGCTCAGGATCTAGAAGTAGCTGATGTAAATCAATCTTTCTCATCCTTTCTACAAAGGCAGGAAATGTTGATGCTTCTAACTTTATCTTTGTTTTTAAATGCTTTCTAACAAATCCCCTAACTACGACTTGTCCCTACACAGAAAACATTGAGCGTCGAAGAGGCACATGCTCTCAACAGGGGTTTTTAAGCAACATATAAACGATATTCAGCTTCACTTAAATCCTAATTCTATTGCAGAAGAGCATAACATTAAATATCCACTTCCCACTGCGGTCTTCCTTCTGAAGGCCAGCGGGCGATCTGTGGAAAGTTTTGCACAGCGCACGTTCGGATGCTCTTAGCAATGCACGAAGCAGTCGTATTTGTGCTACGTTAAGGCAGGCATCCTCGGAAGCATCTGGTCACGGCGGGAAGAAAACCTAAACTTTTGCAAACTGGCATTTTATTCCAGAGGCAAAAATGACAGCTGAGGGTGGGGGTAAAATTTCTAACTGGCTCATGTTCTTGCTTGTACCTCCTTGCAATGAAGCATATTTACATAATAGATGTTCTGCTTGGCAGTCTGTTTCCTACCAATGTCAATACTCCTGTTGGTGACATCCACTGTTTTAATTGCAGAACCCAAGATTCGCTGCCCAAGAAAGAGTAGGAGATCAGCACAGAAGATGCATAATGTTTTCCTAAGATCCCCACTGCAGCAGTGGTATCTGCATCTGTCAACAGGCTTGGGCCTAAAATGCTTTTTCAAGTTGCAGCCCAACTTTAGCAGGATATTTCAAAGTTGTTGCATCGCAATAAATGACAGCAAGCTGCGCACGGGAGCCGATTTAATGCTGCTTTATTTTTTCTTTACGATAAGATCGTTTAAAGGAGGATTTTTCAACACAGCACTTATGAGCTGCCGCAGCAATTCTCCCCACCAAGCCCAGAGCTGAGCGCGCGGGTTGTTGCAGACTCGCTGTTCAGTGCAAGGAGATGGACATAAGGGAAGACGAGGTTTTTTGCATTCCTGGAGAGAGCAATTAAGCAACCACAGCAAACGGAGACAGGATTTCTCAGCAACACTACCTGGGCTAAAGGACGGGAGGTGTAGACCTGGGTAAGGACCTGGACAGCACAGATGTCCCAAAGTTCACGTTCAAGTTCAAGTCGGAGCTTGGGTGGGTGCATCAGGTAAAACTACTCACGATGTGCAAGCTCCTGTCTACTCCCAAGTATGCCAGCCTGGCCCTCTAGTAAAGGTACTCCTTACCACGCGTCCTGACCTTAAACAAGCACTGTGCCACGGGCGAGAGGAGGAGGAGGAGGATGGAAAGTCATCAACCGCCTCCCTAACGCTCCTGACCAGCGATGCTCGTCGCCTGCCCATTATCCATCAACTCTGCTAAACACATTCAAAGCATTCAGGCAGGCAGTGAGAAGCGACACCCGGGCTTGCCGCTTGTTCTTCATGCCGTTCATTTCACTGCACAGACCGATGTGGACAGGGGTCTGTCGAGAACAAAAACACCTGGGACCAAAGCAGGTGGGCTCGTCCCATAAGCAGAAGCCGCCGGGAAAAAAACCAAAATGCTATCCTTTAACTTGCAACTCCTTAGGTTACTCGAGCCCTTTTGTGTTACGCTCTTTGGGACGTGGCAGCATGTCCAGCCCCGAGCACGCAGCTCAGCGCCGACTTTGCTGAAGCAAGCCACCACGCTGGGGAACCGGACTGTCACAAATAGACAGGCGTACACCTGGAAAGCATCAAACCAGCCTTTACAGTGTTAATTTGTATTGACAGGAAGTAGCATCTTCTGCTCCTAGACAAGTCAGAAGACTGCTTGATTACATTTTCTTTTCCCGGCACTCGTGGACGCCCTCGTTTAGCTGCAACTAATCAGCAGAACATCAATGCTCCGAAAAATAAAAGAAAGAAAGAAAAATCAGCGTGCAGAAACAAACCCTTGCTGTCTCCAAGGATGAAGAGATTTGCTGGAAGGATTATTTCTAAGCCATTTTAAACACCGGGGTGAAGTTGCAAAATCCAAATCATTCGACTTGGCATTTGGTTTGATGCGCCTCCCTGCCAGAGGGCACAGGCCCTGGTCCTTTGGGACAGCAGTCAGGTCCAGGCTCCTGTCGATGCCCGTTGATTGTTGCCGTCTCTAATCCCATTTTTGTACTTGTTCTCCAGTGCCAGATGGACCCCGGGGATCTGGAGGAAAGCAAACTGGCTGATGTTCGAGCGGATCAAGGCCTTGAGGTCTCGGGGTACAGGCAAGGAGCGTGCCAATGCCCGTCAGCTACCTTGCGTTGGAGCAAATTTGTGCGATGCCCTTATCCCTCCTGGCATCCAGGGCACGCTGTGGACTCCTAGCCAGCGTATTGCCCCTTCCACCCCCAGGTCCTGACCTAACGTGCATGGATCAAGTACCTAACTTTTCTGATAAATACTCATTCATCTGCCTTTCCTGGTCCCTTCTTCCACTGCCAACTGTTCTGCAGCACGTAGATGAAATCGGATGCGTCAATTATGAGCCATTCTTCACTTTGAATCTGAACGCAACAATTCAAGCCGTGTAAATGGTTCTGCAACAAAAGAACGCGGTTCTCATTATTCCCAGCGTGGAAAGCTTGCTTTCCAGAAGACAAATTCAAAATGCCTCGATACTTCCGCGCTGAGAACAGTTGGCAGATTTGCTACGGTTTGCCAGGAAGATCAGGTCAGGGTTTGGGTCATCCTACAGCCTGAAACACTCACCGATCATCAGCACCTTCCCGCAAAAATCAGTCATCTCAGAAGCTGTAAGCAGAGCCATGGAAACTTTAATTTACAGGCAAGAGGTACGTAGCAGCGGCTGTCCCCAAACTCTGCTGTCCCCAGAGAGCAAAGGGCCACAGGAGGATCCTTTGAACAAAAAAAGTCTTGGCGACGGGCTCTTGGGTTCCCCTGGAGCCGGCAGCCTGGTGCAAAAAGCCTAGTTTTCATCATTTCCTCAGACTACACCGAACGTAACATTTACAGAGCCGTCGGCTTCCAGGAGACATTTGTCAAAGCCCATTTAGAAGCGATAATGCCTAAAACATCTGTGTCTGGTTACAGTACAAAAGGAAAATCAACTTGTCCTGCCCTAGCGCCGTGCCAGGGTTTGAAGGGGGGGGG
>JAGPOW010003447.1:33942688-33966869 GCA_030014935.1 Caiman crocodilus | reverse complement strand
TGCTCTTCATGCCAGCCAGGCTTCCCTAAACCCAGGGCTCACAACCTACAGGCATGCGTGTCAATCTGAACCCTGGGAGAAGTGGAGCATCCTCCCACCCCTTGCATATTTTAATACAACTGGCCATGGCCACTGCACTCAGCATGGAGTTGAACACAACCTTGTCGGTGTGCATTAGGACTCGCACCCCTCCGATAAGGGCTTAGGGGTAGCAAGCACTGACTGGCAAGAGGTACCAGCCAGGCAGCTCTGCTTTGGGCAGAGCAGGACTTCGAGTGCTTCAGAAACTTCACTACCCAAGCCAGAGGTGCTTAAGTAGAGACTTTAATTACCTATGGGGATAGAGCAGGGCTGTTAAGGCTGCACTTCTGGACTGAGGTAGAAGGTCGGTGCCTAAACACAACCCCTTTTTTGAGCCTACCTCCCATATTCGAGGCCTTCTGATTCAGTCCAGTCAAAACAGCTGAAGTGTGCAAACACTAAATGGATGCAGAAGGCAAGGAACAAAGCTCCACAGAAAACCTGGCTTTATGGTAGAGGGTAATTAAGGGAAATTTATACGCTACGCAGAAAAAAAAATTAAATTGGGAGATGTCCGATCAAGTTAAACCTAAACCGACTTGCAAAAGACATTCCCACATTCAACATTCAGAGAGAGTCTTTAATACACATTACTCCTGGCCTATTTTAAAAGCAAATGGAAAAGGCACTGCATGCCTTATTTTATATTTTGTCCATTCAGCTTTTCACTGCACAGCTATATTTCTCCCATTTTATCCTGCAGTGCTGGTCTCACTAATCACCAACATATGTTCCAGCATGGAGCATTTCCTCTGGCAAGCTTTAAAAAGAAGTGGTGTCACCGAGTAATGTAAGCATTGGCAAACACGGTCTGTCAGTTTTAGTTTTAACTACTATAAAAATAGTCCTCACTGCATTAGGCAGGATAATTCATACCCTCTAGAAATCATCTTGAGATCAAGTTTCCTATTTGTTGCGTTTGTTTTGCTCGCTCTCGTTTCTGGAGAGCAGGTTTACATTTGTATCTTGTGTTTAATATTCTCAGGTTAAGCTAACATTTGAGTTTTCATGCAAGGCTATTGACAGTTCCCAGCAACGTGTCATTACGGTGCTGCTGCTATTTCCCCTCTGTGCACCAGATGCGGTCGCCTCTCAGACATCTTCCTCCCTATTCTAGACCATCACAATGAAAGCCATAAGCGCTTCTCCCAGCCCCAAAACCCAAGAAATCCATGCACTGGTGGCCATCAAGCTTTTCATGGATTACCCTGCACTGATAACACCCGCAGCGGGGATGAAAAAGGAGGAGGGCCTTGGAGAAGTTTCCAGTTTTATCTTGGTTCCTTGCTCCATTTTTGTGATGCTTTTTCCCTTTGGATTCAGCTATTGAAAGTCTGTATTTGCAGGGATTCTGCACGTCTTCCTTCCAGGGGACCCTGGGGCAATGAAGATCAAAGAAAGTGCAGTTAGATTAACTCAAGTTTGCTTTACTAAATCCTGCATATCCCCATTTGGAAACAGAGGACGAGAACCTGAAGAGAGGGCGTCATCTGAGGAAGCGCACGTGGCTCTCTCAGGTCTCTGCCGAGAAGCTTAGACGAGCAAATGCATCCCTTGGCTGACTCCGCAACCAACAGGTTTGGGATCTTGGGGGTAGTTGTCTCCCGAGCTCGGTCACCGAAATGGTTGGAGATCTGTACGATGCCTGACCAAGGACCCTGAGGATTAGCTTAGGTGACGAAGTACATGGTTCAGCCTGCTTGGGAGTACCCAAAAGGGGAGAAGAGGAATTGGTTCTTCATCGGCTAATAGATGGGGACGGTCAAATATAAAATAAGGAACACCCAAGGGTTGGCTAATGGACTGGTTTGGACAGGGATGACCCCATCTCAAAAGGTCCTACTTCTCTACGAGTCTATGAAACCGAGGCTTGGGGGCAAACTGAATTTTAAGTTGATACCTGAATGGGAACACTCGCTCCAACGAGAGTAGTCACGACAAGGACCAAAGAGTAGGAAGAGCACGGCAGTCGTCTGCGTACGCTACCTCCTCAACCTTGCATCGGATAGCGCCTCCTTGAAGGACCGCACGCACGCCACGAGAAACCTGCTAGAAATGCCGGAGAGCGCAGGAACCGTTCCTCCAATTCCCGCGGCAGGAGAGGAGGAAGCGCGGTTCGCCCTTTGGTTCCGCCGCGACATCTAGCACTCCCGGTGAACAGCACTAAGGAAATCTTCACCCCGTGGTCTGAAGACCTTCTTCGCTACCGGCCTGCTGCCAAACCCCATGGGGAGGCTCGAGCCAGAGGCAGGCTCAGCTAGAAGAGACTTCACAGGGGAGGGAAAAATAAGAAGTGGAGCCCGAGCACAGCAATTCCAACACGAACGGAGCATTGCAAGCCGACCGAGGCAGAAGCGGGGAGGGGATCTGCTGGAATACACAAAGATGCAGAGGAAAACCTACCCCTACCTTGCAAAAGCAGGGGACACCTGCACTGAAGAACAGGAATTGGGAGCTGGGAGCAAGAAGGGGGTTGTGTATAATAAAATATATCAGCTTTACCCAGAGAACCATGTCTGCATATGTCCTTAGACCAACGCAGCTACAACCTACACCGCCGAGAGCTCAAAAGAGAAGTTGAAGGGTGGTTGAGACTGTATTTTTCTACATTTTAATACCCCTGCTCTAGAGGCAGAGGACAGGCCAAGCTCTGACAACAGAACAGTTACACCCGCAGCACTTGAGCGGAAAAACCCCTCCGGGTCTCATTGTATGCACTTGGTCCCAGACAGTGTATGACAAAGTTATAATTACTGGGAAATACTATCATTGGGTAGGTTCTGACTACACCTACAAGGAAGAAATCACAGCCAGTGCTTAGCGAAAATTAATGTTTTGAACTACAAAAGCGTAAGTATATGCTCAGCTGAGCACAGAACGGGCTCCTTTACACGCATCGCTCCAACAGAGATACGCTTAAGCCATAATTTAACAGCTCCATCCGCAAGGAGCACAGACCGGTATAATTAATCCAGATTCTGCAAAGCACCGGGTTTATCTACCCAATAGGGTTAGCGAGGGGGTGAGGAGCGAAGAAAGATTGTGCACAATGTACATGCACTTTAAAAAAAATCACACCACCACATTTCCCTAGCTTTATAGGGTGTTTTTCTATAGCTTAAATTGCTCATGCTGAAAACTGCTTTACGAAACTCTGTCTATTCCTCAGTGTGCCCTAAAATCCTGAAGCATTAATGGGCTTCGATGATTCAAGGAAGGATTGGAAAGGCTGCAAGCAGGAACATAACTTCCTCCTTGCAGGCTGACCTGTCCCTCCAGCCCCCTTTGAAGGAACGGTCGTGAATCAACGGCGGCTGTGGGAAAACAGCCCTCCGCAGCACCGTAATAGTCTACAATGAATAGTTATGTGCAGGTATCAATTCTGTCCTGGGATCCTGAATCGCGTGTGCTTGATGCCTGGCGGACAGCTTGCAAAAGCAAGCATTGCTTCGAATTTATTCTCGCTGATGGCGATTGGGAGACCAGGCCCAAAACGTACCCTGTGCCCCCCACCCAAAAGCCAAAAGGTTTTGCTTTTATTTCCTGCAATCCAGGAAAATGCAGGCTGTTAAAGGGAAACAAGGATTAAAGCCAACCAGAGCACGTGTGGCATGGCAGGACGTACGACCGCTGGGATCAGATCCCATTGAACACCTATTTTAACGGCTGCCAGTGTCCTTAGCAAGATTTGCACTACATACAAGGATTGCATCTCTACGTTTCACATGGGAATTCACTCCATTCGGACGTGAACAATTTAGAGAACAGCTGAATTTTCCATATGTATACGTTTCTTTTTAAGGAAAAAAAATAATAAACCTTGATCTGCAAAAATTATGCAAAAATTAGTATAAGACACTCTATTGAAGTGTTGCTCTGGCAGGCTCACTGGACTGGAAGATGGGCCAAAGACAATGTGGCTCAAGCAGCAGTTCAGGGCATGCCCTTGAGCAAAATTACGGGTGAGTCACTGGAGTTTCTGCTATGAAATATATGGGAATTCGGGATCTGAAGAAGTCCATGCATCCCAGTGGAAATGGAGCCAAGTTAAGCAGGTATCAGGGATGCAGTCTGCTTAACAAGGATGGACATTATTATTCACAGCTTTCAAACTCTCTTTTCCATCCCAGAAGCACGGTCAAAAGCCAGGTAAGCACTGTATTAGACTGGAAGAGGAGGAATCAGGCTTCCTAAAAATAAGGGGAGAACACCTCAATCTGGGATGTATTTTTGCTCGAGAGTCCAGCCCCAAAACCCTCCTTACTCCACTCCGCGCTTGCTCTTTTGCGCTGAACCGAGACAGCAGCGGGCTCGTCCGCATGGGAAAGCTGCGCCAATCTCACTTAAACCGGCTGGAATAATCCATTTAAATGAGTGTGAACCCGTGTGCAGGTTCTGACTTAAATTAATCTGGCATGAGGTTAAACCTAAGCCTGTTCCCAGAGGGTAAGTAAACCAAACACTAAACTTACTCCGACGTGAACTGAGCGCCGCACCTCCTTATCTACGGCAGTTTCAAAGTCCACCTTTTGTTAAGCTGCTACAACTTTGGGCTGACAAGGTCAAGGCCACTGCTTACAGTTATTTGAGAATACCTGGAGGGAAGCACAGATCTGTGTGATAATACGAACCGCGGCTCTGGGTTCGAGTAAGCAGACGCCAGACACCTGAAAACTGCAGGCCAGCACAAATAAAAAGGTGAGCGGTATCAACTGTCTCATCATTTGTCTCCACGCTCAGCTAGACGGGACGTACAGCCAACAGTTACCGAACCCTACCTCGATAATCGCTGAAGAGGTAAGGGAAAAAAGTTGCACTTCTGTTCCCGAGATGGAAGATAACAACAATTCAGCAGCACCTTTGATACCAAAATGAACCTATCCTCCGGGGAGCGGTGGCATGGAGAAGCTGTGTACACACTGCTGCAGTTGTAGTTCGAAATCTTCAGTAATGCCAGACTGAAAGTTGCCCTGCGTGTATGCTCCAGATGCTTCCTTTTAATCCCGAAACGGAGGCTGGAGTGAGAGGAATACATGAGAGAGAGGAGCAATGTCACGGGCTTCACAGCTTTTGCTCCTTTGCAAAAAGAGCGAGGGATTTAAAAGCTGAATTCTGCACACCTTTGTTCCTAAACGGCAGGGCAGAGGAGCTAATAGCTTTGGCAGGGATCTTACACCGGTACACTTGTAATAAGGGGCACGCTCTCTGCACTGGGAGGTCACACACCACGTTAAGACTTTAGCAACTTGCACCACTAGCACAAAGTGTACAAGTGGTTCTGGTCAAGTCACTGTTCCACCCAAGCCCATCTGAAAAGGGAGGGAAAAAAAACCCTTTGGTTCTCCAGCGGCCCATTGTCCTATACATCGATTTACTTATCTCCTGCTTTCGACACTCATTTGTCAACCCTTTTTAATGCAACAAAGGAAGTGTAGTCCAACAACGCACCCATAATGTGATACCCAGTACACCCTACACTTCACAAACCTGGGTAGATAAACGTGCCTTTTCTTACAACTTATCCGTAATCTAGCCAGGGTAATACAAGACATGCAAGAGATCCCACTACGAGTGTCTGTTACGCAGACAGAGAAGTACTCCGACACGGAGACGGAGCTATGCATTGAATACAGCAAAGCAAGCGACACTTCCTACTCATTGGGCTCTTGGCAGTCCAGGCAGGCTTACCAGATTTGAAGGTAACACTGCAGGTTGCCTCTTAAGGCTTTCATTTATTTAATGAAAAAGCCTAGAGGAAATTCGTGCCCAAGAGACGGATGAAAGACCACCCGAGCAAAGAGCAAAAAGATTTGCAGCTGCAGAGAAAAACCTCTATTATCTTCCACTAGGATAATACTGCATTGCATTAAATATTATAGTCTCCAAAGTGCCCAAGGTGTTAGTGCGGTGATATATTTATCATCTTGCAATGACTCTTTATCCACCTGCTCTGTTCACAGGTAATAATTCCTACCTCAAGCCCTGCTAACACGACCTGGGAGCTACAAGTCAAACCGGAGCTTCTTGCATATAATTTCCTGTAACGTGGCGCGAGGGCCAAATTACACCTGCAGACAGCCTCCATGCAGCTCAGTTGTATTGGATGATTTTGAAGGCATTGAACCTGGGTGCTGATCTACGTACCAAGGTGGCTGCAAAGGATCTGCCGCGCTCGCAGAACGGGAAGGCAACGGACAAACAAATGCAGTTGCTGAAGTCAGATAACTTGCTCCTTCTGCGTATTCAGAGGCAGCTCTGTTGCAGAAGTGCATTACCCACCATTGTCACGTAAAGTAAGCCATTGCAGAGACATTATTACACCGAATATTACTTCCCCTCCCCCCATTGCACAAGTGGGATGACCAGCACTGTAGGAAGGGAAGAAGTAGAGAAGCAGAACTAAGATGACCAAAGAGGACACAAAAAGCAACGAAGTGACTTAAGCTAGTACATTCAAACCGTGCCAGTTTACTCAGAAAACCAGCCAAGCCCTTTCCACGTAATCATTGAGACCAGCCAAGGTCTTACTTCCCATTGCCCAGAACTTATCACACAGCCCCATAAACATTTATTTTCAGAAGGATGGAGGTATGCTAGCACGCGGGCCAAACTGCGAGTGAAAAGCAAGAACAGGATTGTCTGGTTTAGATGTACTCTAAAAAAACTGCGCTAGCATTTAGGAAGATGGTGGAAAACGCTGAATTAACTCAGGGCAGGCTTTTTCATCAATCAGGCTTTTGTGCATAGCCAAGTTGTTTATAACCTGGCCTTTCCATCTGAAATGCTTCAAACTGACTGAACCTTATGCAATATATAATTCTGCTTCTACTGACATATTGGGCACACGGTTACTATGCAACATCTCTTGCTAAAATCCAAGTTTCCTGAAGGGACTCGAAGGCTACCTGTCTGTGCTGCCTTTGCAAGCTACAGAGAAAGGTTATGCAAAAGCAAGACGAATAAAGATCACTTGTGCAAGGGACTGCCATTCACGGGGTAAATGCAACCACTTTGGCTTTCAGGTCACACAGTTTCTACCTGTCTCGCCTCGAGACAAAGGTGAAGTCCTGAAGTTCATTTGGACAAGAGCCCTGGTAACATCCAGTGCTGCGTCAGCATATTTCCACTGTGACACACATAACTAAGTATAACTATCAAGGAGGGGAAGGTAATAAATTGTAGCTGCAAACCCTGCAGGAAAGATTTGGCATCAAGTTCTTTACGTGAGTCTAGTACATACCATAAACTAAGCGTTGTCATGGATGGTAAGGAGCATCCAATTAGGGGCCATTCATTCACCTAAATGGGTTGATAAACCATCTAGGAAGAGGATTTATAACTCCAGCTGCATATAACTCTTACCGACTGTCAACATCTGATCCATATTCATAGGAAAACTGGAAAAGCAAACAGCTCTTCAACCGACTCCTGGACCACATGAGTATCACTAACAGGATGCAGAAAGCAGTCCAGATGTTTCACGCCAGAACAATTTCACAGCCTTAAAAACAGACCTGCCTTTGGTGAAATGAAGAGCGGTAGCCCTGGCAGGCCTGGGAAGCAGCGCGCTGGGTGGGTTTGGGGGGGCTCAAGCCAGGCACATGGCAAGCTGCAGAAGCACCAGGTCTGTGGCAGAGGGAAGGAGGGTCTCAGCCTAGACATCCTTATGCTGCGTGAGCCCCAGGAGACAGACAGCCCATTTGTTCTCTTACCTCTTATCTTAGCAGGCCTGTTCCTGCCAAGAGCAGCATTACCAGCCCTGGTAGGAAGGGCCTGGATAGCAGCCAGCTTCAATTCCTCACCCCACCCCAACTCCGTCGGAAACCCTCCTTCTGGCCTAGCCACGGAAGATGGTTTGGCTCCTCTGGATGCGGACGACTCCTCTGCAGCCTCACCGATAGCCCCACATTTGCCCACCGAGACTTAACCCTGCAGCAACGAGGAAAAGCTCCTCTCGTTAGTCAGCAAAGACGCGCCAGCCGATTTAACAAGCCTGGGCCGACACCGACCTTCCCTGTTGTGCCCTCCGCTTCCACAGCCCCACGAGCACCAGATCTCCGCGGGATCAGCCCACGCCAAAAGCGAGTTGTCCTTATAACCGGTTTGCTCGGAGGTAGCTCCTGCTCAGAAAGCATGCTATAAACAAAGAGACACTTGGTACTTTAAGGAAAGGTTTTCAAACCCTGCGTTACAAAGGTGCCTGCTAGCCAGAGGGACAGGAGACGTAATCCTCCAAGATCATCCACTGCTAGGCAGGAAGCGGCTGTCTGCGGTTATCTTGTGCTCCAGCTTCTGGTTTTTCAGGTCCTCTTCTTCACGACCAGCTTTCCCCAGCGGCATGGGCATTTCTTGACAGTTTTGCAGGAGCCCAGAGGGGAGAAGAGCAGAGCCCGGTTCATTTCTACCTCCGACCTGAACAGCAGCATCGCGGTCTGGCTACGGACACAGGGACACGGCACGGTAATGCGTCCCATTGAGTTCACGTTCAGAGGGACACCATTGCCACTATACAACTTAAAACTTCTCTTCTCCCACAGCCTACAGCTCGCAATCTCAAACTCATTACTTTCAATGATGTTTGGATTAACTCGTTTATAAAAGTCCCGACAAACTAGCTGAGCGTGGATGCATCTTGCTTTACTCTTTCAAGCTAACAGCAGAGGGCACCACTCTGAAAAGTCACCTGTGTGATTTATGCAGTTTTATCACATGCCGCTGAATTCACAGACTACGTGTTATAGCTACAGCCAGCTAAAGGGCTGCTCTCTGAAGTGTACACAGAAGCAGGTAATAGAAGCTACAGAGACTGCAGGGTAGCCAGTCTGCAATCATCATCCTATTTGGCCATTCTGAATACGAATTTTACAAAGCGAGTTTTCGTGCCCTGAACCCCACCCAACTAAAATATATAAAATCAGAAAGGAAAAGAGTCGGTGTTTAAAAAAAAACAAAAACCAACACACTCCCTTCATACACGACAGATGTGGTATGTTAAAGAAGTGCAAGTAGGTTCCCCAACTGGGACCTTTCGAGAATGGGTTCTTGGCCAGTGCACGTGAGCAGGCCACAAAGCCAAGCGGGTAACGAGGAGGGATTACCGCACCCCAGGTCACAAGCATTCCTAATCGACCCTGGTCACCATCAGCAGTACCCCCTCTTTGCAGCTTAGGATAGGAAGCCCCAACTCAAATTGCTGGCTTGCAGGTCAGGAGTCTGGAAACAAAGGTGTCCCCACTAGAGAAGAACTTCAAATACTTGCACTAGGCAGGGCAGACCCAGCATGCAGCCGCAGCGGCAGATTAGCAAGTGCTGAAGAAAGTCTTCAGGGCACTGTCAAGAGCACAGGTGGGCACCCGGACAGCCCCAACGTAGCAGCACAGAAAAGCGTGGCTCTGCTGCAGTAACAGGCAGTCGACAAATGCAAGCGAGAGAGTGGGGGAGCCAACAGTACTCTGCATTTAGCAGGTACACACACACACAACTCCCCTGCCCCCCCATCTGCATCCCTGTTTCTGCCAACTACAGCGTTTCACCTAATATTTGTATTTGCATCTTTTTTGCCTTAAGCAAAGATTTACACATTTTGCTGAGCAGGTGCCCTGAGATTTGCACGAGAGTTTATTTCTAAAGTTAGCTGCTAGAGCAGGAACGCAGCGGAGCTAGCGCGCCGTTTGGTTATCGGCAGAAGTGCTGGAACACCTGTAGGCTGAGGAGTCCCAGCACGCCGCTGTTACAGGTGCTGAGGTGTACGCTGATTTTATAATATCTAACGAGCAATTATACCAACATAACGGCGCAAGGATGCTTCTGAGCAAGCACTCGTGGAATGACTCGTAACATCAATGTCTCCAGTGACATCTGCAAAGCCCACGACTTCTTACGGCTTTGTTCCTCCACAGAAAATAATAAAAACCTTCACATTCACGGCTCCAAAGCACAAACCCAACAGCAAAAATAAAGAACGCCGGCAGATCTAATCCGCATTATTAAATCAATACCTTCTTTTCAGCAAGCCTTATGTTTCACCTGCACATGCAAATATGCAAGCGATTAGCTGTCTAGGCATTTAGGTGGAAACAATTTAACATAATCTTTCCTAGAACATATTTACATGGCCTGTGATTGCTTAATTTACTGATGCATTTGTCTCAGGCACTAGCAAGATTAAATAGGGTAAAATCCCCTACACAGATTGGTTGCCTTTCTAGAGGTAACACGAAGCACAAAGATGAAACCTAGCTGCGTCCCCATTATGATTTAAAGTTGAAAATCACTGGCGTTGCATCTTTGTTCTAGGAATTGCTTTTTATATTTTAATCCGACCACTGCCGAGAAGGTTTTTCTTCCGTGCTGTTATTTTGAAAGACGGAAAATTACTTAGTGAAGGCGACGTTTAAATAAAAAAGAAGGGAATGAGACAAGGCAGAAGTTTTATTGAACAGTTCAATTTCCACATCACATCAAAAAAGTGTTTCAGATTCCACAAAGCCTTTTGATCAGATCAGCCAACACAGAGACAAAAATCAATCCTGGAAATGGGCAAATAACCTTTTTTGCCCCGCTGTCTAGCCTACCGGATCTTTAGGACCACCGTCTTCTACAAGATTATAATTAGAAGTCGTGCTCTTAAATTCCTTGCCCTGGCTCCAGGAAGAGACGGCACTGGATAATACCAGCACGATTATCTGATTTGCAAGCTGGAAGATGATAAGTCAAGACAAAAAAACATGAATGCTTATCAAACCTGATAAGAGGAGGCCAAAACTGGCAAGTCTGAGGAGGTACCCTGGTCCAATAAAACTTCCTAACCAGCCAAGGGACACATTTGTGACAAGCATAAAACATTGCTTTTGTTTTAATTCCCTTTCACTTGAAGTGATTTCTTCCTAGAGAACCAGCTTTATCCTCACGGACAATTCTTCCCCCTGCTTATAGCTGGAGCAATCAACTCCTTAAGGCCCGATTCTGCCAAAACGGACATCTTCCCCCAACTTGACTCCGACTTTCCCCACGGGAGTCAACAGAGCGATGAGAATATAATGCAGATGCTTGCAGGACAGAGCACATACTCCATCCTCCCTCTAAATCCTCACCACTCTTGGATTTGATTTAAACCACAAACATATTTCCAATTACGGTATAGACGGCAAGATAGATTATGTAGCCTTTGCCCTCCCGCCGCGTGCAGGATTTTCCCTTCTGTTTTTCTGCCTTAAAAAAAAAAAAAAGAAAGAGAGACCAATTTACAGGAATTAAAAATAAAAGCCAGCCACAAATTACGATCGTGAGCAACGTGGGACAGGGAAAATGGGTTTTCTGTTAGATAAAATGACAAGGCTGCTGTGGGCACTACTATTTGGCTGTTACCGAGATGTCCCAGGGCCTGTCAACACTAGTGCTAAAACCATTCCTGTCCTCCACAGCACGCCATCCAAGCTAAAGGCGAGGCTAAATTTAGTGACATTTGTCAGAAAAATAAGTGTAAAAAAATTAGCAGGAGGAGAAAGCAAAGCATCAACTCCACTGCTCAGTCCAGGGAGCACAGAAGTCTTGCAACGAAAAAACTGAATGACACAGGACAGAGGAAGGAACTGAAAGAGCTTATTGCTAGTCCAACGCTGAACCATGCTAGAGATGATTTTGTAAGGCCAAAATAAAAAGCCACCTTAATTCGCACCGTCTTTTCAGCCTCTGAAGACTTAACTCTGGTTAACTCTTATGTTCCAGGAAGGACCTATGAAGACTTCCCTGAGGATCAAGGCAAACCTTGCCTTCTGCATGGGGTGACAGGATCTCACATTACACCGCTCCGCAGATGATGCGAAGCTGTAGAGCGAGGGCCGGAGTTTATCAGTGCTCAGCAAAACAGAGTCACGACATGCAACAGAAACACAAGTGATAAGGCAGCAGCGCTAAGCACTCCAGACATGAAATATTCACTGGGTATCATCCTAAAAAGCCTTCAGGGCTGCTTGCAGAGTCCCTACACATGCACATGCCATGGGGCACTGGCTACAGGCCCTGCCACGGACAGCCCCACCTCACTAGCAGCTGGGAACAGTCCCGGGGGCACGACTGCAACCAGCCCTTGCCCCCTCGCAGCCGGATGCTCTGGTCTGCAACCAGCTTCCTTCTGGACGGCTCTCGCCTGCTTGCACGGCCCCGCGAGCAAGTCTCCCAGGACGCAAGGACTGAGACGCCGTTGAAGGATGGAGGACGGAGCTGAAGCGGCTCTGCACAGGGGGGAACCCCCGGTGACAGCATGCAGAGACATCCGGGGCTCTGGGAGCCCTGACCCTGACCGTCGAGCCGCAGTCAGAACGGGAGAGGAGAGAAAGCCAGGAGGGCGCTTCAGGCAGGGGCAGACAGTTTAACGGGGGGGGGCTTGGGGACGCAGAACAAAGGAGCACCAACTTCCACCCCCGCCTTCCCCATAGGAGCGACGGAGCTTGGAGAGGGGCATCGGGTACCTCTCAGACAAGCCCCAGAGACCTTCTCTGCTCCCCCAGCCCCAGGGACGGCTGGAGGCAGGGGGCACAAGGCCCACCAGCGAGCTCCCATGTCCCTAGAGGAAGTGAGGGATGGGGGGGCCCTTGGCAGGCAGGTTGGGGGGCGGCTTCTCTGTCCTCCTTCTCACAAGCAAAGCAAAAGGAAAGAGGGCACGATCCATCTCCTCACCAGCCTCAGCTGGAGGTGGGGGGGGGGGTAATTAATTGTCCATCACCCTCCTGCAGAAAAAGGGCTGCACCCCATGGGCACCGCAGGCCCCCGCAACCCTGGCACCGCTTGCAGCCCCCCTGCTGCCCGGGCAGCTCCCTCTGCCCCCTCCCCACACAGACACCCACCCCCATAGGGGCCATGTGCCCCCCACCCCCCAGAACCTCCCATAGGGACAGCAGCCGTCCCCCTCCCCCTACACCCCCCCAGCCCTACAGAGGCAGCTCCTGCCCCCTCCCCATACATCTCCCATCCCCTACAGGAGCAGCGCCCCCCCAGGACCCTTATCCCCTATAGGGGCAGCTCTACAGGGACACAGCCCCCCTTCTCCCCTGCAGGGGCACATCCTCAACCCCCCCCCTTTTGGGGCATGTCCTCCGTCCCCTACAGAAAGGGCTGCCCCCCCACTCTCTATCCCCTACAGGGACAGCTGCCGCCCCGTCCCCCACGGTGGGTGCACCCCCGCTGCCCTACACCCGCCGTCCTCTCTCGGGGTGCTCTGCGGACTGCCGCTCCCACACGCCCGTTCCCCGTCGGGGTCTCCGTGGGGTTCAGGCCCCCCGCCCTACAGGACCCCGTCCGTGCTCACCTGCGCGGGGCTGGCGGCGCCGTGGGGCGGGCGCTGGTCGCGGGCGAGGGACCACAGCCCCACGTTGGGCAGGAAGACGAGGGCGGCCAGCGCCAGCCCCAGCGCCTGCAGCAGCCGCTTCTGCTTCCGCCGCATCGGGCCGGGCCGGGCCGGGCTGGGCCGGGGGCGCGGGGGGGGCCGGGGGCCGGATGGAACTTCGAACGCGGCAACAACGGGCGGACGCGGCACTTCCGCTCCGGGGGGCGGGGCCGGCCGCCCCTCCCCCGGCCCCGCCCCCTCCCCCGCGGCGCGGGCCCGCCCCACAGGTGTGCGCGGCCGGCGTGCGGGCGTGCAAACGGGCTAGGCGGGCACGGGGAAAACAGGGCAGGGGGCGAGTCGTGCAAGAGAAGAGTGCGGAGCGGGGGGGTGGGGGGTGGTGAGGAAGAGCAGTGGTGTAAGAGAGAATGGTGCCAACGGGTTTGGTGTGCAAGGGGAAATAGGGCAAAAGGGGGAGTCGTGGGAGGGGAGCAGTCGTGCAAAGGGAAGAGAGGGGGAGTTGGATCGGTTCGCTGTCGTGCACAAGGCTAGTTATGTGACGGCAGCAGTACAACTGGCTGCTCACACGTGGGTGGAAGGGATCAGTCGTGCAAGAGGAACAACCGTGCGATGGTTTAGTGGTGCAAGGGGACCAGTAGTGCAAAGGATTCGCTGCAGAAGAGGGGTAATAGCGTGAGGAGGAGGAGGAGTGCAAAGTGTGAGGTGTGGCAAAGAGGAGCAGTCGCACAAAGAAAGTGTGCAAGGGGGCAGTTGTGCAAGGGGGCAGTACAAAGGTATGGCCATTGAGGGGAGCAGTAGGGCAAAGGATTAGTCATGTGAGGGAGCAGTGGTGCAAAGGGTTAGTTGCACAAGGAGGGAGCCAGAGGGCACTGGGTTATCCGTGCGAGGGGGCAGCAGTGCACTGGGTTATCCGTGCGAGGGGGCGGCAGTGCACTGGGTTATCCGTGCGAGGGGGCAGCAGTGCACTGGGCTATCCGTGCGAGGGGGCAGCAGTGCACTGGGCTATCCGTGCGAGGGGGCAGCAGTGCACTAGGTTATCCGTGGAAAGGGGCAGCAGTGCACTGGGCTATCCGTGCGAGGGGGCAGCAGTGCACTAGGTTATCCGTGGAAAGGGGTAGCAGTGCACTGGGCTATCCGTGCAAAGGGGGGCAGCAGTGCACTGGGCTATCCGTGCGAGGGGGCAGCAGTGCACTGGGCTATCCGTGCGAGGGGGCAGCAGTGCACTGGGCTATCCGTGCAAGGGGGCAGCAGTGCACTGGGCTATCCGTGCGAGGGGAGACGTGTGGCCGCAGGTTGAGGCTTCTGCACCCTGGGCCGCAGGGCATTCTTACCTGTTACAGAGCGCACATTAATTATGGGCGTGCCAAAGATCTTATTGCTTCTCTTTTCCATGCCCGCCGGAAAATAGAAACAACTTTCACTGCCATAAAAATGATCTGGTAAAACCCAGGTTTGGAGAGCCTGGGTTAATCATCTGAAAACCCTGGGACAAATAGCATGTGCGATAATTAGCAGCTGGGTTTTGAGCCTGAGAGCAAAGGCATTCAAAGCTTCCCCTCTGCTCATGCCGGCTGCGGTAGCCAGGGTGCAACAAAGGTGTGCGAGCAGCACGGCTAAAGACCTTGCACCTGCTTTCCGGGCTCCAGCTCCTCTGAAGCATGGAACATTTTTCCTTCCTCTTTGTGATTTTGTGCTTTACGGGGTGTTTTTTATGAAGCAGGTGCCGCAGTCCCTACCATCACCCTCCTACTCCTCAGGAACCAGAGGCACGTAGAGCATGCAAAGGCCAAGTGTTGTAGCCTTGCCATCCTTCCCTGGAGTGCAGGCACGTCTGTCCTTGAAGCCCGGGTCTAGGTAAATGCAAACGTAAGGATGGTCCAAAAAAAAACTTTCAGGAAAAGTTGCCATTCCTGCCGGTTGTGGCGGTGTGCCTGCGACTGGTTCTGGGCAGAATGACCGCCCACAAGGACCAATTACAGGCTGGAACACAGACCAATTAAAGGATAGAGCACTATTTTCTTATTGCAATAAAAGCATCACCTAAGATATGACAAGGAACGAGCTGGTGCCAATGTGGATCATTGTTGGTGGATGGAGTCACAGCTGCGTAGTCGCATGTCCTAGGATCCATATTGCAAACAGGGAGTGAAAGATCTTTGGCTCACAGCAGAGGGGTTTGGGTTGTTTTTTTTGATTCGGGGAGATCTGAGCTCTCCCTGATGTGACTGTAAAATCATGAGTGGCCACAGTACATAGCACAGCCTGATGCTACACAATGACCCGGAGTTTGCTTCTGTTTGAACATTGCATATCATTACTGCTGTCATCTCGCAGTGTTTCTTTGACCCCTGAATACCTGTCTTGAGAGCTGGGAACCCGGGCCCTATTCCAGGACAGCCAGCAGAGTCCAACTTGAAACTGCCCGAGTCCAGTGGACGTGACTTTCTGACTTCTAACTGCAGTGGGGTGGCCGAGTGCAGCTGCAACCAACAGAAAGCAGTGGGGAAAGATGATGTGCTAATTGCTTCTGAAAGGCAGGGTAGGGCCTCTGTGCTGGAAACGAACATACCCATGAAGCAACGGTCCTGTTCGCTGGAGTTCAGGGATGCACGGGGCACAAGCAGGCGCTTGGTGATATTTCATGTCTTTAAAAAATGAGCAGTCTACAAAGCACGAAGCACATTAAAGTATTTAAGATGTGCTGCTTTGGCAGCAGCAAGGAAGCAGTGAAGGGAAACCGAAAGCGTGAGTCATCTGCTGGGCTTAAATGGTGCAGAAGGCCTGTGTGAGGCTTTCTGCAATGGAGTGAATTGCATCCAAAGTGAATAAAAGCTCACCCAGCAAACAGAATAGCAATTAATATAGCACACTGGTAAACAAGCTTAGAGGGAGCGCTGCGTGCGCCTTGTAAGCAGACGTCCTCATCCGGCTGTGCCACAGATCCATCGGCTGGCATTATGGATGGGCCTGATTGCCCCAAATCAGTTCTCTAGCAGCGGCTCCCATTAGGGAAGAATGCTGTTTATCAGAATAGCAATTAAGTGGATTCTAGTGCACCACGAACTAGATGATTTATAGTCATTAAACATCAGTTTGAAAAAAAAAAATCCTGTAGTAGAGCTTTCCAAAAATAGGCAATTGATTCATTTCTTAAATTAAGAGCAAACAACCCACGTCGTCATGAAGACTCTCGGCGAGCAGAACAGCAGCATGGCGTGGCTAATGGAAATATCAGATCGGTGGCAATCCAACGTCCTGCTGGGGTTACAGCAAAAATAAATATCAGGTCTCTGGCAATGGAGACTCCTGCTGTTACATTTTTATTTCCTACAACAACAACATAAATCCAAGAAAAACATTACCACCAAAACAAGAGAGAAAGGGAGAGAGTTTTCATTATTTTCCAGAGATGAAAAGATTTAAACATAAATTTATTACACAGCCCGCTAGGTGGCACCTTCCAGCAGACTTCGGTTTCGTTAGGTAGCAGCAAATTATCAAAGAAAACATTTAATTCAGAGAGTAGGTTCCAGCTTCTGAGCCTAAATACGAGTTCGGGTGGCTTGTACTTTCTTTTTAATTAGCTTTTCCAATTTGTCACCGGCTTATTTCCTTTCAGAAATGCTAATGTTTCTATTGTCCCGCCATATATTCAGGGGCTACAAAACCATGAATTCACTTTTCTTCTGTCTTTTGAGCTAAATGTATTCTCTGCCTCATCACTGAATCACCTCCAGTGGTGCGGGGAACAGTACTTGGGCCATTGCTGAATAATGCATAGCCACTAAAACTGCACAACAATAAAGAAAGATATACAGGACGTGGCACTTTCTCTATGAGGAGATGAGTTACAAAGCTACCTGGCCCCTGATTTAAGACTGCAGTACTATTCGCCGGGTTGTACTTCTGCATACAACGTGCTCACTCCTTGGCTCGTACAAACACGATTTCCACGGGGATGTGGAAGAGCGCACAGCCTTGCAGGTACTCACGCGCAGGATTGCAATCTGCTCTAGGCAGAACACATATAAAAGACATGACAGCACAAAGTTTGCAAGTTAAAACTAAAGTAGGAGCTGCCTCATCGCGTGTTCAAATTTAGGAACCGGAGCCTGCTTGCTATATTCAGCGTTTGTTTTGTAAGCTGACTTCAGGGGAGTTGCACCGGTTTCGGCACAGAGCAGGATTTATCCTGAGCCTAGGGAGATCAATGTTGTGCTTGCTTTCTGAATCGCTACATCATTTAAGAAGTTTTGCTGAAGACAGACAGACTGCCTGTCTCTTGGCAAAGATGCTGAAAATGATTATTCCTGACTTTAAACTTAGACCCGAAGTCCAAGCCACCCGCTCTACTCATGCTGTAAGGAAACCCCAGAGTGGTTCCTGGCAAAATCCTTTATGAACCTGCTGTCCCACCAACCTCAGAGAAGCCACACAGGAGTTTCATGAGCATAAATGAGAACTGAATGTGGCCCTCGCGGTTATTTGTGCAATGCTTTATGTGGACGGCAGCGATTCTTACATGTGATTCGGTGGGGTACGAGCTTTGGGCAGCATAAAGGCATAAGTGTTATTAGCCTCTTCACCTTGCTAACAGGACAGGCACAAAGGGCCTGACCCCTGTTGGCATCACTCTGCTGAAATAAATGGCCTGATGCACGCCACTGGGAGATCTGCCAAGAAAAGTGGGTTTGAAAAGCAGCTTCTAACTCTGATTCCTGCTGGGAAAAGGCTTTTCGACCTGCTGACATCCCTCCCACCTGGTCACAGGTGTCTGTCCAGGGCCCAGGAGCCCTGGCCCGCCGCACGTTTCAGCGCTCCAGACAGCTCCGGGGTCACGCCTGGGTCTCACCAGGTCAGCTCGTTGTTCCCGATGTGTGGTGCGGGTACCATCAGTGGTACGCAGACAACCTGTCACATTAACGATTGATTAGAATGACCTTATATGACAACAATTGTCCGGTGGTACTTAAGGTTGAACTGCAAAATTGGCTGGTGGTACTTAAGGTTGCATCGTTTCAAGTTGATGGCGTGCGCAATCTATCAAGGGTCTGCCTAATCACTCCTCCTCATTCTTCTCCTCCTTCCCAGTGAGATGCCTTCCAGTCTGAATCTGATCCCGGACATCCATGCGATTAAGAGTTTTGTAAGGGAACTACAAATCTGTTGTATGAGTGAAAGCAGGGCTCTGCCAACACAAAGGCCACGACTGCAGCTTTCTCTGCATGGCTAGAGCCATTCAGGGAGCTTACAGGAGGAGCAGGGGGCAACGTGGAGGTTCAGCAACTCGCGTGCTATACCAGTGACTCTCTCCAGCTTGCTTCCTGAGCTCTGCATTTCACTGTTTCCATGCGCTCCTGCTTCTCGTGATGTGTGCCCTTGCTGCAGGTGAACTCGCTGCTTCTAGTTTCTTTTAGTACAGAGCAGATACTTCTTACTTTGCACCCCTGGCTCTGTCACTGATGGCACAAAGCACTATGCCTTTCGTTAACACAACTCCCCCCCCCTTTACTGGGGTGTTGGGTCTGGATCCCACCTCTCAACCCCTCACCCCACAAAGGCCTGGATGTGGAGGGTCTATGCAATCAGGAGGTGTTATTTCCAGAATGAGGGGCCTTGTGTCCAAGGCATAGAAGGGAGCACCCTCTAAAGAAGATCATTTCTTTCTGGATCACCCAGAAAGAAGGAAAAACCCTCCAAAGAAGGTCATTTCTTCCTTTGCCACTTCCCCAGCATTTAACGGCAGGTTTAGAGGATGGAAGAAAACCTGCACGCAAATTTGCGACTTGTTGTGTGCAACTCTGGCAGGATTCATTGCTTACATGTGGAACAAACCTGGATTTCGATTTTGGGATAGGAGGAAAGCACGCAGGTGTCAAATCCTTGATGGGTAATGCAATCCATGTCTCTAGCTGAGGCATGCTGGTGAAAAACAACCGTCTTCTGCTGCTCTCCCACCCTGGGTCATCTGGGCTGGGCAGGGTTTACAGGACAGTGCTCTGAGGTCCCCCAGTGAAGGGTGCTGTGGGAACAGCCTCGTTAAGAGACGTTAAGCCAATGATGCTGTGCAAGAGGCCAAAGGGGCCTGACGAATATTGTATGTCAGCCATGGGAAAGGGCCAGAAGGGCATCACAAAGGCAGACCAGCATCTCTGGACATATTCCATAATACCCAGAGATGGCACAGAGCTGAGAAAAGGAAGAGACCTGGGTGGGAAGCCCATTTCTCCTTCCTTCTTTCTGTGTGTAGGTGATGATGGTAAGTATGATGGTTGCTGGTAGGGTCTCCTGTGCAGGGCCAGGTGGCAGCCTTGTCCGCACAGGGGAGCGATGGAAGTGTAAGGGTCCTTTGATTTCCTTACAGGGATCCACCACATTGTGACTAGCAGGAACCAGGCCGTCGCTCCCGTCCCGTCCCGGTGAAGGGGGACTGGGCAGAGTGGTGGCTCCATGTCCAACTTCTGCCCCCAAAATGCTGTTCCTCGCAGCCACGACAGCATGGCTCTGGGATACCAAGCTATGCCAGGACATGGGGGAAAGGTCGCTTAGTCTCCCAAGTTGATCCGTACTCTGTTTCTGGGAGCTACCAGTTGTCTGCTGCTCCACAAGGCCCCGGTCCAGACAGCGTGTCTTGTGCACGGCTGCGATCTCTAGCCTCTGCTCTCATGTGCACAGACTAACGCCCTCCTGTCTCACCTCTTGCAGCCAGGGCAGTGTGGTTTCCCCCAGGACTTTCTGCAGCCTGGAGTACATGCACACATCGCCAAATGCTGACTTCCATATCCCAAGGCATTTAAAACCCAGCTCCATCCTCTTGATACAGTTTGGTGTGCTGCCCCGGCTCTCACCTTTCTGCAAATCTCATCTTACCCATGGAAAAGCAAAGGCTGTTTGAGCTGCAAGAGACACAACGGTGACACGAAGGGATTTTCTTGATGCCGTTTCCTTCCTTGCCAGCGTTGGTGCAAGTTCGACGCCAGTCTCATGTGAGCAGAATTGATTTGCAGTTTTCCTGATGAAGGACACGGCGGCTCTGCATGGGATTTGGGTCACCTGTTGTCAGGAGAAAAATGCTCCGCTGCTCAATATCGCTGTCATTCTAGCCAGGCTCTCTGCAAGATTAAGACTGATCACAACTGACGCACTTTGTGATGTGAAAATGCAAAGACACGAAGAGCCCAGGGAGTGGGAAGGAATAAATGCACTTGAAAAGAAATCACGTGCCTGGAAACCATGCGTAAATTGACATCTTTCCTCCCCCCCCCGCAATGGAGCTGGCCCATAGAGACTTGTGTGAAAATGCTTGGGTCCATGCCCATTGGCACAGGGAGCACAGGTGTAATGGGGGGAATGGTCTAACTGGTCTGACCTCATGATCGCGACACAGTTCTTCTGACTAGCCCACTGGGATTAGCATTGTTTATTGTGAGCAAATACATCCCCAAAGTCAATGTACGCTCAGTTCAAGCACACAAGGATGCGACTGCTGAAAAATAAATGCTCTTTGGAGCCAGCCTTGTTTCCTCTTGTGTAGGGCCAGTGTCTAGGAGAAAAGTTTACAGCCTGGCAGAGGGACCAGCGAGGGCCAGCTCTGCAGGCCAGCTCTTGTGGGAAAAGAGAGGAGAGACAGGAAAGTGGCCTAAAACACCAGCAGGTGTTTTTAAAGCAACAGATCTGTTGGAGGAGTTTCCTAGAGCCTTGCACTTCTCTGCCCTTAAATTGCCTACATTTCATAGATTTCATAGACATTAGGGCTGGAAGGGACCTCATGAGCTCATCGGGTGCAGTCCTTGAACAGATAAATGAGCTGGTCTCTTAACGGGGGCAGAAATTGCTCCCAGCTAGGTGCAGCCCTGAAGGGAGGGATGACAAAAGTAATGTCAACCATCTGCACTCAATGCTGGGCTCTGAAGTAGCTGCTACAACCCGGGAAAGAAACCACAGGGTTATTGCAGATCTCTTAAAAGGTCAGCTCAGCATGTGCCAGTGACCAAAAAAGCAAGTAAAATGAAAAGGGAACCGCAAACATCATCTCATCATACAAATCCATGCTGCACTCACATCTTGAATCCTGCATGTAGTTCTGGTCTCCGCATTTCCAAAAAAAGGATGTAGTACAATTAGAAAAAGAAAAAGAGTTGGGGTATAGAGCAAGTGCCAGATCTGGAGAGACTACAAAAGGGGTAGGGCTCTTCAGCTTGGGAAGAAGGCTGCAAGGGGATGTGATAGAGGTCTATAAAATCACCAAGCGAATGGGGAATTGTTCTTCACCAAGTCCCAGAACACCAGAACAAGCTAAAACGAGCAGGAAAAAGGTTTAAAACTCACAAGAGAAAGTACTTTTCTATGCAGCATACAGGTGATGTGGAGTTCATTGCCACAGGAGGTGGTAGAGGCAGATAGTATAGCCAGGTTCAAAACAGGACCAGACACATAGATCCATTAATAGCAATTAAGCAGAACAGTTGGAGATGTTTCTTCTGGCATATCTGAACGAATGACGGTGGATGTCGGGTAGAGTAAGAAACAGGAGACAGAGTACCAACATAGTTCCTGGATTTGCTTTTCCCAAGGAAAAGCTCCTCTAATGTTTCCCCAGGTGATAAGCTGGATGCCCAAACAGGCTGCCCACATCTCTTATATGCTGGGCAAGAGGCATAAAATAATCAGAGCAGCAGAAATCCTCACTATAACGTGCAAGGCAACTTGGTGAGTCTCAGATAAGTGATGCTGCTTAGTATTAACACTTCTAGTTTCTTTGTGGTAGCGCATCGATGTCTTAGCCAGGGGCAGGGCTCCACTGTGGAAGGGGCTGTGCATAGCCATTAATTATGGGGCAGTGATTTCTTCCCCTCTATTCAGCCCCAGTGTGGCCACACACGGAGTCCTGCATCTAGTTTTGGGCCACCATTGCAGAAAGGATGTGGACACAGTGGAGAGAGTCCGGCGAAGGGCAATGAGAATGGTTGGGACATGACTGTTGAAGAGACAAGGAGGGAACTGGGCTGATTTAGTCTGGAGAAAAGAGGACAGAGGGGATTTGATAGCAGCCTTCAAGTCCCTGCAGGGGGGCTGCAAAGAGGATGGAGCTGGACCGGTCTCAGTGGGGGCAGACGACAGAACAAGGAGCAATGGGCTGCAGCAAGGGAAGCTGAGGTTGGATATTAGGAAAAAAACTTTCTCTCTGGTGAAGCATTGGAACAGGTCATCCAGAGAGGTGGTGGACTCTCCATCCTTGGAGATTTTTAAGTCCTGGCTTGACAAAGCCCTGGCTGGGATGACTTAGCTGGGGCTGGCCCTGCTTTGAGCAAGGGGCTGGACTAGATGTGACCCCCTGTTCCTTGCAGCCCTTCAGACTGGCACTGGGGATACCACCCGTTTGCCCTTCCCGCTCTGCTTTCTGAGGCGTTGCTCTTCCGGAAAGATTCAGACCGACTCCGGTGATGCTAAATGCAGTGCGGTTGTAGCAGAAAGCCTCTAGCTCTTGCCTCTTTGAACCTGCCATTAAATCTTTTAGGCCCCTGTTTCCCAAACTGCCGGAGGGATTTGGAAGCTTGCATTCATATTCCTAAGGCAGCTTTAAACCGCTCAGCCTGAATGCTAATGTTCCTAAACCTCACCCCACTTCCCAAGGCCTCCCCCCTTCCAGGTCCTTCAACATGTGCTGGGCAGTGGGTTCACCAGATCTGAACAGAATCAGTCCTTCGAACTCAGCCCCATGAAACGCAGGCACGGCTAGACTGGAAGAACCAGGGGGATCCGCAGCTTTTCCTTTGAACGTGCATCTTCCGTAGCACGAGAACGGATCAGGGAGGAGACGCCTGCTGCTCTTCCAGCTCTTTGAAGATGCCGTTGGATGGGGCGGGTGGTGCTTTGGCCACAAAGAGACTGCCTTGTCGTGGGCTAGGTGCAGGACGGCGCCTCTCGCCCTCCAGCCAGAGGCTATTTTGCATAGTGTGATCAATGCAGCTCCCCCAGTAAAGAGACAAACCGTTCCTGGAGAGGGGGAAGAGAAGGACGATGCTGTTTAACCCGGCATTAAAACGCCTAATGATGAAGATAGCCAGGGGAGGGGGGAACAGAGGCCGGTTACAAGGAAATTTAAGTGAAGTGCATAAAATCTTAAATGATATAGATAACGTCAGCTTGACTTACTGCCTGCCACCCCCCCAAGGGGAGAGGACGAGGAGCTGTAAAATGGAAATTGAGGGGAATGAGATTCAGAGCAGCTGTCAGGAAGCACTTCGCCGAGCCTGGAGTGACCTCCCCGGCAAGGTTGTTGGAGCAAAAGGGGCCGAGCCTCGTAAGGCGCAGGCAGGTGGCACAAGCAGAGTCCGGCCACGGTGGTAGGCAGCGATGGAGCCCAGAGGCTCCCAGCAGCCCCTACGGACCCTCCTCGCTTTGCTCTTGGTTCTTCCACTCCTTCCTTATTCATCTGTCTTTTAACACTAATTGCGAGACTTGTTGTATCAGGAGACGTGTCCCTTGGCCAGCGCTGGCTCAGAACGTCCTTCGGGAATACCCTGGCTTTCAGCACAGGGGGATTCAAGGGGCTCGTGCTCCCCAAACAGGGATCCCGGCTCAGTTTTCCTCTGTCTGCCTGCGTGCCACCCATCTCCCCGCCCTGACGCTCGGAGACCCTGGAGCACTTCCAGCATTTCTCTGGGACCTGCCTGCGGAGCCGGAGTGAGAGGCTGATCGTGAAGCCCTTTGAGGTCAGTGGGAGTCTCTCCCTTTACTCCCATCAGGCCCATAGGA
>JAGPOW010003447.1:33894138-33942289 GCA_030014935.1 Caiman crocodilus | reverse complement strand
AGAGTGGGTGGAAGTGGACGGCCATGCAGCGGGAGTATTGATGCAGCTGATTCATTAATTGCTGCTGGTCTGATCCACTGCAGCTCTTCTGCTGGGCTGCGGAGACTTCTGCTCACTGTTTCCTTCCTGAGCCTTGTGCGCGCTGACCCAGGGAGACCTGGAAGAAAGCAATGCTGCTCTGACTCTTACTACGCTGACCTCCCGAGGGGCCGGCCAGCAGCGGGAGAAACACGCTGGCATTGCTGCGTGACCCTGCCTCCTTGGCTCCGGAAGTGGCCAGGGTCAGCCCTTTGGATTGTTTCTCTAGACAAGGTCACAAGGGTTGTCCTTGTTATTTATAGGAATTCCCCAGGCCATTTCTGAGTCCTGCGGGCCTTTGTACATGCAACAAAATAGGCCGTTTAAATGCCCTTTTGCGCCGCTTTAATGGCGTTGCTATTTACACTCTTGGCAGCGTATTCCACTTGAAATGACTTTGTAACGTAGCAAGGTAAAACCCATCCGAGGAATCTGAGTTTGCTACCGAACAAAGTGCAAGGGTGCACGGGAGCTGACGTGCTTGGGGAAGCCTGGCTTAGGCTTCCAGCGCCCCGTGCACCGTCCCCGCGGCCTTCTCCGGCCGCTTGCACACCCAGCCGCCCGCCCTCCTGCCGCCTTGCCACTCTGCCCCAGCCGTTCCTGCGTGGTCCCAGGCGGTGGGGATGGTGCATGGGGCACGGGAGCTTACCTGCCTCTCCTGCAGCGGCGGGGAGGGACGAGGGGGTGAATTACAGGCGAGCTGAGCGGGGGGCACCCCAGTGACTCCCTCCATGGTGCTCCCTAAATGAAAACGGTGGAAATGGTCAGTTTTTTAAAACCCACCGTTTCAATTTAGGGAGACCTAAACCCCTGTTTCATGGGCAAGCACCCCAAGGCTTCAGTGATGCCTGGTGCAATGAATGAATCACGCGCTGCAGACCAGTGCATTTCTTAGGATCTGTTTTTAGTTGCACCGAACGGCCCGGGATTTGTTTCAGTGAACACAGGGCAGGTCGGGGCACTCCCTTTCCTTCCTGTAGCCTTTCGTGCAACGCTGTCGCATCCGCTTTCATTCACCCCCTCTCAACTCTAAAGGGCTTCCCGTTCATCACTCTTTCTTCGGAGGGAAATTGTTCCAGGATAATCGCTTGCAGAGCCCGCCTCTGGATCCCTTGGCTTTCTGCTACCTAGTACATCACCTGGGGTGAGCAGAACTGATCCCAGCTGTGCTCATTTACATAATGGCATTTTAATGTCGTCGGCACTTGGTAGCCCACTCTTCACACCTCCTGGAAGTCCCTGGGGTGCTGTTTCCCAACCACCTGTGGTTTGGCGTGGGCGGGGGTCTAGGTCCTTACTCTTGGCTTCGTGCCACACACAAAATAAAATCCAAATACGGAGGAAAAAAGTGGTCAGAGCTGCTCACGCTGTGCCCAGCAATGCATGCAGGAAAGAAATTAAGATGTCTCCCAGCTACAGGCCATAAGACCCGTGAGGTAAAGAGGGTCTGCTTGGCATGCTCGTTGGCGTGTCCGCACCCAAGACGAAGCATCCTGCAGCCCCTGGTCTGGTCCTAGCAATGCCGGTGCCTGAGGAGTGGGCAAGCGGACAGGCCCGGGGTAATTGTTTCCCTGGGACTCTTCCTTTTTGGGTCCGAGCCCTGGTAACAGAGGTGGCAGGAGACTCCTCCGTCGGCTTGGAAGGAGGTTCCCAAGCCCCACTGGTTGGGGAGCGCAGGTCTGAGAGGGACAGCAGCAGCCCTGCAGCTCTGGTTCTGCCTTTGCTGCATCCCCACGGGCAGAGGGGCTGGGTTTTGGCTTTTCTGTCCGTCCGGGCTCCCCCGGCAAAGCTGGAAGGGATTTCAGGAGGCAGAAGGGAGGCGTGCGGGGGCCCTGAGCCCTTTTGTGGTTCCACTGCCATTGCCTCTTGCCCCTATGCCTGTCCTGGGCCCCATCCCAACACTTCCCTGCTTGTGTGCCGGGGGCTCGGGGGCTGGTTGTGCGCTCTCGACTCCCTGCCTGCTTCCTTGGGGCAGGTGGGAAGATTCCCCTTGACAGCCTTGGGGGTGAAGAGCTCACCCCAAACCACTCTGATATCGTTATTAGCAACAAGCTGGGCAGGCTAACATACAGCTCCGCCAGCATCATCCCTTTGGGCTAAGTGACTTGACCAAGGCTACTGAGGCCATCAGTGTGCACAGGCGTCTACAGGAGGTGACTAGCTCCTGCTGGCTTGCAGGAGGGCTAGGGGCAGGGATTAGAGCAGTGCAGCACATCCCTTTGCTGCCTTTCTCCATGGCCACTAGCTCCAGGATGGGAGCTAGCACCAGCACCCATCTCTGCGCGTGCAGGTACAGACCCCATCCTCCCAGAATACATTTTCCAGCGCCCGAGGGCCACACCACTGACTGAGAACAACCATCTGGGGCTACCTGTGTACATGGGTCGCATTGATGCACTGGGCATTGTTAAGATACCTTGGTGTGTCAGGGCTTCACTTGGCATCAGGGTGCCCCCGGCCAGGATAGGAATTCGTACCCAGTGCCCTTGGAGCTCCCTAATGCACTGGGGCTCGGCGGGACACAAAGGCTGATGCTGGATGAGCGCAGGGCAGGGGAGCTTACCTCCTTGGGGGAAGCCGTTTGGGATAGGAGCTGTTCTGTAGATCTGCATTTATTCAGTCCAGAACAGCGAACCAGCTCCTCCATGGGCCTGGATCCAGATGGCTGTGGGATAAGTGTGTCCATGCAGGTTGTTGTTCTGGACCAGGAGCTGAGCCTGCACACTCCCTGGTCTGTATATAAAGGGGTCTGTCCTAGGTCTTGCTTGTGCAGTGCACACTCATTGCTACACCAGTCAGTGCTCCTGGCACACTCCATGTCCTGAAGGCTGGGCCCTTCAGTCACCGTGCAAAAGCAGAGGCAGACCCATTGCTGAGGCAGCTAGCAAGAGCAAGAGGTCCGTCCTAGCACTGACCCACCTACATCACAGGTACCCTTCCCCTGTCTGCATAAGAGCCCACCCCTCATCCTTTTCCTCCCTAATGCAGCCTATGCCTTGAGCACTTTGGAGACCAGACCCTTCCTGAGCGGCTGTGTACCTGGGCGGCTGTATGCAAACAGCCGGTGTGTTTGCACACAGTAAACTCCGGCCTCCTTGGAGTAGGGGAGCAATATCAAGGAGGTTACACGAGCTAGCCAACCAAGCTGGGTCCAAAGCACTGCTGCTGAAGCAGTAAGTGTGGGAAGGACCGGCTGTGCACACCCCGTGCCTACCCGCGGCAGCGAGCTCTCGTACGTAGGAGTGCCTGTGCAAAGCAGGAATGCATTTGCATGCACACAAATGCCCACAGCTGACAAACAGACGCTGGCTTGTTTGGTTTCTTTAGATGCTTCCTTCTTTCCTGGCTCTGGCTGATGCCACGTGTGAAGTTCCTGCAGAACAACTGTGATCAACATCTTACGAGCTGCGGGCACCGTGTGCTGGGACTGTCACCACCCAGCGAGGAAGCTTCCCGAACCCCGTCTGAAAAGCACAGGCAAGCCAGGCCTGGGGCAGCTTGATGGAGGTGTGACCCTGTGTAGGCTTGTCGTCTCCCTCCGACCCTCCAGCCATTCCCACGAAGCTTGGTTCGGCTCCTGGGGCTCCTGGGGCCAACCACACACCCCTCGCTGGCTCTTTGCTGGCTTTCTTGCCTGGTGGTGTTTCCAAGCTCAAGTCTGCAGGGACCGCTTTGAAATTGTGTTGGGTTTTTTACCCAGTTGCCAAAAAAAGCAGAGTGACCAGCTGTGCCCTAAAGAGCTGGGCTGCAGCCTGGAGGAGGCCCATCACTCCCAGAGACACCCAGGTTTTTGGCCATCATCGTCGCCTGCACACCAGAAGCCACCGAAGATCAACACCATTGCGCTTTGCAAAGACGTCGGCATTACTCTGTCTAAAACAGACTATCAGGGAAGTTGTTACCTGCTGCCTTAATGATACTAGTACTTCTAATGCCCAGTGCAGCCTGCTGTATGGACCACGGCTGCTGTATTTGTGACTTGCCCAACTTCTTTGGAGGTTATAGGTACCTCTGGTGGTTTCCCCTGACTGTAACGCACTAGGTGAGACCACTTCCCAAGGAAACCTGTGATAAGAGCCTTTCAGAAAGGCTTTCTTCTTGGGAGATCTTCCTGACGCGGAGCAGTGTCACTGCCTTTGATGGACAGCCCACAACTCACAGGAGACAAAGGTCTTTCACTGAGTGATTCGCTTGGCCAAGGGTCGCAGACTGCCTGACTCAGAGTAGATTCATTATGCTAAAGAGGGAACGCGAGCCTGGAAGCTTTCCTGAAAGGTTTCCATTTGCTTCCCCAAGGCACCGGCAGTGCAAAAGCTGGGAATTGCTTGCCTTGGAAATGTGGAAAGGATGGAAGAGGTGCAGGTGTGGAGGGTCCGAGAGGGTCTTGCTGTGCCCGTGGACGGTCTGCAGTGAGACGGCCGAGGGTTGTCCCGGGTGCCCCCAGCTCCCAGGAGAGGCTTGTGATCGTCCAGCCCGCGCTCACTGTCCCAAGGGCCTTTCCCCAGCTGAAAGCAGGGCTCCACGTGTTCCCCTTCAGCGTTTCCTGCTGCAAGAAGGTGCCCCATCCCTTCATCCAGATGCTGGTGCAGTTCTCATGTGTGAACATGCGTGTCTTCCCAGTCCTCACCCCAGCACCATTGAGCAGTGCAATCTGCCTTGATTATGGTTTGTCACAGCCGCTTGATACCGTGACCGTGCCCAGCACGTGCAATGAGGCTAATGAAAGACTCAGGTCCATTCGCCGTAGGGGCAATTTGTACGTCGCACAGCACGTAACGAAACCTGCCCACGTCCGGCAGCCTGTGCTGTGCGACCCGGGCTGGACGTTCCCATTCAGCCCTGCTGCTGGACCCATTTGGAGGCAGCTGCAACCCGGCTCCGGGTGTGATGGAGCCGTGCCGGCCAGGCAGCTTCCACTGGACATTTGGTTCCCTCCCTCCCCTCCAACTTTCCTGATTTAGTTGAAGCCTGCAGGTTTCTCCGCTCTCTGCCAGGCAGGCGGTTGGGGCCTGGCAGAGAGCTGCTGCCCCGGGGTTCGTCGTGCTGGAGGTCGGCGCTCCATCCCACGGGAAAGACGCGATGCTCATTGCATCGTCCCCTTCCAGAGGGCTGGCCCGCAAGGGAGGGTGCTTCGAGAACGGGGCAAGTAAACGCATGACCCAGCGCGATCCTGCCACCGTGATGGAGGGAGTTACATACTCCATATCAGCGGCTCTGATGGGCCCTGCTAAGGGTATGAGCACTGCTGCCCATTTCGGAGGCCGCCCACTAACCTGACGCTCACCTTTAACTTGGAGACATTTACACTAGTACTTTACACCGATGTCAGGCAAGCCAGGGTCAGGAAGGACGGACACGCAGTGCTCCTGGGGCAGTTGCGGCCTTAAGGGAGGACAATCCAGGTGACCACCCGGGGCCCCACACTTTAGGAGCCCTACATTTTTTGGAGGGTGAAGTTTTTGCAAGGAAGTGGCTCTATTTGCAGTTTAGCACTCAACTTTTTATCTAATTCCCCCCAAAGAGTATTAAAAAGACCCATGATACAACTGCGGTGAGTTAATATTTGCCTCTAAGGGGCCCCAAATCTTGCCCAGGGCTCCAACAACCCTAAAGCTGCCACTGCTTGGAGTATCCTGGGGTTGAGTTGCATGCCTCGTATCTGCTTCTTTTGACTGAATCCCAATGTAAACCGGGTGTCGGGTGCGGAGGTTACACCCTGGTGTGAAACGAGGAGGTGGGGGAGTCTGATCTGGTGCCTGTTTCTGCAATGAATGCTCCCAAGAAGGGAGTGAAAGCCGCTCTGGGAGGATGTGCTGGAGCAAGTCGCCAGCCACAGCTGCAGCTCGAGAGGCTTGGTTTTGAATACCAGGCTTCACTGTTTTCATCTGTAGTCTGATGTCAGACCCGAGTCCCACGGGAGAGGCCTGGAGCCAAGGCCAGGCTCAGAAGGAGCTGGCTGTCTAAGATGATCTGAGCAGGAGGGGGGAGGAAGAAAGGCTTACAAGCCCCATTTCACAGAGGGGTGTCTGAACCACAGGGAAACTGAGGCCGGGCTTGTGTAAGGACCCAAGGGAGCTGCAGAATTTGGATGGGAGTTAATTTCCCGGCGCAGACAGTCCAGCTGAGCCCTGATCTCTTGACTCCTAAACTCAAGCCCACGCCAGCCTTCCCCTCCTGGGCTTTGCTGACATGCACGGGGTTGCACGCCTTGCCTGTACGGTAGGTTGACCCAGGGAAGGCTTTCTATCTCATGTCTGATAGAAAGCCAAGGTCTTTTGCTGGTCTGCCACACTCCTTTGCTCCATCTCCAGGGGGGTCCCTCATCATCAGTGCCCAGCTGGGGAGCGGGGAGAATGGCTTTCTCCCTGCGCGGCCGCGGCTCTGAGGCTGGCTTTGTGCTCGCAGCGTTTCCTGGCACAGCCCAGTGCGAGCTCCGGGCCGATTGCTAAGGAGCTGGGCAAGGCAACAAGAATCTGAACGGAGCAAGACTCGCTTGTTTGGTATGTTACTCAGGCCTCTGATCCAGAGCTTAATTATGCAAATGAGCGCTCCAGGGGCTTACACACCATGCCTGGGGGCCTAGAAGAAAGAGAAAAGCCGATGACCGGGCAAGGCAGAGATTAACCCCTTTGAGGGAACGGGCAGGAAAAAGGGCAGGGTGGCACCGCAGAGCCCGGTGCAGAGAGGCACGAGCTGTTCTGCTTCATCAGGTGCCAGGAATGGCCTGGCAGAAAGGGACAGTGATGTAGAAGGGAAATGGACCCACGGAGGGGAGGCTGCCAGAGGGGTAATGCGGGGGGTGATTAAGGGGACATGCTTAAGGGGAGCAGGGCAGTTGGCACTTGGAGGGACACAGGACTACACAGCTAGTCCAGGTAACGGGTCCCTGCTGAGACCGTGGTATGGACACCACTGTAACAGGCAGGGGACGGAGGAGCCCGTCCTCCACATACTTGTTCCCCTTAATTTTCATCATCTGAGGGGGAAACCACGGCTGCCCCATGTGGGAGGAATAGCATTTCCCCCTCATTGACAATTGCCTGTATTGCAGGTATTTTTCCAGCATGTGCCTGGCCGAGATAAGGAGATAAATGTTTATTAAAAACCTCAGGGCATTTCAAATAAATGCTAAGTCTCCCAGCAGCAGACCTGCTGGGCAGACAAAATGCAGACGCAGGGACATTTTGGGTCGGCAGCATTTTGCATCTGCTTTGCGCAGGCGCCAGTCACGGCCCTCCGTCCATCCAGACCCAAGGAAGGGCACCAGGAGCAATACAACCTAGGGCGAGCCCTGCTCGAAAGCACATATTCCTGCAGGGAAGGAAAGTGGAAAATGTTGTGCGACCCCTTTTTGGCCAGCCAATAACTTGCTGCTGCTTCTGGTCCATGATTCATTCCCAAGGAAGTAACTTCCAGCAGTAGAGGAGAAACCTTTGCATGGCACACGGGGAGCTTTGGGGGAGCAAGGCTGTCCAGGTGGGATACCAACAGCTGCACAAAGTGCTCGGGTGGCAAGGAGGAGCTCCTGCTGGCATCCGTGTTTGGATGTGCATGGGGCGGTGGAGGCTTCTGCTTCCCGAGGCAGACCCCACGACGCCGTGCCCTGCCTGTGATCTCCTAGGCGTTGCGGCCTTACGTGCACGGGGAGATTTGCAAGGCAACAGCACCTAGTCTGACCCCCCCCGCAAAACACCAGCCATAGCCTCCCTCCCAGGGATGCCCTTCGCCAGTCCATGCATGGCCTCCAGGAAGACCCCCATCCCGATGTGAGCACTTCAGATCATGGAGACTCCCCCATATCCTCAAAACACCCAAAGTTTCCCTTAAAATAGCCCTGCTGTCTAGGATGCAGCAGCAGCAGCGCGTTGTGTTTCTCCCAGAGCCTCTCATGCAGAATCACAGAGCGGCCTCGCAAAGGACTTAGGAGCCTCGCTGCACACGGAGTAGGAACTGGACCGAGGAGCTGAGGCTTTCAGTCCTGCGGGTCTCGATAGCCAGGGAAATGAGCTTCTTGTGTGAGCGTGCCCTCACTTCTAGCTCCGTCCCCACCGGAGCACCACGCCGGATGCTAGAGCAAGGAAGGGAACACGAAATAAAAAGGTGTCTTACTCACTTTCAAGTCTCCTGAAACAGAAGGGAAGAAAATGGACAATTGCTGCAGAGCGGGTGTTGCAAACAATGGAGAAGGGGGGAAAAAAGAAATTAAAACAATAAAAAAGCAAATGACAACGTCCTTTTGAGCTTTTGCAAGCATAACCCCCCCTGCTCCACACACACTGCTGCAGTTTGGTGGGATTTCATCACTGGATCCTGGAGAGATGCAGAGAGAGAGAGAGAGAGAGAGTGTGTGTGTGTGTGTGTGTGTGTGTGTAGATATATATTTAATGATTTAGATGAAGAGTGGGGGGAAAAAAAACCCGCGCTGGAAAAGAAGGGGGGAAAAGCTAGCGGAAGCCTGCTAAAAGCTGAAAGCTGCCAGTGTGTTTTGAGTTGCTTTATTCTGAATCAATATTGAACTGGAGAGGAATTATAAATCTAGCAGATTATAGCTGAAGTACTGCCAGGGCATCTGCTTCCAGAGAGGGTTTTTTCTTTTTTTTTTTTACTAGCTAGAGCAGCTGGTTTTACAAGAATCCACAATAAAAGAGTTATTAAAACAAAGGGGGAAAAGAAACAACAATAAATAGGAGATATATAGCAGATGAGGACCAGAAGGGACACACGGCTAGAAATTAAGGGTGGGGGAGGGCCCGGCAGCAACAACAAACATTTTATAACTGGCATCAGGCACTAAAAAATCTGGAGGAGTTTTTAAGAAGACAGTGATTCAAAGCTCCAGGATTTTGCCTGGTGATTTATGGCGCCCGGCAGCTGCTGCAGAGGTTGAGCTACATACAACAGGCAGCAACCGGGGGGAATCGTCCTTGTACCTTGCTTGTTGTTCCCAAAAAGGAGGGGGTTCATTGGGAGGGGGGAGAAGACTTGGGCCGACAGGTGCCTATGGGGGTAAAGCAGTGCAGCTCTGCTGGGACGTCCCCTTGCTGAGGTCCAGGAGCACGGTCAGTGCGGGATGCCTTCTGCTCTTCCCATAGGGCCAAACACTTGCCCACGCTGCCGTGGCTTCTCTGCTGGGAAAAGACCTGTGTCCTCAAAAGATGATACCGCCGGGAGGAAGACCCAGCATCAACCCTTCGGCTGGGACCTCCTTCCTCCGCTCTGCCCTTAAGAGCCCCTGCTTTGGGCCTCGGATGCAGCTCGCTCGAGCTGGCGGAGCCATCAGTTCAGAGGAGGCTGGAAAGGTCGACTGCTTATGTTAAGCTCGCCGCAGGTTTCTACTTCCAAAGGGAACTTGAATGACTTCGACTCCGAGCTCTTCCTTTTATTTCAGTGTGGCCGGCGTGGTTGGGCTCATAAAGCTACACCGGGGAAGTCCCAGGTTCAAGGCCCACAACAGGGCTTGGGCTCAAGCACAGTGGGAATTTGAACTCCAGCTCTGGAGGGCTTTAATTTTTTTTGGGGGGGGGGGGGTGTGTGCAGATGACACAGAAGTGCCATATAGCATTTTAAAATGATGGCGTTGGTTTGATTGCAAAGAAGTGCAAGAGACTTCTATAGTCCTCCAAGGCACAGAAGTCAACCAAGAGGGTTTCTTTTTCATAGCCTTTTCATTCAGATCACCCTATAAAATCCTAAAGAAGAGAGACAATTCTGTGGAGGGCGGTTCAAAACTCTTTTGGGAAAGCCATGTTTTTGCAATGACATTTTATAGGGCTTCTCCCCAGTGTCCTTCACTCTGGTGAATGGTCTCTCATATTCTGGAGCGATCGCGGTGCACATCACGTCGGTGGGGATTGCAGCGAGCTCTGGGCTGTCAAACCCTCTCCAAATACTTTAAGTAGGAAAAGTATTACCTAAATCCCGATCCTATTCTTGTTTCAGTGTATGTTGTATTTACATAAACAAGCTCTCCTTGAAATCAAGCAAAGGACTCTTTTCTATGAGGAATTTATTTGAATAAAAAAGAGCTTGTGTTCTCCTCCCAGCGACTTCAACCCTCAGGGGAGTTGCTTCAGTACAACAGTGGAGAGGATTTAGTGTAATATCATCATTTTCCGGGACTTTTTAAGGATTGCTTGAAATCTGGGGACAACCAATGTCTGGAAACGCCATCATACTTAATCTCCAGTAGCTAGACCTGAACTCTGCTCCCGAAAACCCTACATGTACTCTGCGACTACTAGACGTCCAAGCCAACACCTCCTGAAGGCGAGAGAAAGGTTTTTATTGCATGCACTTGAGATTCGCACCATTGGTCTTTGCAAGGGTGTGTGCCCACGTACCCTCAAATGCAGATGTGCTCTGCCCCTCGTGTGGCAGATCTCCCACAACACCTGTATTTTTTCAGACGTGTATTTAATTTAATGGAAGGCTTTGGAAGCAACGCTCCGTGGAGGGGATGTGGAAAGACAACCGAAAACCTGCGCGGCGCAGACCTGCTTTCCCATCCACGCTGTGTTTGAACTTAACTCATTTCTAATAGGAAAGCAGAGGGAAAATTAAAAAGCAACTTAATCCTCTGGAGAGAAAACTAGAAAGGAGGAGTGGATTGAATGTGGCTCTGCGTGCCGAGTACCGGCTGGTGTGAAAACAACTCTATTTTGTTCTCCTGAGGTTTGGGCTCCACTTAATATTTGTGCTGGCAGAGTATACCAGCAGTTGCAAACCCTCACCAGCACAGCAATGCCAGCAAAAATCTTCCTATAGAGCCAGGTCCTCAAACAAATATGTTATGGGAACTTGGCTTCACTTATCCTGCCAGTGAAAACTCTTTGCGGGTACAAACTGTGTCTCCAGCTGGATGCCCATGGAGGCATGCCACATTTCTGGGTCACTAGCCACAGGGTTCGGAGAGAGCGTGGCTGATCTCACAGTCATAGCATCCTAGAAAATGAGGGTGAAGGGACCTCAGGAGGTCACACCCGGTCCAACCCCCTGCTCCAAGCAGGACCAGCCCCAACTACAGCATCCCAGACAAGGCTTTGTCTAATTAATTACCAGGTCACTAATTAGACAAAGCCTTGTCTGGGATGTGACTAGTGACCTAGGTCACTATTACTATGCTATGACCTAGTATTCGGTATAGTATTAGGTCACTAATGCTATGCTATGACCTAGTATTAGGTATAGTATTAGGTCACTATTACTATGCTATGACTTAGTGTTAGGTATAGTATTAGGTCACTAATGCTATGCTATGACCCAGTATTAGGTATAGTATTAGGTCACTAATGCTATGCTATGACCTAGTGTTAGGTATAGTATTAGGTCACTAATGCTATGCTATGACCTAGTCTCAAAGATGTGGTCCATCCTTCTTGGCAGTGAGTTGCACAAAAGGAAATGGTTTTAAAGATTCCAGATTTTAAAAATGCCTTCAAAATATGGCTCATTTTTGCAGGGGAAGTGGGACCTAAAAGAGTTCACGAAGGGCGTCTGAGTGCAACTACGCTGGAACGGAGCGATTTTGGAGAGGCTCTGAATGATTTGCACCAGCGTACCTGAAATCTGAATCAAGCCCTTCTTGGGGGCTGATCGGCAGCATCAATTCGGCAAAAGACTGGGTGCAAAGACAGAGCCGTGGTGAATGGCTTTGCAAACCCTGCCTCTCCCCCTTCCTTGCCTGTTGCACGGTGGATTTTATTCTGCAGAGCCCCATGGGTGTGCGAGAACGGTGAGAATGAACAATTTATGAGGCATCTCTATGAGGAGAGAGAAAGAGAGGATTCAGCTAGACTCCTGCCCGATCACAACCCCATGCCGCTCCACTCTTCAGCTCTGCGCCTTCCTTCCTGGAGGCTCCATGAGCATTCAGAGCAAGGATCTCCGTCCCTTCCTACAAAGCATTGCTGCAGCCTGTGCAACAGAGAGAGGAAAGCTGGTTTCACACCCAGAGCCCCGTGTGCAGAGCAATGCAAATTCCCCAGCTCCAAAAAACCCGCTTTCCTAGCAGCTCAGCTGCACGGAGGAGATGCAGGGCCCACAAAAGGCTTCCCCCCGTGCAGCAGGGACAGACAGATGATTTGTGCAAAGCCATGCCACACATTTTCTACACTGTTTTGTTCCCTTAGGCTTAGCAGCACAACTTGGCATTTACAGGCATTATAGTAGTGAATTCTTTATTAAAATAATAAAAAAAACCCCAAGTCTTTATCTATATGTCTTTTTTTTTTCTCTTTAGGCTTGGGGATTATTATGTTGTTTCTAAAAAAGATTGAACTTTAAAGCCTGCTCTTCCAGGGTCAGCTTCTTGCAATATTTTATGATGTTCCTGCCTGCTTTGTCCTAACCAAAATCCTGGCCTGGAGTTTCCGGATTGAAAGCCTTGTTTTCAGTCTCCGGCATTGCAGTAGTACATACATACACATGGGGAACTGGGCAGCAACGCACTTGGCTGGCTTCCTCCTTGGAGGATCCTGTCATCATCACTAATCCGGAGGAATGACGGCATTCAAGTCCCAGGGACCCTAACAGCCAGAGGACAGAGAAAGCAAAGTGCTCCCTGAGAATCTAGCCCTAAGGTCCAGACTCTCAAAGGTCTTTGAGCAACTAAAAACCCAGGTAGGCATCTAGTAGGGTTTTCAAAACCACCTAAGCAGGTGTGGTGCCTACCTCCCTATGTAGCCTGTGTGCGCGCGTCTGAAAATGCCCATTAAGTGCCTGTTCTTCTCTGAAAATCTAGCTTTTTATCTCACCCCCCCTCCACCAAACAGGGAGAAATGGGATTCTCTTCCCCCATCCTGTCTGGCCTGCCCCTTTCGAGAGCTTCCCCTTTAGTAGGTACCTTACTTCCGCTAAGGATCTGGCCAGCACCGAGAAGAATGGGGCCCAAGGTGTCACCACAATACAAATTACCAGTAATAAGAAAAAGCATTTGCAATCTGCTCTCAGATCTTCTGTGAACAGAAAAGAAGCAAATTTCCTCTGAGCCATTATCGGGTGCAGATTATTCGCACGGTTCCGCTTAGCAGTTAATTTGGTTGGTTGGGACCAAATGGAAATAAATGATGCTTCCTTAATGCAAAGGAAAATAAATAGAAAATGCTTTCGAAGGATACATTGACCTACTCGCCGTATCTGATGCTGCGAAGACAAGTGTCTACAAGCCTCTGTTTAATGCAGCGTGGAAATGTATTGGGTTGTATTTATGCCCATATACAATACTTAACTGGCTATTGTGTTGATTAAATATTTAATTGGCTGTCTGCAAAGGGAAATGCACCATTAGTTTGTAGGGAATTAAACTGTTCCTTGTTTCCACTTTTAAATAAAAAGTGTAATTCACTGTCACTTAAGCATAATGTTAAGTGCCTATTAAGGTGACATTTCCAAGGGGAATACATATGGAGACTCTGCACCGCTGGAACAAAGTCACAGCTCAGCCAGGTGAGTTTGGGGATGTCTCTACCCAGTGCTTCTTAGGCAGCCCATAGCTGCATTGGGTACCATTCCCAGGGGCAGCGATTCAGGGGCTCTGCATGTCACCTGGGTCCCTGAGCAAGAGCTTGGTGGCTGTAGGACATAGCTGCTGCCACTGGTGCTCAAGCTGCCTGGGGTAAGCAAGTGTGGGGATGTCAGCATGAGCTGCAGTCCCAGCTTGGGGTTGCAATATGGACATCCCTGTAGGAGGTGGGTGCGCATGTCGGATAGGACTTTGGTGCCTTTTGGTTACTGTCTGGAGTCTTTCCGGAGAGCAATGTGGGTCCTGGTCGGCACGATGCTCCGGGTGTGCCTGGAGGAAGCAGCTGCCCACCCTGTGCAGACGGTGATGTGCATATTCCCAGTGAGAGGGGCCTCTTTGGACTGGTGGCAGGGAGCAGTCATGGTGAAGAGCGGCAGTGCGGCATTGGGGGCGCTGGTGGGGAATGCATGGATGGGGTCCAGCAAGAGCTTGCCTGTGGGGCTCTGCCCGGCTTTCCATCTCATTGTACAGTGGAGGGGCAACTTTCCGTAGCCAGACAGCGTGCCGAGGGCCAGGCAGGCGAAAGGGAAGGCAAGTCACATTCAGGAATGCAAAAGCGTGACCCCTGCACCTACAAGCACACCCTCCCCGGTCCCTCCCTGGGGGCTTTGCTCTCTCATCCTCCACGGCTCAGGAGTTTGCCAGGGCACTGCTTCATCTTGTGTGTGCTCTCAGCGCCGCATAAACCTCTTGTGAGAGCTTTGTGGATGCGCAGCTCCCCGCACTCATTAGCTGAGCACCACTGTACCCAGGGAATGCACGAAACGCAGGGACCAGAGGCACTCTGCATGTGCACATTATGCCTGGCGAAGTTGAGAAGTGATCCAACTCCCACTGAAACCAATGGGAAGCCTCCCCTTGTAGCCACCCCTGGGGAAGTGGCCTTTAAAGCTCCCCCAGTAAGGCTATTCTTTGTCCATCAAACCACTATATCCAGCTGCAAAAAACAGTCTTCTAAGTACAATGGATCAATAAGAGGCTTCCTAGTGATACCAGTGTATATTTGCCTTTAAGAGTTGGTACTTCTGACTCTCCCCTTCATATTTCTCTATCTTCCTCTAGGAAGCGTGAAGATACCACTTCTGGCTCTGCAATTTTGCAGACATTGATTGCGCCCCCTCCCACTCCCTCTTTCCTTTTGTTTTAAATCAAAACGCCGTGGTACAGGCCGCCACTTTAGACATCTATCAGCACAGCCGCTCTGCAATCAATAGAGCTGGGCTGGTTTGCACCCAGGGCAGAGCTGGTCCTTTATTTGAGTCAATTTTGAACACACAACGAACGCAGCTCTGGGATGAGCCAAGTGCTCTGTACCCCGTGGGCAATACCAGTTTCTGAGACAGTCTGCACATCGTCCTCTCCCAGCTGTAATGTGCTGGTTCCTTCCTCCAGAAAATCGGTACGATTTAAAGGGAAGAACATACACTGGCAGACATGAACTCGAGGACATCAACTGCATTTAAGCCTCCCTCCCAGGCAGCTTCTTTTATACAAGGCAGGAAAGCAAGGGGTTACTGGCAGGGAAATACGTTGGTACATGATCGCCGGGGATGATCTCAATGCAATGCTGAGGAACATGGGTTTTCTGCACTGTTAAAAGGTTCCACAGGCACCGAGAGGGATTGCCACAGGCTCCTTTTAATTTAGGAAGCTGCCTTTGGTAACGGGCTTTCCCTCCAGCTGAATCAGAGGAAGGCAGGCGTATCACTTAATGCACACACCTGCAGCGAAATCCTGGCCACTGCATTGAAATCAATGGGGGATTTCATGCCTGGCCTATTGTTCAGCACAGCGCAGTATTATGGGAAGGGAGGAAGAAGGGACAGGAGCCGGGCTCAGCAGGCACCCAGCTGCCGCCTTGATGCATGGAATAATGTCTAGCGTTTGCTGTATATTCCTTGGCGACTGGCGCATTTTGGAGCATGAATCTAGACCGGACCTGTTTCAATCTTGGAGGATTTAAACCAAAGCCCAATATGTGAGTTCTGCCCCCCCGATGGGAAGCTCACATCCGGGTCTGAGATCTGACCTGGAGTTCCTGTTCACCTTAAATTTTAGGGGAAATCCATGGGCCCGGCTTTTGTCTTTGGGCGCTTGTACACGTCACGTTTTTTGCCCTTTCCTTGACTCCAAAGGGCCATGCCAATTTAGACCTGCCGTGGAGCGGGTTGTACGAGATCAATGCTTGTTTTACCTTGCAATCAAAGGAGAGAAGTTGGGACCTACTTTTTCAGGACAGCTGAGAATTAGCTAAGCCGCGGCAGGACACTGTTAAACTCAACTGCCTTAGCACCAGCCAGGAAACAGGGCATGTTTTGTCATTAGCAGTTGCAGACCTTTCTCCTTTCTGCTGCTGTGTGGGTTATGAATATAAATGCAACGGTGCGGGGATATGAAGGCAAGGAGTCTCTCTTCCTTCCTCCAAGATTGCCCTTGAGGCACAGCAAAGGCAGAGAAATAACAAGGACCAGACCACTCCGACTCTTCTGTCCCTTGCAGATTGCCTTGCTGGGCTGAGCTGAATGATGAGGTGAGGCAACCAAGGAAAGTGCATTTTGAGTGGCGTTCCTTTTCTCTCCTTTAATGAAACCTCTGGACCCGGCAGTACGCAAATGGATGGAGCGGGCTCTCTGCACGCGTACTGTGACCCCCAGCAGAAGGCACGCTGACGTAGGCATGGCTGTACACGAAATCTTTTGGGTTAAGGCTGAGCTAGGGCTATTTGATTCATTGCATCGATACAACACACATGGAATAGCTGATCTCCCAAGAGGGTCAAACTCGGTAGTTCTGCGTTGCTACATCCCCTTCTCTCCCTTTCCATGCGCACCGTCCTAGCTTGCAATCCTTTTCCTGAGGGTCGTTGCTGCTTGTGAGCGTGCCATGCCCCTTGGGCTGCCTCCAGTGGTACGTATCCATCCAGACCAGGACCCAGGAGAAGATGGTGCAACTGTCAATAGCAGCACAGCTGGCCTCGAGTCCTCTTCTGCAGCAGGAGGGACAGGGGCTGGAGGGTTCATTTTGAATTTGCTGATGGACAGAAGCAAAGGGGCTGCAGGGCTGGAAGAGCCAGGTGATAGAAGAGTGCGTTGCCAATGCTGTTGCTGCAGTTTCTTAATGAAGTCCAGCTGCTCCAATATTCACAGGCCCAGGCTTAGAAAAGCCGGGAACAAAGCGTGCCAGTACAACGGCGCTCTGTGCTCGTAGCTCAGAGCGCTCTTTCCTCTGGTTCATGCATATCAAAGGGGCGGCAAGCTACTGGGATTCAATAGCGGAACAGATAGACTGAATAATGTGGCTTCATCTGCTTATTACAACAGCGTTTGGCCTCTAAATATCTCCGAAGTGCAGCTGCTTGTGGCTTTAACGAGATCCCAGTAGTTGAGTTACCTTCACCCTCGTGTTAAAGGTGCTCGGGAGTCCAAATGCCGAGGATGCTAATAGCTTTGACCTGGAATCACATCCGGCCTGGCAGAGCTGGGAAGTGGCCCCTGGGGACTTGGGAGTCCTGCTCTTCGAAGGGTCAAAGCAAACGCTGGTTCCCTGCGGTCACAAGATTATTCTGAAGGCTGAAATAAAAAGCTGGATGTAAGTGAGCCCTTGATGGTTTAGGCTGCCAGCTGATATCCGTTCTTCCCCGGCAGACAGCTTAATCGGTCCCTCTATTGCATGGGGGCACTTTTCAGGGCTGGAGCCCCGGGGTGCCGTGCTGAGGGCAGGGGACCGGATGCAGTGACCGAAGTGGCGCTCCTAGGCTCCGGCGCCTAGCAGAGGGCTCTGACTTGGAGGTGAAGGCGTCACAGACCCATCAGCCGACGGGGCACGGGGCACGGGCCGTGGTGGTGACTCCGGTGGCTGTTGACCGGGAAGGCGCTGCCTGCAGCAAGGCAGAAAGGCCCTGCCGTGCGCACCAGGCTCTATCTAGGTCAGGCTGACATGGTGTCAGATTGAATCGAGGGGAAGGCTCCCTTCTCTCGCTGCTGCTTTATAACCCGACGCCTCGCTGCTGGGACCCGGCGCTGGAGCTGGTACGGCTCAGCCCCTCAGCATCTCTGCCTGCACGATGCCGCCCGGCGTCCCCTGCTCCCTCCCGAGCACGCACGCGGTGTCTGGGGGCGGTGGGGGAGGCTGGGAGAATGCATAATGAGCCAGGCAGGTTTCTTCCCAGCTTTCACACCTCCCCATCACTCTATTTTTGATCCGTTGAGTCAAGGCTGAATGCAATCCTCCAGCAACCTGCGCGGCGAGGGAAGGGAGCCGCGCCGGGAATGTGACAGCTCCCCCGCACGCCTGGGCCGGCCTGCCTCGGTCTCCCCCTCTGCGCTGCTATTCCAGGGCTGGGCTCCCACTCCTCTGCACCGCGCAGCGAGAGCCTGGCCTGCTCCCCGCCGCCCCCGGTTCTGCATGCGGAGAAGGGCATTGCCACCCCATGCGGAGGGGGAAATAAAGGGCTGGACCTATCCAAAGGCAGAGGCATCGCTGCAGCCCACTGGCACTGCCCCGAGCAAAGCCCAGCTGCGGGGAGGAGAGCAGAGGGATGGGGAAAAGGTGCTTTTGGGAGCAGGCAGATGGCCGTGGATGCTGGCCCACAAGACAGAGGCTGCAGAGGAGTTTTCTTCCAACACTGGGCGAGAGGAGACGGAAAGGTTAGGGGCCAGCAAGTATTGACATGGCACTGAGCCGGGGTGCCCGGGGACCCTCAGCCCATGGAAACGTCGTGGCTCTGCGGTGCTGCACGTTGGTGGAGCTGCGCATGATACAGGTGCTCTCCTGCCCAGGGCAGGGGTCACCCCCATTGCTCAGGTCCCTCTTCGCAAGAGCCACGAGGACAGAGGTGGTGAGAGGCAGCTGTGGACACCTCGCCCCAGGCACCAGTCCGATCCTGGTCCAGCCCACGGTGCTGGGGTCCGGAGGGTGCCCGGCCCCCCGCCATGGCCCAGGGAGGGGAGGAGCTGCGTTCTTCTGCTTGTCTTTTGCAAACCAAGTTGCAGTTTAATTAAAGCGAAGCCCAGAGCTGCAGTGGGGGATTAAGCAGATTATCTGCCAAGTCGCTTGTTATCAAATATTTATCCAGCTAGGAAGGGAGAGGCTGGGAAGAGGCTCCATGCATGCCGTGCTGGGGACCAAGGACGCGGGGAGCGTGCTGGCAAAGCCTGGCTGTGGCACAACCAGAGCCCGAGGACCCGCGGGCACCCATGCCAGCTCCCCGATGGGAAGGCAGGCAATAGGCCTTGTGGGGAACAGATGGGGTGCATTGCTACACAGGCTCATCAGCACCTGCCCTCCCGTGGGTTCCTGCACAGGCGGGTACATGTCTATGTGCCCAGCGTAGGCTCTGCATGCCCAGGGGATGTACTCTGCGGGCAGCTCGTTCCCCAGCACCCTCCCTGGCTGTGGTTCCTAGGAGCTTTTTTAGTCCATATGAGCAGTGCAGACACTGCGGGCAAGTCTTTCCTTCCATCTGGCCTCTGGGCAGGTAGCTTCTGCTTTCCTCCTGCCTGGGGAAGGGTCTGCCCTGTCCAGGGATCCAGGCCAGCGCCGGGGTGGGGGAAGCAGGAAGGAAACACTGAGATGGGGGAAAGGGCTCCCTCGCCCTTTGGGAGCAGAGGGCAGGGGCATGTGGGCAGGCAAAGTTGGCAGGGAGCTTGCCGGCAGGCTCAGCGGCTCTCCTCGGCCGCGTCCAGCGTGGGCTCCACTTCTCCAGCACCAGATTGCAGCGGCAGAGTCTCACGGCTCCTCCGGAGCGGATCGGCGGCTGCTCCAGCCCATTTGTAAACCAGCCAGAAGCAGAACCAGGTGCTGGGACCACCTCTGGGACCCCCCAGTTTGACCAGTTACATGCTCAGACGTGCCTGCAGACCGTGGCCTATGCCTCCTGGAATATATCACCCCCCAAATCCACATGCTCAGAGGGACGTGACTGCACATAGACCATGGCAGGGAAAAGGAGAGGTGGGGATAGGAGCTGGGGCGCACTGACACAGCCCCCCGACTCTCGCCTGAGCTCCTTTCCCCTTTACTGCCATCACAAGCCTAGCACATGCAAATCCACCCTAGGCCAGGTTAGGCACGCAGGCCCCATGTTCAGTGGGAAGGGAAGAGGAGCACATCAGGCAAGAGCCGTGCCATGGCAAGACATGCTAAATCAGATCCCGTCTGAGCTCGTTATCCGTCCGGCTGACTGTGGGTTTAGTGCTTGGACGCTTCATTAGCCGATAATAATGAGTCACTATACTTGCCTCATGGGCACTGCAGCTGAGACAGTGTCAGAAGGCACCGCTGGGATGTGGCATGTCCAGGACAGGGGCCAATTCTGGAAACATGGATGAAATGTTGCAGGTTATTCTTGTGCTTCAAATCCAGACACATGGCCTCCTTGGGAAACTGGAGTGGCAGGGGTGGGCACAGAGGATCCCAAGACAGGGCCATGGGTCAGGCTGGCTCTCTCGGGCTCATCCCTGTTGTCTCCTGTGTGGTCCAGCATCCATCATCAAGGCCTTCTTCTTCTTCCCTGGCTTTGCAGCTAGGCCATTCCTTCTCCCAGGATTTGCTGGAGACCCAAAGTTATTCCTCCCTTCCAGGCATGGCAGTGGCGTGGGTGGTTAATAGGTACCTCTGGGGGAATGCAAAGTATATTTCCATTTGGTAGCCAGGAGGCTGCCTGGGGAACCCATGGCTAAGCAAGAAGGCAAGGGGCTGAAGGCTGCTCCACCCGTGAGCTGGGTGACAGCTTGCATTGCACCTTGGGTGGCCTGATGCAGCCAGAAGATGAGCAACGTGGCATGCTCAATCTGATTAAAAGAGACGGGCCAAAGCACAAATAGCTGGCTTTTAGGTTTGGTGCCTGAACCGAGTAAAAAATCATGCTGGGCCCAGCTCTCCTGAATGACAGGGCCAATTGCCCCAGCCCGTGCTATGATAGTGGAGTGCAGCATAGACGTGGCTGCACTGCTCCTGACTTGGAGGCAGCCTTCGTTGAGAAGTGCTGCGGGTTTGAGGGAGCCATTTTTGGGCGCAGTAAGTTTACAGGCCTTTGACCGAGGTGCTTTGGTAGCATTGGCATGGAGTGGTTTGAAGTATGAGACCAGCACCCAGCAGCTGCCTGGTGGAGGGACCCCGGACTAGGACAGCGCGGGGTGTCGCTGCGTGGACTGAAGTGCCCTGCAGAGCAGGGTGTATGGAGATTGCACGGCCCACCTGCCCTGAACCAGGCCTCCTCTCGTGCTAGGAGTCAGGAGTTGGAAAGAGACAGGTAGTTCCCCTTCAAAAGCAGCACAGATAAATGTATCTCACCTAAATAATGCAGGGAGCACCAAGGGGCAGCAAGGCAGGGGCCAAGAAGCAAGGAGATGGAATAAGGAACAAGTCTTACACTGCAGCAAGGGAGGTTTAGGTTGGATATTAGGAAAAACTTTCCCACTAGGAGGGTAGTAAAGCATCGGGACGGGTTACCCAGAGGGGTGGTGGAGTCTCCATCCTCAGAGGTTGGGAAGACCTGGGTAGACAAAGCCGTGGCTGGGATGATGCAGTTGGGGCTGGTGCTGCTTGGAGCAGGGGGTTGGATTAGATGTGACCTCCTGAGCTCCCTCCCAACCTGAATTTTCGATGCTTCCAGCTGTGTCAAGTAATGATGGGGTTAAAGGGGCAAAACTCCTGACCACTCGACACCATAGGAATGAAAGGAACAAAGGCAACAAACCACAACCGCAGATGCTTTTCCACATTAGTCCCTGGGAATGGAGAGGAAGGAAGTGGGAACTAGATTTGCCCACCAGCCAGGGGTGCAGCTTGGGCACGTGGCCTGGGTGGTGAGACACACGTGGCGGGGATCACATGTGGACCAGAGGATTTTTGCTCCAGACCAGGCCGCGAGTGTGACATGCGCTCATGAGGACAGCCTCTGGGTTCAGATAGTGGCTACCAAGGGTGTGGGAAGGGCTGGCGGGTGCTGCATTGCTGAGGTCTCACTCTGCAAGTATGTGAGCATCACTCTGGAGTCACGTAAAGCACGACGCTGGGTGATCCAGCTGTCCCAGGGTGGGTATGTGGCTATCTGAGCAGGGGGAGATGCTAGCCACATGGTTTCCTTGCATGCTTGGTTTGCAGCTATGACTTTCCAAGGTGGTGAAAGGCCAAGGCTGATCCGTTCCTAAGCGCAGCGCCCTCCCGCAAGGCTCAGTGGAAATGATGCGCTGTCAGGGACGTGGATGGATGGATAACAGGAGGAGCTGCAATGGGCTTCTCTTGTGATTACTGTGAGAAGCAAATGACAGGAGACAACAACCAAATGATTTCCCTAACTGCCGAGACAGCACACACCGCTCTCCCCAGCCACCAGCAGCTCTGGCATTAGATTTGCTTTCTGTGCCAATTAACAGCTCTCCTTAGCTTTATTTGACATTACATGGATGCCCGTCAGCTCCCATTTTGTGACAGGCTGTTACGATGTGGCGTGTGTTGTCTGGGTGGTTGGTGTGTGTTTGGGTGCCCGGGCGTGTTGGCTGGGAAGGGGGCAGGGGTCCGGTGCGTGCAGGTAGGACATGCAGCGTGAGAAAGGAGTTGGCAACCTCAGTCCCGGTCTCCATGGACCATCAAAATAGCAATGCCCTGTAATTGCCACCTGCCAGTTGACTGTCTTAGAGAAAACAATAGACATGACCCATACCCTTCATCCTTAAGATCTCCAGATCTTTTCTGCGGCACTTCAAGACGTGGGAGGTATTATTGCTAGGATGTATTTCAGTTGCAGCAGTATAGGAAGGTTTCAGACCGGGAAGCAGGCTACAGCCTTCGAGATGCTCAGCGCACGCGGGAATTAAATCCTCTCCCTACCGTGCTTGCATATCTGCCGGGCCCATTCACCGGAGAAGCAGAGTGCAGCAACCTACAGGGCCATTCACATATAAAGGTAAAGGCAGCTCCTTGAGGACCCCAATGTGGGGGAGGACGCCAGCAACCCAGCTGCGAAAAGAACAGGAGCTGAGCAGAGATAATTCAAGACCACATGAAATCAAGAGCGACAGCAAACATAACTCCTGCCGGGCTTGGCAGAGATGCTGGTTTGCTGCTCTGTGACTTTCAGCTGCACAACCCCAGGCAGGAAAGCCAGGGGGGATTCTCTCCCCAGCTTAATTGACAGCAGGAGAAAGTTCCCCTTTCCTGCTGTGGGCTCATTTGCAAGGTAAGGAATGAGTTCAGTCAGGTGAGACAGGTGCATGCTAATGAAAGTCACCTCTAGAAATAATGTGCAAAGACCTTTATGCTGGAGAAGCTTGAGTGACCAGCAGTCCCTGCTACCGCTGGTGAAGCCAGCCTCAGACTGGGGATCTTGGAGCGTATCCGAGCCCTGGGTGCACCAGAAAAACAGCGCCCAGGTGGGTCTCGGGATGCTTTCCTGCATCCCAAAGCTTCTTGCAATTAAGAAGGCAACACCCCTTGCTCCTATAAGTCCTTGTATTTACTCAGTGGACGGGTGCGGGGGGGTGAATTGGGGTTTAAGGGCTGAAGGAGTGAACGCTGCATTCACCCCACACGTGCTGAGGGCTTGTCTCTCTGGTAACACAGACTGCCGTCCCCGCCGTGCTGGTACCTCTGGGGGCTTCTGCTTCCACTGTGCCCCGGAGGGTCCCGGCTCTCCAAGGGTTGTGGTAGCTGGTGGAAAGCATGGGGGTATCTGCTGGGGTGGCCACTGATGCGGTATGCTGGGGCAGAGTTTCAAAGCAACCGTGGTTGGGGAAGAGGGGAAGAAATTTAATCAATAAACCGACCCCCCATGCTATTTCCCCAGCCAAAGACCACCCGTCCCTGGGGAGGAGTTTGTCACCCCGTGTGAAACTGCCGCAGCCAATTCTGGACACAAGCTTTTGCCCGGCCTATATCATTGTAAGCCCGTTCCCACATCCTACTGCTGCCGTGATTTTGGGTGTGCCTAAGATAGTTAAAAACGTCCTTCTCATCCTCCTTGGCCTTGCCAGCGACGGGGTTTCCCCTGATGCTCCCAGCTTTTCTTATCAACGTTTGTCCTCTCCGTAACTCCTCGTTTGGAGTGACAGCCACCCCCTACCCCCTTTTTTCCCATTTGCTATATATTGCTTTCTTCTGTGTAATTGCAGCCTTAACATCACCAGTGACCCATGATGGGCTTGCACTTGTTCCCTTTCTATATCATAGCGTCAGGCTTTCCAGCTCTCCAATAAACCCTTGAAGAGTCCTTCCCCATTTCACATTTCTTCTCTCTAAATTTGTCCTGACGGTCACTTCTGCTCATCACTTCCCTTTGCTTTGGCAAAGTCCTTTGAAGCGCGAAGTGCACCCATTACGGGTCGGGACTGCCCTCTCTTTGCTAATACTGGATGTGAGCAGGTCATGACCAGTGGTCTCCAAGCAACTGCCAACTTCCAGTCCAGCGATTAATGCCTCTTGAGCCATCGTAACAGGGTCTGAAATAGAGTTACCTCGTCTGGCTGCAATGCTACGTGTGTCAAATGCCACCCTCCGTGCCTGAGTGGAGATGTATAAGTGCATACACCCCCCCATAGCCTTATTCCCCTCTGCAGCCAGTATCCCTGCTGGGAGCAGGAAACCACGCTGCCGCACAACCGGAGAGCGCGGAGCAGGGCACGCTAGCAAGAAGCCCCTGTATTTGTCTCCACTGGAAAGTCGAGCCCCACTGGCTACGTGGGCGGCCTCGCCACCACCACCCGTGGTCCATGCCACGGGAAGAGAGCTGTGCGCTGCTCTCCCAGCTGTCGAGTCTCAAAGCTAATGGCAGCAGGGTGCATTGGAGAAGCCCCTCTCATTTCCATCAGCGCGCCTTGCATTCGCTTCCACCTCAATTAGGCACCGCCGTTGGCTAATGCACCCGTCATCTTTCTCACGTCCTGGGCAGCGGTCCTAGCTCGCCGGGTGGTTTTGCCCTTATGGATCTCTGCTGTGCTCTCTTCTGGGAGATGCTCCAGGTTTCTAACGGTGCTCGCAGCACGCTGGGCTCTGGGGCACGCTAATCTGCACCTCCAGATGGTGTTGGGGAGAGGGCATCGGTGCTTCTGTTGGTCCCTGGCTCTGCAGAAAGGGGTTTTCTCCTTGTGAGCTCTGTCACGAGCTCGTCCTGAGGGGTGAAGCCAAAAGTGCGGGTTGGTTGTGCAAGGGGTCTCGTTCAATGCTAAAATGAGCTCGGGGAGCTGGAGGGGGCCTGAGATGGACCCGGTCATTTCTGTCCCCGCCCGACAGAGATATGTTCCCTTTGCATTGACGATACCTAAGACTTGCTGCGACGCTCAGCTCAGTGGCCGCGCAGCACCGTGGGCAGGACCGCGGGCTGGGACAGCCCTGCGAGCAGCTTGTCCTGGGCAGCATCGGGGCTTGAAGGGGATGACACCTTCACATGGCAACGTTGCAAAAAACCTGCATCACTGCCCAGGCAGAGGGACCACGAGTCTCCAAGCAGATGCTTTTCCTCTTCTTACAAGCAGATCGGAGGGCAAAGATCGCTGTAGCAGCTGGCGTGGGAGCTCCCCGGTACAGGCTGCTCCAACGAACAAGGGTGTTTGCTGCATTGGGAAAGCCAGCGGGGCCGGGGAGCTGAGAGGGCTTGGCACCCAGGGGTGGGGTGAGCACCAGCCCTGCAGGGAGGGCAGGGGCACTGCCGTCTCTTGTCCGGGGATGACCCATGCTGTGGAAGTATTGCCTCTCTCCCACGTGGGAGCTGCTGGATGGAGGATGCAGCTGCAATGGTCCCAAGCTCCCTAGGGCACTGGAAGCAGTACGGGTGCCCCATCTCCAGAGGTAACCCCCTCGGCGGAGCTGGGGCATCTCTGGGCTGTGTGCTTTACCTCTGCCTCGCTGGGTCTCCGCGGCCTGCCCACTGCTGGTCTGCCCTGCCCGGTTAGCCCGGTTAGCACGCTATGGGCACGGTGCAGGGCGTGGGTCTCACAGCGCTTCAGCCTGAGTGAAGCAGAGACGGCCCCAGCTGCAGTCTCAGACCAGAGCCGCAAATGGCAGGGGCGGGGGCTGGGGTGCTAATTAAACCCTGGCTGGGCACTAATTAAACCCTGGTGCCCAGAGGCCTGAGCCTGGAGGCCTCATGTCCCAAGGGCTCCCAGAGCCTGTACATTTTCCTTGACCTGTGAGATTCCCAAGCCATGCGTCCTCGGGGCGCTGCTGCAGTCAGTTTGCCAATGATGGAGAAAGAGAGCTTTGCACCTTGGCTAGGCACTTCTTGGGAAGAAGCAGCGAGCTAGAGATAATTGCTCATTGTCCCCGTGCTGCCTGACCCACCGTAGGACAGGCGGAAACCCCCAAATGTCCCAGCCAGCTCCGGCAAAGGGGCTGTTGCCTCTAGCCTGACTCGTGCTAGGCGTTGAGTCTCCTTCCCTCTCTCAGACCCAAGCCAACTCAATCAATGGAGAAATATTGAAACAGTGGCACACACAGGGGGGTCTTTTCTTTGCCTTCTGTGTGTTGAACTTCCCAAGTGACCTTGAATCATATCTTCGAGCTCTTCTTCATGACTCAGAGAGCTAGAAACAGGCTCCCCGGCTAATGAAAGCAGAGAGACAAGCACGCGAGGAAGGACCGGGGCTTGACGAAATGCAGGGCGCAGCATGAGATCATGGAAGTGGGCAGCATTTTGCATCATCAGAGCCACTCTAAGGCCTACTGCAGCAAAGGCCTGCATACACACTTGCATGCTCACACACACACAAAATGGGGTGTGAGATTTGCACTGCACCTTGGTGTGTGATCAAAGACAGGTTGAGGGAAGGGGAGGATGAAAGCGTGGATGGATGGGAAAGGAAGAGAAAGAAGGGAGTCTAGCACACCAGCTCCACAGCACTTCCTATCCTCCCTGTCCAGACCGCAGCGGGGAAGAGCTCCCTGGCTAGCAAGGGGAGCTGGCTGGACCCAGGCGAGCTGGGGGCAGATGCATGCAGGGCAGAGAAGCTGGGTAAGACCAGGGGCATCTGTTTTGAGGCAAGAAGTGCTCAACTCATCTGTCTGCCATCATCAGGCAGACATCTCTTATCATCCTCGGTCTGTCTCGTGGTAGCACATGGCAGCCCGGCTCCTGGATCCCAACCCCTCTATGCCTCTTCCAGTTTGCTCAGTGATGCCTTTTGCCCAGCTGCAACCGAGACCATGTCCTGCAAGGAGCTCTGATGGGAAACCAGATCCAACCACCAGACAGAAGAGACAGCTCTAACCGTGGCTCAGTCTTTGTCTTTGGGACACCGAAGGAATGAGGTGCTGAAATCCCCCCGACATGCCCCATCCTACCCCCAAAGCAGAGGTTTCCGTCCTTGTTAGATTTCCCTTGGCAAACCCCAGCTCTCAGCTTTCCCTGCTTTCTTGACTACCGAAAGGGAACAGAGCAATTCTTCTTACCAAGACCAGAGCAGATCTGATGCATTGGATCCCTGTTTGCAGTCTCAGGGTTTATCTTGTGGATCCTGCAGAGACGTTTGCAAGCCTCACTGTGCGAACATGGTACGGCGTCCTTACAAGGCTCTGAGATCCTGCAGCAGGATCCGAGATCCTTTTAAGGGTGCCGCACAATATTAGCACGGTGAGGTTTGCAAACACCTGCGCACAACGTTTGCCAACTCCCCGCGATACTGCATCACCCTTGTTGAGAATCACTGCCCTGAAGCTCGCCCTTTGCTTGCGGTCTGCTCGAGCACAAGAAGCAGAGAGAGGAGCAGCTGGCCCGGCGGGTCCGTAGTGGCACCGAGGTCCTAGCCATGGGCACATCCATGCTCTCCCAGACGATGAGATGAGGAAACGGAGAGCGGGGGGGCAAAGGGGGGAGAAAGAAGTGAGGCCTGGAACGAGCAGAGATTGAAGGAGAGCTAGTCCGCTTTGTACCTTGCCTCCCTGGCAGCCCGTCACCTCTTTTCATGGCAGCTGAGAAGCCTTTCATGCAAATAGGAGGCAAACAATTTCTCGGTCCCCCTTTCAGAGCTCCGGGAGGGCCGATCTCATTTCGGGAGCAGCGGGGAACAATCGTCAGCCTGAAGTGCCTTCCATCCTGAGAGCCGGCGATAAGAGCCGCGCCGGGGCCTAACAGCGCTAATTTGACGTTTGCAGCTGACAGCTTTGCCGCTGACAAAAATCAAGGAGCATAAAAGACCTGTAACTCGGCAGGCCCTGCTATTACTCCCTTCAGCACCGCCTGGCTCCGTACAGCATCGCTGTCTGAATGCCCAGCCCGGCGCGGGCACCGATGCAGCTCTGCAATGCTGAAGCTGATGGAGGCAAGCGTGCAAGCAGGAGGGAAGGAGCAGAGCCTGGGCACAGCAGCCCTGGAGCATGGGGACTTAGCCCACAAGAGCCTGGCTAGCACGGGGCACCTGCGAGCTGCCCCTGCCAGGGGCTTAGCTGGCCTCTGGGAAGGAAGAGCTGTGACCCCCGGGTTACCTGCCATCAGGGTTTTGGGGCCGGCCACCCCCAAAGAGGCCATCCCAGGTGTTTCTTTTAGCCTTGAAAAGGGAATGACCCTCTGGAGCCCTGAAAGCCGCCGGTCAGGTCTGGGGAGCGGGCTAGGGGGGTTGCATTTCCCTTTTTCTTTCTTAGTTCCCCTCTAAAAAGCCACCTGAGCGGCAGAGGCTGCCGCCGCCTGCTTGAGGCTCCCTGCGCAGCCCCCGTGTCCTCCAGCTCGAGGCCTTGAGAAGAATCACGACCGGGTTTACGAGTACAACACCAGCCCCGTGCCAGGCTGGCGCCCTGCCCTGCCAGCCATCGCCCTCCCCGGAGGCAAAGGGGAGCGGCCCCGGGTGGGGAATGGGCTGCGGGAGGGCAGCACCGGCGGGGTCTGGTCCGTGCCTCATCCAGATCCCAGCCCGGGCTCCATCCCAGCGGACCAAGTGCGTCCAGCTGCAGAGGGCTGCGATGCGGGGTCCGAGACCCGTCCCCCCCGCCCCGTTTTGTCCCTGGCTGCACTGCTGTCTGCAAGAAGCTCGCTGCAGCCGGCGGCAGAGCAGACATCCTTTCCCCCGAACCACGGCAATATTTCCCATCCTGAACGGGGGCCAAGGAAGGTCGCCGGAGCCGTTCTCCTCCCTTGTGGCGTGGGATTTCCGGGGGTCAGACGCAGATGTTTGTGCGGCTTCGATCCTTCCCGCTGCAGGATCCTCAGCAGAGCTGCACTTTCCCCGGGGGAATGATGCTATTCTGCGGAGGACACTTTTCCTTGGAAACTCACCCCGGTGTTGGCTTCCCCGCCAGCGCTTACGTTCGTCTCGCTTCTCCGGGCTAGTTTCTCCCACCCTTTGCTCAGGGTGCTCCCCTAGGTGTTCACGCAGCAGCTAACCCCAGGGGCCTGTATCTCCCACGAGGTCCATCTCTCCTATGGCTGTTGGCTGCCCTCTGCCCCCATTCTTAGCTCCCCTTCCTGCCTCCACACTTTGTCGTGCATCAACACGGACCCCTTTGGAAGGGGCTGCTTTGTATGCACAGTCCTCCCTAGTGCCTGCAGCATCTTCTTGCTTAATATCCTTCCTCCCCGCTCAACAGCTTGGGTTTTGGTTGAGTTTTCCTTGACTCGGCCTGGCTGCGTTCCTGCAGCAAATGCGTTGACACATGGTTGGATGAGGTAATGGGCTTGATTGCATTGTGCCGGAAAGCCTAGCTGAAGGGGAGCTGCTGCATCTACCGCGCCTGCAATCCCTGTCTCCCTAGCATTTAGCAGAGCTTCTCCGAAGCAAAAAGGGAACTGCAGCAGGGTGCTTCCTCCCTCCCTTCAGAAGGGTCTCAGGCCCCTGGAAGAGCTGGGAAACCCAGGAGCGGTGCAGGGATCTGCCTCGGGCCGGTGTTGGAGAGACGGGGTGTGCGATGACACTCATCCGTGTCAGTCCATTTATAGACCTAGCATTTTAATTTTCCCTGCTAGAGTCAGGGGTCTGCTGCACCCCAATGCAGACCTGTTGCTGTGCTCAGCTTCCTACCCACTAACATGGTGGATGCCTTACAACAGCAGACAGCCTCCACCCCTCTCACCAAGGATGGAGGTAGCCGGTGCTGCTCTTTAGACAGCTGTACGTGCCATGTGTCTCACCCTCCTTTGCCTCTGGGGGCTCGGCATGCGCCCTTTGCATCACTCCCAGTCCCTCTAGATCCAGGGAGTGCAAAACCTCAGATGGACGAAGCCCGGGGTCCACCCCGACGGCAAACCGCTGCTCCGCCGGCCTTATCGCCTTGTTTTTCACTCCCTTCTGCTGGCTCCAGCTTGGCCCCTACCTGGGCAGCTCAGGAAGAGGCATTTCCTCTCCTGGCAGGGCGACTCGGGGCTGCTTCTTACTTGCACAGCCTAGAGGCAGATGGAGGCTGGTCTTAAGGCACCTGCTCAGCGCCCCCGGGAGCCGGTCACCCTGTCTGAAAGAGCTCAGCTAGACGGCCACGCAGCCCGAATGGGCAAGCTGCCTTGTCTTTGGTCCAGGTAACTCGCCCCCATCCCGGTGAAGGCTCTCCGTCCAGGGCAGGCCGTGTCTGACCTAGCTGACCTTTGACAATTTGCTTATCCGCTCGTTACCAATTCCTTGGTCACGGGCCACTGCAACAAGCCACCGCCAGCTGCTTCAGCACATTCTGGTTTGAAGCAAATGACTGCTGCCTGGGAGTCAAAATGACGCACTGGCGTCACAGGTCATCTTGCAGGTCAGCGGACATCTGGTTTTCGGCCTTCTGCTGATTGCACGGACACGCGTCTTCTGCTGGAGGGAGCCGCAAGGCACAGTTCAAGCTGGAAAACTTAAGCCCCATGTTTGAATACCCAAAAGCACACGTCAACTTTTTGCGTAGCTACGTACCAGGTATCTGACCCCTACCCAACACCCCCCGGATTTATTCTGAGATAACTGATTCCTTAATCCCTGGCCCGTGTCGTAACTCTGGGAGCAGTCCAGACAGCCTCCTATCCCGGCATAACGCTGGTTTTATAGAGCAATGGAAATTGCACCTGGGTCATGACTGGATGGATGAGCAGGTGTCCCCGGGTGTCTGCATGCATGCCTCAACTATTATCGCACCTGCCCAGCTGGAGGAGCAGGTCATTGCATGTTTGCCTCCGCAAATGGCTACCCCAGACAACATCTCCATCCTTGGAGGCATTTAAGACCTGGGTAGACAAAGCCTAGGCTGGGGTGATGTAGTTGGGGCTGGTCCTGCTTGAAAAAAGGGGGTTGGACTAGATGCGACCTCCTGAGGTGTCTTCCAACCCTCGTGTCTTACGATGCTATGAACACCTCAATCAGTATTACCTGATGTTGGCAAAATGTAACCCTTGGTACTTTTCGGGGTAACTCCCTACTGCGCGGGGCGAAACTGCACCAGCTTCGGGGCGTGCGTCACCGGGCCGCTCCTTTGTCTGCCGGAGCCGTGCAGATGACAGCGGCCTGCCCACACCCTGAGAAAGCCTTGCCTTGGACGCCTGCGCGGCGCGGCGTGATGTGTTTTGCAGACTTCAGAAAACTGGCCCGTTTTGTACTGTGACAAATACCGTTTGCAACTGTCACGCATATTTTGCAAATATGTCACGTGCATTTCAGCAAATATTTGCTAAACGTGTACGGCACGCAGGATGTCTCCCTGCCTAGGCAGACGCCGCGTTTCAAGACTGGGGCCAGCCTCCTGCTCCCTTCCCGGAGCGGGGCTGGGGGAAGGGGGTCCTGGCACGCGGGAATCCTGGGCCCTCTGACGCCAGGAAGGCAGTAGAAAGGCTGGCTTTCGTGCCGCAAAATGAAGGTGGCGGGGAAATATTTTTCGTCTCAAGCCGCTGCGAGGCTGGGAACTGGACATACGTGCGTAGGAGGGAGGGGGTGGGATTTTAGCGACCGAATCTCATTAGCCCATTTTGCACGCAGGGCGGTCGCATTTGGTTTTCTTGCCGCCGTCGCCAGGAGGCCTGGATGAAAAGCGATTCTCCCGCTGATCCGTGGGGCAGAGCTGGATTTCACAGTGATTTGAGCAGGGGGAATGTCTCTGGCTTTTCTTTGATGGTGGAAAGAAAAGCAGGGGACGAAGCTCATCCTTGGCTACACAACCGTCCAGCTGGGCCCGGGCCCTGCCTCGCCTGCCTGGGCTGGGAGAGATGCTGCGGTCCCGGACGCTGCAGGATGCTGCGGTCCCGGACTCCCGGACTCTGCAGTGCTGCTGGCGATGAGGGCATCTGATGCAATGCAGTTTTTACAGGGATAGTGCCCAGAGCAAGGCTGAATTTTGGAGGTTTTTAAGACCCGGCTCGACAAAGCCTTGGCTGGGACAATGTAGTTGAGGTTGGTCCGGGGGGGTTGGACTAGATGTGACCCCCTGAGATCCCTTTCAACCCTCATTTTCTGTATTTCTATGAATCTCCCTCGTAACAATGCTGGTAATGAGAGGTGGGGATCGTTTCATCTTGGCCGGGAGAGTCAGAAGCGGCAGGACCCGCGTGCCCCAGCTCCTTGCTTAGTCTGCAGCCCTGAGGGCAGGCCTGAAGTCTCCCACCCCAGGCTGGACCTCGGCCTCCTCTTCTCCTGCCTCCGGGTCCCCTGCGTCCCAGCTTCGATTAGCAACAGACATAAAATTCCCTTTTATCCATTAGCTGGCTTATAGCTTTTGGCTTTGCCTCCGGTCCTTCCTCCTTCCCGCTGGTCCCTGTCTGATTGTCGGGGACCGCTACATTAGTCCTTATTGCACCAATAAAGCGTGCTTTCATGCCACTTGTGCTCCCTCGCCGGAGGTCTGCCGCAGTCAGTTTAAGAGACGGGAGCTGGAACGAATACCCCAGCACACTTCTGAAATCCCGCCGTCCTCCACACTTTTATTTCGCCCAAACCGCTCCCGTCTGAGCCTCGCCCGGGCTGCATTAACGACAGGTGACGAGCAGCGCTCTGTGTCTCTCCCGGGCTGCCAAAGCGAGCGAGATGGGCCCAGGCGGGATGCCGAAGTAACCGAAAGTGATGATCTTGCTAAGAAAACTATAAAGGGAAACCCGGAGCCGTCCATAAATCCCAGCGTCTCGCTACGCCTCCGAGCAAAGACTCGAGCAGAGCGTCCCTGTCGCAAACACCCCCCTGCTATAAAGTGGGTCTACTGCCGAGCCTGGGATATAAACACAAAAATAAAATGGCAAGAAAACCCAAGGAACCGGGTTTTTAATGAGCAATAAATGAGGGGTAATAGGATGTTTGTCGGAGGTGCGCTACAGGCTGCAAGCTATTTGCTCGCTTGTCCCCGGCCGTGCTCGGGGTTGGGGAACAGACCCACGACTGGTTGGGGTTCACCAAACTCATCCTCCCTTCTTCCAAGCTACTTGAAATTTCTGGGACTGAAGGATAATGATGTGCATTATGAAATGTCCAACCTCCCTCACTGCTAATATTTTAATTTTCAGCCGTTCCCTGGTCAGGATTAGGAGAGGGAATAGAAAGTGGAGAAGAATGAATCATTAGAAGGAACAGATGGAGTGAGGCCTGGGTCTGGGGAGGGAATTAGCACGCTGCACACACGCGCGGGCAGGCGAGCACAACAGGACGCCTGTCTCCGCCTGTCCAGGAGAAGCTGGTTCAAAGGACAGATCCTGTATTAATATCTCATCCTCCATAAATAAATCAATACAGGGGTCTCTCGCAGCTGGCTGCTTCTCTCCCCGTTCGGTTACAACCTCTATGTTTCTGAATCGTCTCTTTAGCTGGGTGACTCATTCCCATCCTCAGTGAGCAACTGATACAGTCCCGATGCAGCTACCAGGGGAACGGGGGCTTTGTTTCGGCTTACCCTGCTATCGGCCAAGCGGTCTGAAACCCCCGCGCGGGAGGCTCCGGCCCCAACATTGGGTGCAACATGCGAAAGGGATGGGAAAGGAGGAACACGGAAACAAGTCAGGGGGTTTCATATCTAAACAACTCTGTTTGCAATCCCCAAAGCAAAATGCTTTGTTTCTGGCGTGAACCCTTCCCTCAAAGAAACCCGGTGGGAGGGTGAATTTGCGTGCAATACTGGCCTCGTGGAAAATCTGGGCTTTCCAGTCCAGCTTGGCCAGGTGACCAGATTCATCATGAGATGCAGAAGCAATGGGCCAGGAAGACCCCCAGGACATGTTTCCTGGCAGTATAAAGTGGTGCCGCTCTGTTGGCCACAATATGCCCCAGGAGAGAGTTGCACCCATGGCTCTGCCCATTGCTTTGATTGTGGGAAGAAGCACTGTGGAGACAGACAAGCCAAAGCATCCACCTGTCTCTGGCCTGGAAGGTCTAGCTTTATGAACGAGTGATGAAACCCTATATACCGGCACTACGGCAAGAGGGATATTGCTGCGAATATGGGTATAATAACTTCGTGGTGTGGCCTGTGCTGGACCCCGCATCTTGAAGAGCGGGGTGGAGAAGAGAAGGGGCTCCAGAGGAAGACAGGGGAGCCTGGACACAAGCTCTTACGAGCAGACAGATGGGACGTGCAAAGTGACCTGAGCAAGGCGATGCATAAGGACTAGCCCAGGAGAGGGATAGAAAGCAGCGACTGGGCTGCGGGAAGATCGGGAACCCGCACCCTGCCTGTCCCGCGGAAAGAGGCTCGGAGGACATTCAGCGCCGTCACCAGATGGGAAATCTGAGCCTGGCCCGCGCCTGGCTGGGCTAGAGGTTGTTGGAAGCGTGACCCTCTGAAACGCACGGGGAGGCTGTGAAGCGCGGGTGCGAGTGGATGGGCACCCACAAGACGACGAAACCTCATTACTGGTGCTAATTGCTGCCTCTGTTGGGAGCGGATGCCTCTGAGAGGTGGAGCAGGTCTCCGATCAGGGGTCTCCCTCCAGTTCGAGCTAAGGGATGACGGGTAATTATGCGCTACCTGCCGTGGGAACAGAGCCTGAGCTTCATCTCCACCCAGCCTGCTCGGCGCGGGGCGGGAGAAGCGGTGTGGATGGCATGGGGCCGAGCTGCAACCTCCACTCGTGCTACCCGTAGAGCAGGAGAGGCGCTTCGAGGCATGCCACGGCCCAACCAAAGCAGGGGCAGGAGATGCAGAGCACCGAGTTGGACAGAGCCATGCTGCCGAGAGCCGGGGAGGCATTTCCAATGGCTCGCTGGAGAAAGCAGCAGAGCTGCAGTGGGTTGATTTACAGCCCCCAGCTGCTGCCATCCAGGCTTCCAGCCCCCCAGGATCTCATTAGAGCCTCCTCCTTTCGGAGGGAGCGCAGGCAGCACTGACAGACCCGCGCCGGCTCGGGGCTTTCTGCCGTGCTTCCCGGAGACCATCACGGAGGCCCCTGGGAGCGCGCCGCCGACTCGCAGGCAGCTCGTTAGCGCCATCAGGGTCACAGCAGCCATCATGGCCAGGGCTTTCCATGGGGAGCGCATATCCCAGTGTCCGCACGCCGGCCGCGGGGGAGCCTGAGCTGCACTAGACAAAGGCAGCGGCACCGGCATCGCGCTGCATGCGGGCCCTGCTCATGTCAATAGGAGCTTTGCTCTTGGCTTTCATGAGCCTGGGATTTTATTCCGGGCCCCAGGCCCCCAACCAGTTTTGTTGCCCTCCACTGGACTCTTTTCCAGGATTTCAGTCCTGGGATGGAGAAACAGCCGTGCTCTCAACCGCTGCCTTCTGGCTCTGAGGGCTTGGAGGTGTTCATAGGAAGCTTTTCTTCCTTGAGTGTTTGAAGGCGGTGTGCCGTTTTTGCTGGGCCCTTATGTTTGGTGGAGGCAACCAGCCCTGAAGCAGCACCCTCTGCTCCACATAAACCCCCCCGGGATGTCCAGTGACTGGCATTTTGTGGGGATGGAGATAACTGAGCACACCTGGGCTTGCCAGGAAATCAGCCCGGGCCCCTTCTGCTCCTCTGAGCAGCCTCACAACTGCCACGCTTTGTGCCATCCCATGCTCCTCAGTGACCTTGCACCAACAAACCAGTGTGCACTGCTCTGCACTGTGCAACCGGCCATATGCCCGTGGCGTAGCCTTGACCTTGTGGAGCCCGGCAGGCCAGAGCTAACCATTGAGCTCTAACAGATCAGCCCAGCCACGGAGGGAAACTGAGGCACAAGCTGAGCCTGCCTTCTTCCTGACTTCAGGCGGCTAACCGCCCCGCACCGTTCCTATACAGAGCACGGAGAAAAGGCGGCGCTGCAGATGTGCTCAGGAAGCCCTCGACTTGGGCCTCTTAGTGAACATCTGCACGTCAGCGAGCTCGTCGTTTTGCGGGAAGTCGCCTCGCTGATCCTCGACATGGGAAGGGAGCCTCAGCAACAGCTCCGTGCGCCGTGTCCTCTCGTCACCAGCCCTCCTTCGCTGCAATGCAGCCCATCACACTGCTTGCCCCAGTAGATCATGCAAAGCGGGTGCTCCAAGTTCCCGTGGCAGACAAGTTCTCTTCCCCGAGAGCCCAAGGGGGATTTTTGCTGGGCATCTGGCAGTGTTTGAGGAGCCCATTCTTGAAAACCCCCTTGGCTCTTCCCAGCAGAAAATGTTGGGGGTCATCGTGGTAGCCAGGCAAGGCACGGGCATTGGTGTGGACATTTTTTGTGCGTACTATGGCTGTACCTAATGGGCTCCAGTAAGAGGAAGGCCATGTTGTGCTGGGTGCTATACATACACTTAGGCAGACAAGGTTTTTTGGGTAAATCTGAAACTATTTCAGTTAGTCTAAGAAAAGATACCAGATTTACCCAGAGAACCTCGTCTGCCCACGTGCTTAGTCCGACGCGGCTGCAACCTACACCCCCGTACCTACGCTTAGGAAAAGGCAGCCTTTATATCCAGAGATTACCATCTACGTCCGTGCTTCTCAACCTTGTTAGACTCAAGGCAACCTTGGAGAAGGCCAGCTCCGAGCTTTCACTCATTTTTTGTCTACAGAAAAGTGCTAGAGCCGTGCTTGCCTTGCAAAGACCCCCCAAAAGCCCACATCAGGCCAGGCTGTTTTTAACACCCTGGATTCCTATTTGAAATCCTCAGGTTTGTCTTGTGAATCATGTTTGCATGCCTAAGAGTGCCAACATTGTGTGGCACCCTTGCAAGGATCTCCAAGCACCCCAGGGTGGGACCTCAGACTGGCTGAAAATCGTTGGCCTCCATAGACACGGAAGGGAGGCAGAAACAGAGGTGGAAGCATGGTCACCCAGCTGGCCGGGGGCTGAGTCTGGACAGGCATCCAGGCTCCTGGGTGAATGCAGTAGCTGTCTTATCTGCGGTGCTTGCAGGGGTTTTTGACAACTGCTGCAATCAGCCGCGATTCAGCGTAAGCGACCCATTGGAGGGACAGCTTCTCCTAAACCGCCTGGAAAAATCATTTAGGAGATGGAGGACGAAAGACCAGCTGTTGCTAACCAGCCTCGAGGGTGGGAGTTTTGTCCACTCTCCTCTTCACAGACCGGCTCTGATTTCCCAGCAGGGTGGAGCACCCCCTTGGCATGATACCATTCAGGGGAACGGCGCTGTCACGCGTGAGCTCGGCTGCCACGTGCAGGACCGGAGCTAGCTCCGAAAGAACTGGCTTTCCAGACCCCATCCCTCGTGTCGCGGTTTGTAGCCCGTCTCTTAAAAGCGTGTCAGGCCTTATAACTTAAAAGTAAAAACCTGTGCTCTGAAATGGATATTTCAGGCAATGACACCGGAGTGTCTTGTAGCTTCCATTACTTCCCCGCGACTTCATTACAGACAGACAACATGTCTCAATAGATGTCCCTGCCACCGTCGTCTGCATATCTGCCAAGAAAAGGCAGTCCATCATTTTTTGAAATCTGGGTTTTAACTTCCAATTAGAGGGTGATGGAAGGGGAGCGGGGCCCGCGTGTGACAGGGAAATCAATAACACGGCGTTTCAGAGCGATGGGGAACGAAAGCGCTGCGAGCGCTTCGTGGAAAGCCCTGCTGGGAGGGGAAGAGGGACGGTCGCTGCCGAAGCAAACGCGCTCCAGTCGCACAATGCGAACCTGCGCGGCCCATTTGGGCTGGTTTCTTCCCCCTTGCCTGACCTTCATTGTTGCCTTCTGCTCATCCCCAGAGAGACAGAGAGAGAGAAAGGGAGACAGGCAGAGGTCTCCTCTCCCACCGGCTGTTACGCAGAGCTCGGTCACGGCTCGCGGAGACGCGGAGCCGATGCCAGCATCGGGAAGCGGGGCCTATAATCATCTCTAGGGATAATCAGTGTGAGGGATGGCTGTGTGGGAACGGCAAGGCTGTGCCTGGATTGCATGTCTCAGCTTCAGGCCTGGCACGCCTGACACAGGTGGGGAAACTGAGGCACGGAGTGCCTTGGCCGCGGCTACCCAGCTGACCAGCGACAGGGCCAGCTCCCAATGCAATCAGCTCCACGGTGCAAGAGCTGGGGGAGCTGCTTGTCATCCCCAGGCTTTACACCCCTCCGTGGAGACCGAGCGCCCTTAGCAGTCCCCGGGCAGGGGACAACCTCAGGAAAGGAGCCCGTCTGCTTCCACCTCCTCCCCTCCTGGATGCACCAGAGGCCGTGCCCCTAGGAGTCTGCCCCGCAGCGGGGGAGCTGGGAGGCTGCCCTGTCCATGCCCCGCAAGCCCCTGCCTCCCACGGCTGTCCCTTCTGCACCCTTCCCTGCGAACCCCCGAGCGGTGCGGCGCACTTAGCCTTCGCGTGCTGCCACCGACCCAATCTCTCCCTGGCAGCCTCGCGCCGCTCAACGTCCGCACCTGTCACGCAGGCTTCGGCGCTGTCGCAGTCTGTAGCTCGGGCTCCACTTTCTCCTGGGGGGATCATCTAATTGCTGGAGGAGAACGCAGGAATTGCCGGATGGAAAGAGACCAATGGGCTCCGGGCTGAAGCAATCAAACCCTTTAATGCGTCTAATTGCTACACCGAGTGAGATGTTTCTCTCTGAGACCAGCGGATGGGCAGCACGGCGCACCCTGTTCCTCGAGGAGTGGAAACCCCTCTCTGATAGTTGCCTGCCTGGGTGGGAAGCTTTCCTACGCCGAGCCTCGGAGACGGAGCCCCGCGCTTTGCCAGTCACCGTCCTGTAGACAGCGATTGCATCCAGGTCTGATCGTTAGGTGACGGCAGCAGCATCGTGCATGGAGGGAGCTTTCTGCATGCCCAGCTGCCTGTTCGTGCTGGTGAAGTGATTGCAGGTGCAAATGCAGAAGATGCACTTTTGCACAAGCAGATTTTTATTTGCACGTGGATCTCAGCCTCAAAGGGCATATCCTCCCCATCAGGGGGCCAAGGCAGGGCGTACTGCAGCACAGCAGGCCCCGTAACAGGTGTGTCATGTAAAGCCCACCCTTTTCTGGGAGCCGTGCGACCCCAGTCTCCCAAAAGGTTTCTTTGCCTTTGCTGAATCCTTCCCACTTGGTCCCTGGGTTATACCTTGGTGGCACCAGTGTGACACGGCTGCAGGGCATGCTGAAGGCTGGAGAGCATCTGCTGAGCTTTGGGTCGTGCCCTCTCCACACAAGACCCCGGTCTTTTATTCTATTCACACGCTCGTGCTGGCCCAAGAGCCTCCTAAGTTGCACGGTATGAAGAGAATCTGTCACACTTGGTTCCTTCTCATTTGCACGCGCACGGTGGGTGTTGATTAGACAGGATGGCAGTGGGTTTCCTTGCTCTGACCTGGGTCCACGCTGCTCTGGGTTTATCTAAGAGATGACGGGGCCCGCAGTGAAGTGGCAGGTGGGCACATTCAAGGTGGACTCGAATTCCCGTGGCAGCTTGGTCCACCGCTGTGGCCTGGCCTTGGGATACCTTCCTGTGCCCGGATCGTGGGAAAAGACAGATACCTTATACATTCACATACTGCACTCACTTTTCCAGCTGTTAAAAATTGGGGTGTGCATCTTGAATCAGGGAAGTGATTCTGAATGGTTTGCTGGCCATTTCTTTTGCTCTTTGCTGACTCTCTTTCGGTCCGGGTTACTGAAAAACTGCTCTGAGAGGAAGAGACCAAACCTGAAAGGAGCTTTCCTGCGCCAGGTTATGGCTGGCACTTATGGCACTGCTCTGTCTTACGTGCCGGGTTGACTCCTTTCTCCAGCGTGACCTAAACGTGGGTTGGAGGTGCAGCACAGATGCACAGTTTCAGGCAAAACGTCTGAACTGACCGCATGGGCAGCAAGACGATGCGGTGAGGGAAAGTGCAGCATCTCCTTCACTGCAGGTGTGCAAGGAGACGATGCATCTGGGGAGGCGAGCACCAGTGCAGGGGGCTGGAGGAAATGATCTATGATCCCTCTGAGGTCATTAATCAGAGACTCATAGAAAACGAGGGTTGTAGGGACCTCGGGAGGTCACATCTAGTCTAACCCCCTGCTCCAAGCAGGACCAGCCCCAGCTGCATCGTCCCAGTCACAGCTTGGTCTGGCTGGGTCTTAAACACCTGCAAGGATGGAGAGTCCACCACCTCTCTGGGTAGTGCTTCACCACCCTCCTAGTGAGAAAGTTTTTCCTAATATCCAACCTCAACTTCATTTGCTGCAGCTCAAGCCCATTGCTCCGTGTCCTGTCGTCTGCCCCCACTGAGGCCAGCCCAGCTCCAGCCTCTTGGGGACCACCCTGCGGGGAGGTGAAGGCTGCTATCAAATCCCCCTTTGGTCTTCTTTTCTGCAGACTCTATCAGCCCTTAACTATTTTCATTGCCCTCCACTGGACTCTCTCCAATGTGCCCACATCCTTTCTGTCGTGGGGGCGCACAGCTGGACGCAGCACTCCAGATGTGGCCTCCCTGGTGCTGAATAGAGGGGGACGAATCCGTGCCCTTGACCTACTGGCACCGCTCCTACCCATGCAGCCCAGGACGCCGTTACCCTTCTTGGCAACGAGGGCACACTGCTGGCTCCTGTTCAGTTTCTTGTCCCCTGTCCCCCCTTCCACAGAGCATTAATCACACGCTGTTGGGGCGGATGCCTCCTTCTAAGATGTTCGCGGCTTTTTTCTGTGCTGGGGACAGGCTCTTTATTTCTCCTTGAATCTCCACTTAGCTCTTGTTAATGCAGGACTGTAACTGCTCGCTCATCTCTTAGTTACTGAGTTTCCTTAGTAGCTCCTGGTGAGAGCCTGGATAGGAAGGCTGTCTGGAAACAGAGACAAAAGCTACCCCCTCCGTTTCCTTCTCTGGTTTTCAGATGCTTGGAAATCTTCCAGGTTGGAGAGTCTCCATCAGAGGACCAGCCGTCTGCTTAGGCCCCACGCTCATTTCCAAGTAGGTGAGGTGTTCCGGCGGCCGTGTTCGGAGTCATAATGAGGGGTAATTAATGCAGTGGAAACGATGCATTCAGAGGCTGCTCAAATCCCCGGGTTCATTGCAGTCTGTTCCTGGTGGTCTGCTGCATGCCAGGGCTGTGCGGGGTCTTAGGCTGGAGGCATCTCCTGATGGTGCCCCAAAGCCCCTGCCAGAGGAGGGGAAGATACTGGGGGTGCGAAGACAAGTAGTGGCCAGTGCTGGTGATCCCAGCAAGCTCCCAGTATGGGACGGGATGGTGCAATCCCATTGCAGTGCCTTTAGCTGACCAGTCGGTTTTGCTGGACCCTGGAAAGGGGCCCGTCAGTGTCTGCTGCAGCATGGGGTGCTTGGCACAGGCCTCCGGAGGGGGAGTCCAAGCTGGCCGTGCACCCCCACTGCCTCCCCTCTATCCTAGGAGCTACCTTGTGCCCATCCAATTGGTAGCACCTGTTAGAGCAGCCTGGGGGCAGCTCCGACTTGGACTGGCCCGCCGACTAGTGCGGTGACTGCTCCCTCCTTGGATGGTCGGGGTAGAAATCCCAACCTGCCCCCGTGCTGGGGCAGCGGCATCCTACCACCTGCACTGAAAGGGGCTCTCCCTGTGCTCTCGCCCTGCCCCAGCCCCTCTGCCCCCGGCTTGCCTCGGAAACAGCCTTCGACTCTGTTTTCCACCCTGTGGCTGCAGCATCCTCTGCCAGCTTCTCCTAGGCCAGCTCCCTGCCCTCCGCGCTCAGATCCCAGGGCAGGAGCCTTTCCCCAGCGGCCCTGCAGCTATGGATGCACTCGGAGCAGACGGCTACGTCTCCAAGAGAAACAGCTGTTCCCTCCGCCGGCCGAGGGACTCCGAGGTGTCGGTCTTTGTCTCAGCCAAGCTGTAAACATGCCTGAGCTGTATTCCCTTTCCCCCGCCCCTTCCCTTGGGAGCAAGCGCTGGCACGATGAACAGCTTCATTAGCATTCATCTGGAGCAGGGGACAATTAAAATCCAGCTGGACGTTGGGGGAGCTCAGTGTCACACATTGCATCCTTGCACAAGGTTACCACCTGATCCCAGCCCCGTTCACCGAGCCCCACAGCTTCGGGGGAAGTTACCCCGGTGGGTGGGAAAAGGGGAGCAGATGCCTTTACACTGGCAGCGGTTTTGTTCGTGACGCTGCGAGCTGGAGCAAACAGATGTGCACTGCCCTGGGATAGCAGGCCCCAACAGCTGGCTATTATGGCCCCTTGCAAGCGGGCAAAGAGGTGTCCCTTACGGAGCTTTTAATGGAAGCAGAGGATACACAGTGAGAGCTGGGAAGGGTGAGGGGAGCATAAGGAGGCTCCGAGAGACGGGGAAGTTTGCTGTGGGCACCGTGAAGATTTTGCAGGAAGGACTGGAAGGGGAGCGATGCAGCGGCTCCGGGGATATCTCACCAAGCTCTCCCGCAAGCGCGAGGGGAAGCGGGCAGGTTTCCAGGAGCACGTACCGTGCCACAGCACGACGGCACCCTATGTTCAGGCAGTCACAGTCCCTAGCCACAGCCGCGTGCAAACAATAATCCCGCTCCTTATTGTTCCCACATCAATGGAGCATTTCTGCTCGCACATTTGCAGCCAGCGTGGGCCTCCGAGGGCTGCACACTTGATCAGCTGCTAAGACGACGAGGCGCCTTTGTCTGCACAACGCCCTGCTGTTTGCTGCGCCGAACAAGCTGGAGACAAGCGGTCGGAGAGAAAAAGAGTTGCGCCGGAGCGTGGATACCTGTGATGAGAGCGACGCGGCCTGGTAAGCAGCTTCTGGCATGGCTGCTCCCTTTGCAATGGTCTCATTGGGGCGCTGATGTGAAGGTCCTTCAAAATAATAAAAAAAGAGAACGGTTTCCAGGTTTTTAACTATGTCTAGTGCATCCCTTGGATGCAGCCCAAAGTGCCGGGTGCACTGCTCGTGCAACAAAGAGAGGTGCCCGTGGTTTGGGCAGGGCTGGCTGGCAGTGTTGTCGCCAGCTCCGATCCCTCCGGAGACCTCCCTCCAGGTGTGTGATGTTTGTGCACACTGTTCTCATCAACTCGGCAGCAGCACAACGCGAGGTCATGGCGAGGCATCCCACAACACTTATCCCTGATAACAGGACTGGTTCAATAATCCCATTACAGCCCGGCTTCAGGACGCCAGGGCTAATTGGCAGGCCCTGGGACCTTCTCCCCCAGCTGGAGGTGTACCGCTCCTCGCAATTAGCCACGATGCTGAAGTCTCTTGGATACGCGTGTCCCATTAGCTCAGTTTGGAGCTCCATAATGCACGCTCATGGGGCCCTTTCAGGTCCCCCGCGCCCCTGCCGATTGCCGGAGCCGACGTGTCCTCACTTCACACGGTGTGCAGCCAGCAGGCCTCGTTAGCAGCGGGTTCAGCGAGGGGGGGTTGTAGCATGCAAAACGCCCTGCCTGCGGCACGTCTGAATTAAATGAGCTGTGGAAGCAGGGCGCGGAGACACGGAGGACGTGCGCGTGCTATCAGTGATGGATGCTTTCCAGCCCGAGCCTGCTCACCACGCACGTGCAACCTCCACCCCCCAACCTTATCATCCAGCAGCCGGCCACCAGCCTGCCCCAGACCCTCTCCCGAGGGCCGGCAAGAGGTGAAGCGTCCCACCCCAGGCTGGATTCACCCGGGATAGAAAGGTCACACGCATACCATGTGTGCCAGAGCCCAATTTCCAGGCCTCATGTCCCCCGTTTCGTAGGAAATGAGGGTTGGGAGGGACCTCGGTCTGACTTGTCTCCTCTTCTGGCTGGCATGCCGGATAGATAAACAGGGGGGTGCAGGTTCATGCAACCTTGGGGGTGATCATCACTCTCATGGGTAAGCCTAACTAGTGGGAAAAGTCACTGAGAACTCATCAGCAGGTGTCCTGGTTTTCTCCGATTTAAAAAAATCCCTTTTTTCGGTTAAAAAAAAAGTAACCCCAAATCCACATTTTTCTGAGAGTTAAATGAAACACCACTAATATATGCATATAGATATGCATATATATGCATATATGTATGCGTGTGTGTATATTTATCTATCTATATATATGTGTGTATATACGTGTGTGTGTATATATATACCATTATATAAACACCACTATATATATGTGTGTGTGTGTATAATATAAATTATATAAACACCACTATATATGTGTGTGTGTCTGTACACACACACACATATACAGTGGTGTTTCATCTTAATTATGGAAAAATGTGGATTCGGGGTTACTTTTTTTAACTGAAAATTGGGATTTTTTTTAAATCAGAGAAAACCAGGATGCCTGCTCATCAGAAAGGTTTCCCCGAACCAGTCAGTGCCAGAGAGACTCGAGGCCTGTGAGCGGCTGCAGTGCCGGAGGGGGAGAAGATGTCCGGTGATGATTAGGAAGGATGCTCATTAACTCCGTCGCCGTTGCAGCTCGGTTAGGCCCGGTGCTTTCCCGCAGAGCTCAGGAGTGAGCAGCAACTTCGGGCACGTGCGTAAATCCCACAGACTTCAGTGGAACTGAAGTTTTAAGTGCTTTGCTGAACAACAGCCATAAATAAATAGCAAGAGCAGCTCCCCGCCCGCGGTTCGGGGCGTGGAGCTCTTCCCAGGGCCTGCAGGAAGGCAGAGAGGTGGGGAGGGATTTCCTTTCACGCAGCGGAGAAAGGAAGTTATTTCCTTCCAAGCAGCGGTGGCTTAAGATGTGCTGCCCTCCAAATACCGTCTTGTAAAGGCTGGCGTGGGAAACCTTTTTAGAAGTGCTTAAGTGACTTGGGGGTTGAATTCTCTGCACGGAGACGGAACAAACCCTGGGAATCATTTTTGACTCTGCTTCTGACTTTGGATGGTCATCAATGGTTTCTCTAAGCTAGGACTGAGAGGTTTCTTTCCACTTGGTTCTGTAATAGAGCGTTTAAAAAAAAAAAATTGTTCAAAGCCAGCTGATGCCTATGGAGTCAAGGCAGAAATGCAAGGAGAGTTCAGAGCTGTGCTGAAACCCAGTCCAAGGTGCCTCTTGGTCACAGAAAAATCTCTCTCTCGAGTTGCTGTGGATCTCCGTCCTTGAGACGTCCCCATCCCAGAGGTGGGCAAGAGCCTGCTCTGCAGCTTGGGGTTCGGAGCTAGCTTGGAACGAGAATCAGTAAGAGATTACCTAGAGCCGGTTATACTGCAGAAAGGGCTGACTGAGCAAGACGGGCTGGAGCTGACTTGCTGCATTCGCTGCAAATGCTGTTAGCGCAGTCAGTGCGAGCCAAGGAAAAAGCAAGGAAAACCCTACAGGCCGGAGCGCATCAGGACCACACGCCAGCCGACCCCAGAGTCAGACGCACGTGAGAGCATCGATGCCCCGCGCCACGCGATGCACACCGAACGCGGGCCGCGGAGTCCGATCTCCAGGCGGCAGCGATCGGAGCGACTCACTCCAGCTGCTTTTCATGCTGAATGAAACCCTATTCTCCCTCCAGGTCTCCTGGCTGCTTCTTCAAATCACATCTTCCCAGGAATTCATTCGTTCTTGCTCCGGTTCATGCTCCCTCGATTTCCAGCCTGTTACCTTGTTGGCAGCAGTTTTGGTCCATCGAGATTATTTTTAAGGCTGCAAGACAGTTTAACCCACCGAGAAGGACATTTTACAGGTTGCACGGCTAAGCCCTCGTGCTTGCAGCTCTGGAGGTAGGTCCTCAGGCCAGCTGCCACGGGCTGAAGCATTTTAGGGACGAGGCTTAGCTCACATTTTCCAAGGTGGGCGCCTAAGTTCTTGCAAGCTGGGGCTGTGGGATAAAAAAACCCTTGTGATGCCTTGTTTTCCCTGCAGAGAACCAAGCACTTCTAAGGACTTCCCATCCCCACCAGCGCTGCCCGCAGCCCGGTCTCTGCCCCCTGCTACCCTCACAGTTTCCCTGTGGACTGCGTCTACCCAGCTGCTGCAAGCCCCATCCCGCTGGTGCTTCTGGCAGGAGTCTGCATTTGCCCGCTAGCTTCTCCATCGTCCTGACAATGCCAGCTCCAGTGCGGAGCCGCGGGCTCAGGCCGTATTTCATGGTTGCTGGTGCTGGCTGATAAACTCTTGATTTTTGCTTCTGGGAATAATAGCATCATAATGAATTATATTCCCAAGAAGAACTGTAAGAGTCATAAAACAGTAAATAGAAGAAGCCAGTAAATCAGCACCTCCCCCCTCTTCTTGTAGTATGCTTGCTTTGTCTGAATCACCCTCCCTGGGCAGATTATCAATTTTATTTGGCTTTTCCATCCTAAACTTTTATTAAGTGGGGTGCCTCATGCGGAAAGAGTGAGAGCGCATGCCATATGTTGCGGCGATTTATCTGTTTATTTTCTCTGTCTTCTCCCCCTGCTTCCTGGAACCGCCGGCTGCCGGCATCTCGCCGTCAAAAGGCACGAGTCCCCGGTGCCCGTCCATCACCTTTATTATGCTAAAAATAAAGGCTGCCCCGCCGCACGGTAATGAACGCGGCGGCCTTTGCGCCACGCAGAGCCGCTCTGGTGCTTCAGCGCATTTAGACTTTCGTGTAATTAAAATGGAAACTAATTAGCAAACCTCCAGAGGCTTCCTTCACGAAACACGGGGATCTGGTCCCTGGGAGGTACCGTGCAGAGCCGCCGTTGCATTGGGGTGTTTCAGCTCGTGCGGCAAACCCCAGGGCACAGCAGACCCGACACTGCTCTTACGCCCTCAGCTGCCATCGTGAGTGGGGGAAAAGGGCCCGGTTGTATCCTACCCATGCCCAGGGGTCTCTGCCAGTCAGAAACGCCACTTGGGGCTGTATTTAGCTGTGTGTAAGCTAGAGCAGCCCCGAGGCTGCTCCGGTTGATGCGCGGGACTGGTGCAGACCCCAGCCAGGCTCAAGGCCTGTGGGAACTAAAAGTGGTGCTAAGCCCCTCTGCCATCCCCAGGCCAGGCTGTGCTGAGAACAGCTTGACAATCCCATATCACAGAACAAGTCGTGATATCGTTAGGGGTGAATATGATTTGTACGGGACAACATACAAATGAACCCGCTTCCGGGTGTGGGAGCTGCACTTTCCTGCTAAAAACGGCAGTGAGGGAAACGACTAAGCAGCGTCGAATGGGCACCAGTAAGGCCCGGGCATTGGCTGAGATGTTCAGTAGCACCCGCGGCATCGGCACGCTCTCCCTCCACAGCTGGGAGCACGTCTCTGGGCCGGCTAAGAGGAAGATGTCTTCCCCGTGCTGTGCTAACATCACTGTGCTATTTCCCGGACCGATACCTGTGCCCTGTAGACGTACCCTACATGCAGGGAAATTTGGGCACCACCTGGCCTCTGTACGGCGAGCACTGTATTTCCAAAGAGGCTCCCTCCTCCCAGCAATCTTTAATTTCATGCACGTTCTCTTGGTGTAAAACCAGAACAAGAGCAATGAGGGATCAGGCCTGGGATGTGAAGGCGCTAATGGAGCCAAATGAGCCAAAGCAGGAGGCTTGAATTATGCTAAGCCTAATGCAACGATTGCAAGCTACCTTTGCCGACCTCATCAGCAAACTGGAGGGAAGTTTGCTTTCTGACAGACCTCAGCTATCCGGGGCTGGGCTGGGGGGAGATTTTTGCCTAGCTCAGCCTGCAATTTTCCATTGCCGCTCTGCAGGAGCGGGAGACACCCACAGGGCCGATTATTTATGAGAGGCTTCTGTTAGGAATTTCCATCGAACGAGCTGAAATTACCGCCCCATGGAGGAACACAGAATAATTGCTCCGACGATGTTTGTTTATTGGGCGGGCCTCGCCGTTTATCGTGTGCCTCTGTTAGCTTTCCTCCCGCTGCACCCCGGCTTCGCTGCTTCCTCTTCGTTCAGCACGCTCGCCCGTATTCCTGTATTCTGGCTGCTTCCCGCCCATAAAGAAACTTCTGGGGCAGGGAGGCGGGTGCCACGGACCACGTCAGCATCTGGGATCTTGGGCAAGGCAAAAGCTGCCACGACAAGAATGAAAAGAGCAGAGTTCCCTTTTAGGAAAAATGGCTGGATCTATTTACTGAACCTGAACCGCCTCTGCAGACCTGGATGCTAGCTCAGTCCGTTGCACAACGGTACCAAGCATCGCACAACTGTACTGGGCGTCACACAATTGTACCAGGTGGGCATTGTACAACTGTACCAAGCATCGCACAACTGTACTAGCATCACACAATTGTACCAGGTGGGCATTGCACAACTGTACCAAGCACTGCACAGCCGTACCGAGCACTGCACAATTGTACCAAGCATCGCACAACTGTCCTGAGCGTTGCACAACTGTACTAAGCATCACACAATTCATAGAGTCATAAATGTTAGGGGTAGAAGGGACCTCAATAGACCATCGAGTCCGACCCCCTGCATAGGCAGGAAAGAGTGCTGGGTCTAGATGACCCCAGCTAGATGCC